>VXBO01006793.1:68310-88446 GCA_013400135.1 Rhinoptilus africanus
AAAAAAAAAAACAAAAAAGAAAAAACCGTTTTGCAGTTTTTTTCATTGCCAAAAACTAAATGGTGCTTTATATTTAGATTGGAAAGAATTTCATATGCAAAGCATATTAAAGAGAAAGCCCGCTTGAGTCAATACTTTTTTGTAAATGGCAATGCAGAATATTTTGTTATTGGCCTTTTCTATTCCTGTAATGAAAGCTGTTTGTCGTAACTTGAAATTTTATCTTTTACTATGGGAGTCACTATTTATTATTGCTTATGTGCTCTGTTCAAAACAGAGGCACTTAATTTGATCTTTTATTTTTCTTTGGGGGTTTTTTTGGGGGGGGAGGATTTTTTTTTTAATTTTTTTTTTTTTTTATTATTTGGATGACCAAAGGTCATTGCAACCTGGCTTTTTATTGTATTTGTTTCTGGTCTTTGTTAAGTTCTATTGGAAAAACCACTGTCTGTGTTTTTTTGGCAGTTGTCTGCATTATCCTGTTCATACACCCATTTTGTCCCTTTATTGAAAAAATAAAAAAAAACCTTAAAGTACACAGTGTCAGCTTCTCGTGTCCTCATTTGACACACGCTGTAGATGGCTCCCAGCAGCAGGCTGTCCGTAGGGGCGTTTTGGGGCGCCCGCTCCCATCCCCGGGGGAGCGCCCGCTGCCCAGCTTCTCCTTAAATAAGCCGAGAAAGAGGATTTTTGGGCTAACGAGGTAGCTTTGTGGCCAGTGGAAAGCGTTCGCAGTCTGGACCTGTAGTTTTGGGTTTTTGTTTTTGTTTTTTTTTCCTTCTTTTAGTTGAGGACTAAGCTGTGACACACACACACAACCCCGCTGATAACCGGCGGCATCTCTGGCTTTCACTTAGCGGCCTCGCTTCCCAGTTTGGCAAAGCTTTGGCAGAAGAGGTGAGCAGAAAATAGAAAAAGCTCTACAGTGTCCCCCCCCAACCTCTCCTCTGGCCCTGAGACTCCCCCATCCATCCCTGGCTGGTTTTGGGGGCGCGGGGTGAAATCAGGAGCTGATTTCTCTCGGGATGGGGTACGCGCCGCAGCTCCGGGGTGACGGATGCCCGAAAGCTGGGAGCTCCCCTTCCCTTCTCCCCCGGGCTTTTATTTATTTATTTATTTATTTGGTGGGAATTGCAGGTTTACGAAGTGTTTAATGTGCCTTGTCTTTAAAATCCGGACTCCAGTTCAGGTTCCCCCCTGCCCCCCCCACCGCTTAGGGGCCCGTATATGTTGTCAGTTTGACAAATACTGCGTGTTGCAGCATCTCTTTACTTTATTAAAGCACGTACCGCTGTGATACTGTCTCTTACTGTTCCTAGTGTAATGGATTTAATAGTTTTTTTTTTCCTTTAACTTTTTTTTTTGATTTCTGTAAAACCTTCCAGTTGTTCTGTTGTCTTCTTGTGATGGCATCATTTGTTGCCTTTATTTTGCCCAGCGCCTTCTGAAGGGGAAGTTTGGGATTTCGTTGCCTTTATTTTGCCCGGCGCCTTCTGAAGGGGAAGTTTGGTACTTGAAAAAAATGTACAGGAATAGGTATCTGAAAAAAAGAGAATTTTTCTGAGAAACAGGAGAAAAAAAGAAAAGCGGCTCTGTTTTAATCCCGGGAGTGAAGGTTGCATTGTCTGGGCTAGTTGGGATGAGTGTGCAGGAGGGGTTCGAAAAGCACCCCCTGAACTGGGCTTTCCTTTGCCGGGCTGGAACTGGTCCCTCCCGGCTGTTGCTGAGGGGGATGCGGTGCTGGAGCCCTGCGGATGCGGGCGATGCTGGAGGCTCCGGATCCCCTGGTAGGGTCCGTCCTTGGCGTGGTGGGCTCAGGGCGAAGGGGATGGATGCGGTGACCGTCCCCAGGAGCGCTGGCGTATGCAGGGATGTGCAGGGAGCTTGGCGGCTGCCTTCACACCACGGTGTTTCTGTCCCGCGCCATGGAGTGTCCGTGCAGGCTCCCGTCTCTTCCCTCCCTCTTGCCGAAATTGCGGGCTGGTGGCACCGCGGTCGAGACGTTGTCGGAGGCAATCGCGTTAGCTGGTCTGCCCGGGGTCGGGCTGTCTTTCGGAGCGGGTGCCGTACCCCGTGTCTGCCTTATGGCGGTCGTCGTTCCACTGCCTTTCCCCGTGCTGTGTTTCACATACGAAACAATCGTATATACGGGCATATATATGCAGGCACCTGCATATGGACCGATACACAGGCATCTCTCTAGGCAGATCTGGGCTCCACGTGCCGCTGCATGATTAATGGGTAGAAAGCATATGATTATCTTTTTGTTGTTGTTTTTTTTTTTTGCCTAAGAATTGCGCAGCAGTGCATTTGATTTATAGGTTTGGGAGGGCTAAATCGGGGCGCCGGGCGCTGCTGTGCCCTGCACGCCCTGCTTTGGAGGAGCTTCAGGGGGAGCAGCTCCTGTGGCAGGAGATGACGTTGCGAAGGACAATGCGGTGTCGCCTCAACGCCAAGGGGGAATTGGCTAACATTGCCGTGTCCTGCCGGCGGCCGTGAGTCTATGGCACGATGGAACCCGAGGCCGCATTTGTTGGTTGGGGCACGGATGTCCAAGGCCCCACCGGGTGCTCTGGAGCTGCTCCGGCATCCCATGCACGTATGGCCTGCGCTCGCCAGAAACTCCTGTTTCTGTGAAAAAAGATGTCTCTTGAAATAAGAGCGATATTTGGGTAACAGGGTCTCTATTGTTAAAATCTCAAACCCCATGGACTTCTGAGGAGGAATGCGTTTTTATGGCACAGACCCCTTTGCCGTTCGTATTTAATCTCCTCCAAATTGAGTGATTAATGCAATGAAGGCACTGAAACAGTATCCAGAATTTAGACTACAGATGTTTCGTATTTATTATGTTTCCAAGAGCCGAGATAAATACAGGAATAAGTGATACCATGTCTTTGCTTGACATTTGGGAGGCTTTGGTGTATCTGATGAGATAGTTTCGGGGTTTATCTAAGTGCAGAGTTTGTACGAAAACAGAGAAGAGAGACCAGCTGCTCTTTTAGCTCCCTCCCTCTGTTTTTTCTGTTTTTTTTTTTACTCCCATAAAGGTTGAAAACCCTTTCTGGGGGGGTGTGTGGCAAATTGTACTATTGAGTAGGGGAGTGAGGTTGCCCGGTGGGCTCTTTGCTGGAGTTGCCGGTGAGCCACTGCTCCCTGAGCCCAGATGTTCGGCTGCTGGTTTCAAAGGACATCGAGGTGCGGGGTCCCCTCCTTGCCGAGGGAAACCCCCCCCGGTTCCATGCCCCTTAGTGGGACATACCGTTTGTGACGGTGTTGTGCCGGTGCGGCTCGTGACCGGGGTGGATGGCCGTGGCGCGCTTGGCTCCCTTGAAAGTCTCAGCCCGCTTTAGCATCAGCCCGAAATGTGTGGGGCTCAGACACCAGTGGCAACGAGCCCTCCCTTGGAGGGGGGGACCGGGAATGTGCTCTTGACTTCGGAGGAGCCACCCCAGTTTACACCCGCTGAAGATCTGACCTAGATCTGGCTTTTTTAGTCTTGACGGCAGCTCGCGGGTAGCCCTTCGTCCACTCTCTGAAGTATTAATGAAGCGATTTCCGTAGAAACCGGTGCCCCAGTGGGGATGTGGATTTTAGGGGTGTGCCGAGGATGCGCCGGCCTCGCCGTGCGGTGTAGCCTGTGGCTTGCTCTTCTTGGTGGCCAGCCTGGAGCAGGGACTCGCAGCCCCTCTCCGTCTCCATGTGCGCAGAGACAGGGGTGTTTGCTGTCCCGCGGCCGGGTCCCACTGCCGCCGGCGGCGATGGCGAGTCCCCCGGGCTCCTGGCTGGGGCTTCGCGCCTCCAGTGCGAGATCCAGCATCTCCTGAGCTGGGGAAAGCCCTCCGACAACCACCCGCCGCGTGGCGTGTTGACAGCACCCATGGCTTTCAGAGGGTCTTTGGCACCCGGAGGCACCGTGGGTGCTGGGGGAAGCCCCCGGGGGTTTTGGGAAAGAATAGGAGGAAATTTTCAGACAGGCTGGCTCGGTCCTTGCCCAAACAGAGCTCCTGGCGCAGCATGGGGTTCTCAGGAAAGCCCCTTTGTTTCTCCTCCTAAATGATCCCTGTGGTTCCTGTGCGGTGCCGAGCGATGCTGGACACGAGCGTGTGTCCTGGGAGGAGGAAGGGCTCCGTCCTGCNTTTTTCTTTTTATTTTTTTTTCTTTCTCTTGCTTTTAAACTGGCAGGGCTACCATTATGGGATTTTAAAATTAAAGAAATAAAAAAAAAAGAGAGAAAAGAAAAAAGTAAGAGAATAACTCGCACCGTGGGCCATGTCACACCTGTTCTCTCCTCTGTCCCCATGCTCTCTGTAGGTTCGGCGTACCCCCCCAGCTGGCGCAGCGCCCAGGGAGCCCCGGACGTCTGGCAGTTTTCGGATGGAAGTTCAAGAGCACTTAAATTCTGAAAGGAGGTGAAGCTGGGGCGAGCGGCCGGCGGCATCTCGGCATCCGGAGGTGGCTTCTGTCCTGCTGGCTCGCCGCGTCCCCGGGAGAGCCCGAGAAGTCACCCGCCGAAGGCAGCGCTCCCCGGGCTCCTCCTGCCTGCAAGACTATCGTATTTATATTTTGTAATAGAGTACAACACTTCTTTGGGGCTGGGTTGGGTTGGGGTTTTTTTTCCCTTTTTTTATTTTCTAAAAACAAACAAAAAAAGCAAACCCACCCACCAAGGTCAAGGGCTTATCGATGGCTTCGACCGGCTCCTTTCCCCACGGAAAAGACTTGTCTTGCTCTGGTGGACAACCCGGCCTGTTGGTTATCTCCCTGACGTGCCATTGCTCGGAAGGCGCATCTTGATGTGACGAATTAATAATAAAACAAAACACAGTGTAGGTCTGCGGGTGGGTGGGAAATTGCCATAATAAATGTTGGAGCTTTAGGTTTTGTTTGCTCTGTCTTTAATTTTTAATGCTAACGAGGGCCAGGCGGCTGGTATGACTTTGTGTGACCGTATTGGCTGCAGAAAACCAAGTGCTGAGTTGATGGAGAGGAAGCCGGGGCTGGTGTCCGCGCGAGGGGCTGCAGGGCCCCGCTGGGCAGATGTTTCCTGCGGGGCTGGACCAGGCGTCAGGGTTACGGATGCTGCACCCCGAGTCGCGGTGAACCCCCCTTGGCCTTTGGTGATGCTGAAGTGGGGCGTCTCTCCTCCATCGCCTGCCTCCCCTTGATGGATGCTGGTGGTGGTCGTACTGCATTCCTGCTGTCAAACCTCGTACTTTTGGGGCTGGTGGGATCCATAAGGTCCCTTAGCGTCCGCCCAAGGAGAAGCGAGGCCAGCCGGCTGGTGTCGGGAGGAGCCATGCTCTTGCTAGGGAGATGCTGTCAGTAGCAGGGGATGCAGGGCCCTGCCTCGAGCCGGGGTACCGGGGGGAACGCTGCCAGGCTGCCTATCCCGGTGTCTCCCTTGCACAGCTTTCCCCCTTGCCAGGGACACCCGTCCCTTGCTGGGAGCTGAGCCCCCACCCCAGGAGGTTGCTGGTTTGGGGCCCAAGCGCTTTGCTGAACAGATGATGGGTTAAGTGCGTGCTTGCGTGCTGTCTCCCATGGGATTTATAGGCTGTAGCTGCTCATGCCTGTGCCGGCGGGCGGGAATGGACCTTATTTGGTGACAGAACCCAGCCGGGTAGTGAGCAGAGCCGCTGGCTGGCCGTGCCGGGCTGCCAGGACACCCGCAGTGGGACGGAGCCGAGCCGCGGGCAGGGGCCAGCTGATGGATTCGCTTCGCGTCGTAGCTTCCTTCTTCCGTTCCGAAAACCCGAGCGAGGCCCCCGGCCGGGCTGACCCTCTCCTGGCAAAACGGCTGCAGGGGAATCGATGTTGCCTTGTCGATGGGTGGTGGTTGCTCTTTTGTTTTTTTAAACCCCCAGGCCGTGGTTCTCAGGTTGGCCGGGGCATAGCACAAGCACGGACACTTTTGTACCTTAAAGCTCGGCAAAGGGCCGGGGTGGCAGAAGCACCTCCACACACAGCTGTAGGCTCAAACTGGGGTGCACAGGCGTGGGCTGACCCAAAGGGAGCTATTGCTGCGTCTTGTAAGGCGATTTGGTGTTTGAGGTCCTGTTACCCACAAGCCTGCACACACCCTGAGCTTTTTTTTTTATCATTTGGAGATGTTTTTAAAAGGTTCTCCCCATCCCAGCCTGTGCTACCACCTCTGCGTCTGATTATAAGGGGGTTTTCGAGCCTTGGAAGGGTGAATCCTGTTGCATTAAGCATCCTATGGATTGCAAGCATGCCGTGGGCAAGGAGCTGGCAGCTCCCATGAGCCCCTGCCCTGGGGTATCTCAGCACCAGGCAGCTGCATCCCATCAGGATAACGGAGCTGTTAATTGCAGAGGGGGTTGCTCTGCTCTCCAAACTGCAAACCGGGATCACCTGGTACCTACCACAGCAGGTCTGCAACGCTTATAATAGAGGGCGACTGGGGGGGCTGCTTTCTGGGGGTTTTTCACTGTGGTGGCCAGTTCTGGGGGTGTCTTTGCCCTTAGTTTGTCTGAGCACAGGCAAAGCTCAGTGCATGGGTGGCTTCTGGTCATGCTTTTGTTGCTCTGCCGGCTGAAAGAAGCGCGATGTCCTCTGCTTTCTCTGGCCGTGGCCCATCTCTCCTCCGTCAGCCAGCACCGGGCTGGTGTTTCTCCCAGGGAGAGCAGAACATAATAAAGTGGTGACGGCTGAACGTGCTCTGCCGAGCGCAGGGGGGAAAAGTTGCGCCTGTCCTTGCCTGGAGTGTTGAAGGTAAAGTGAAATAGTCTTTAAATTGTGCATTTTTTTAATACAGGTGTTAAACCTGCCCAACTCTTAGGACTTTAAAACATCCGCAGAATTTATGTGTTGCCTTAAACTCACCAAGGGATGTGGTGAGGGGGCTGGGAGCCTCTGGTGAGCGCTGGGGCTCTTCTCCCCAGCCGCAGGGCTGATCCCGCGCCCGGGCTCCGTGGGGCTCTTCAAAAGCAGCAGGGCAGCCCCAGCACTGCTTTTTGGAGCTACAAGGGCTTCCACCTCCTCCTCCGACCTGGGCTGCTGTGTGCATTAATTAGGGGTATCGTTAGGATCCTTTTTTGTCTGGCCAGGACTTGGCTGCCGCAAAGCCCTTCTGCGTATCTGGGTGTGCAGAGGATCACCAGCCACGGCGTTACAGCGGCTTAATGAGTTTCTGCCAATTAACAGGAGTCAAGGGTTTCCTGTGAGGTTGCTCTGTTTTCGGTGCAAGAGTGGTGATTTTCCTGGGGACTTTGTATTTTAGCGTGTTCCCGGTGTGTCAGTCTGTGCATCAGAGTTAAAAAATGACTACACTTTGTCTTTATAAAAAAACCAAAGCTCTCAAGTTTTGGAGTTTTTAATAAGCAAAAGAAAAGCTCTTTTTTCCTAGTCCGGGGGCTGAGATGAGCAAGATGCCTGGGAATTGGCTAGTTTAGCTTTGATTTTTTGGGTTTAAAAAGCTGCTTTTAAACTTGAAGGCAATTTGACTGTGCTGTGTTTTATTTCGAAGCACACTTTCACTATGTTACAACGCAGCAAAGGTCAAGTCTTTTGCGAAGTTTAACTTAAATTTTGCTTTCAAAACATTGTATGTGTTGGGTTTGCGATGCGTTTGGGCCGTGGGCTCTTCCCAGGTGAGGAGAGAGGAGTGAAATGGGTGCGTTAGAGGTCGCTTGTCGAGCACTGTCTCTCCGGAAGGGATCTGCAGACATGTCTAAAACACCATGAGTGGAATTTCCAGCACTTTGTCTCAGCCCCAGCTTCGTGTCCAGCCCCACGAAGCCCCCCTGGGACCAGCGGCAGCGTCGGGCTCGTGGGCAGCAGCGCGGCTGGGGAAAACCTGGGCCGCTGGGGGCTGTTTCTCCAGCCGTGCTTTTGTTCTGCATCTCGCTCAGTCCGTGGCAGTGCGTGCCTGAGGTGCCTGGGTGCCGGTGAAACCCGGGGTGAGCCTTTCCCTGCGGATTTGTTGGGGGTGAGGCAGAGGACCTGCTCAATGTAGCTGCCTTTCCAGGGCTCCCTGCTCTGGGGTGACATTCCATGTGATCCCACTGTAAATTATTATCAAGGGGCAAGCTGAACAACCCCCCTGGATTGAGAGCGGTGCATCATTTGCTGCTTTTTTTTTTTTATGCCCTGCTTCCCCCCACCCCAGTTTTCCCATTTCAGGCGTCATTAGGCGTCACCGGTCAGTTGTATGTTGCATCTGCTTCAAGTCGATAAAACTTTGTTGCCCCTCCATCCCAACACCCCCTGACCCTCCTCTCCCCCCCGAAATCACCCTCTGAACATTCATCGTCTGCGGGGCTCCAAGTGATCAATTATTCCTGAGGAAAGATGGAGCTGGGAGGGGGGGGGAAACACAACACCGACACCCTCACGACCCCCAGATTCGGCCCTTACTCCCTAATCTCACCAGATAGAGTTACACATCTGGTAGGGGCTTGCTCGTTGTTGCTGTTACTTTTATTGCGTCCTTAGCGGTGATGAAGTTCAGATGGCAGAACAAGTGGGCCCCAATTTAATTTCGCCTGGCCTCCCGTAAGGAGGGCGCCGTGATCCCCGGGCAGCTCCGTTGGGCAGGAGCTGGCCTGCCGTGGGGATGGGCAGCGGTGGGGCGGACGGACAGGCTAAACCCCACGGCCAGGGTGGGCGGCGGGGTTGGGGGGGGAAAAGAGGAGAAATCTGGAAATAAGAGTGATAATGGGTGGGTGGAGGTGTCTGTGCTGTGTGAGCTTCGAACGCTGCAGTGACACGGGTGGGAGGGGGATGGATGGACGGACAGATGGACAGACAGCTTTTCGTGTCAAAACCCAGAAGCAAGGTCAGGCGGTGGATTTCCACCTTTTTTGGTGGCTGGGCTGTGCGTGCTGTGATGCTTTCCGAGGTTGCTCTTGCCCTGATGGCTCTTCCCTGGCCATTTCCCTGACCCTCCGGGTTTCCAGTGGCAATGTACAGAAGCTCCCACCTCTCCCCCGATGTCTGCAAATGCATGTGTCTAAGGGCTATACAGGACTCATTTACGGGCCTCCCGTTGGTGGGATGTGTGCATGCAAAATGAAGGTTGTATTTGGCTTCTAATATTCAGATCTATATTCCATATTGTGTTGACCAAGAAAAGCGACTCAGCCCCCGTGCTGACGAATGTGATGGACTGATGACTTTCAGAAACATACTGTAAATCAAGGAGGCTAATAAATACTTGCTATTAATAAAACAGGGCTACTGCCTTTCCAGTTATTTTCACGTTTTACATCTCAAAATTGAAATGGAGTGAAAAAGGCAATACTTCTGGACCTTCCCTCTTCCCCCATCACTGTTTTTGCTAAACAACCTCCTCAGATGCCCGGGCAAGATGAGTTTTTCATCAGTGAGGAGGTCCAGATGGAGCAGTAAGACCCCTGCCCAACCCCACGGAGCTGGTGAGGGGCTGACCCCAGTGAGAGGGTTCCCTTGGCAAGGGGTGGCCTCTCACCGGGCTGTCCCTGGGGGCTGGCAGAAGGTCCCCAGGGCTTGTCCAGGCCCATGCATCGAGGAGCCCGCAGCCAAGCGCTGTGCCACCTGCACCAGCCCATCCTAAACCTTTAATGCTTCCCAGTTGTGAGCGAAGCTGCTCCAGGTGGGAAGCGCATGGGCAGGGCATCCGCAGGCTGCTTAACCCTTTCCCTCGGGTTTCCCGGGGTCTGCACCCCGTCTGTTGCAAGTGTTGGGTGAAGGCACTGGTGGCCAAGGGCCCCCCGTGCGGCGCACCGGCAGGCAGCAGGAAACGGGCTGTGAACCTGCTGCTTGAGCATCCCTGGCGGAGCTCGTGGTGCCTGCGGGGATGCCGGGTCGGACCCTTTAAATAGCCGTGCACTTGCAAACCCGGGATGCGCCGGGCAGGGAGGGAGTAGGGGATGGAGCCCTAAATAAATCTTTTTTTATCTTTTTTTCTTTATGTGAGCGTCTGTCCTTTCCCTGACCTCCTCTTCCAGCCCTCCACCAGTGAGCAGTGCACGTGGCTGTGACGCTTCGGTCCCGAGCTTGTCCCCTGGCAGCCCGTGTCCCACGGCTCATCTCCCGAAAAACCCCCGCTGGCGGGTGGTGCGGGCTCTGCCTGCTCTGCTTTTCCCAAACACCTCTGTACCCCTAATTCCAGTATGGATAAAACTTTTTTTTTAAAAAATATTTTCCTCCCAACAGATGTCTTCCCTGGCTTGCTCCCCTGGAGTTTGGCTTTTCCGTTCGGAGGCATCGGGGAGCAACATCCCTTCAGGAGCTGCTTTGCACCTGGCTGCTCCCGTTGGCTTTTTGCTGCCTGAAATCCCCTTTTAACTTTTTTTTTCCCCCGCCCTGCCTTCCCTCTCTCCCCTGCCGAAGAGATAGCACTTTCTGCAGCTGTAGTGATTAAAGGGGAGGGGAAAAAAGAGCTTATTTAAAGTAGAGCCTGGCAGTATAAAATAAGGTGTGGAGGTGATGAATGATCCCGGGGTATATTAAAGCAGGGGCTGGCATTTTCGACATCTCTCCTCCCCGCAGCGTGTTGGAGCACCTCGGAGACCGGCTGTTTTGAAACGCCGAGCATCCGCCCCCGGGCCCTAATTCGGGCAAGTTTAAAAACGTCCTCTGGGATTTAGTCAAGTCGCTGCTGTTTTCCTCTCCCGGAGACCCCGGCGTCGCTGTGTGGATGCGGGGCTGGATGGGGACGGGAGGGCAAATCCCACCCCAGCCCCGCGCTGCCACCCGAGGGGCTCGGAGGATGGGCGCCCCTGGAAAGGGGGGAGATGCGGAAAGCCTCCCTGGCTTTTAAAGGATTTTCGGAAGAGTATTCCCAGCACCCCTGTAAGAGGCAGTCAGGAGAAAGCGGGGAAAAGACGAGCTCATTGCATGTGACGAGCAGGGCAGGCACGGGGAAATTATGCATTTTTCCGGACTGTCTTATTCCCTTCTGTGTATTAAACATTATTTTAATATTCGAGCGACAATGTTTTATAATTAAGCTGAATGTAAGGGAGACGGAGTGCGCTGGAGAGCGGGGCTCGCTGCGAGGGGGTGAGGACGGTTTCCACCCGTGGTCCAGGATGAACCCCGGGCTGCAGCGTCCTCCATGGCCCGCGCCTGCCTCGCCAGCGCCAGTGCGCCCCGTGCTCCGGCAGGTTGGGAACCTTTAACTCATAAAGGTTGTAATGTTAATACAGGAGAAAAGCCTTTTAAAAAATTACATTAGTTCACAGACATCTATTGAACTCATGAGGGGAAATCTAGCCCCTGAGAGATAGAAACTAAAGAGCTGAGCCATAAACCAGTACGATAACATCCTTATTAGAAGATGCAAATTAAGGGGCCCAATTCACTTTAAAAAAGCATTATGAGTATTTAATTTTTCTAGTGGGAATATCTCTGAAGTTGGCCTGTGTGTGGTTTTTCATGCTGTGTACTTAAAAAAAAGAAGAAGAAGAAAGTTAAGTCAGGCCACGAAGAAGCTGCTGAAGGCAGAGCTGAGGGTGCAGGGTGGGGGTTTGGGTGTCAGAAGGAGTAGCCAGTGCTTGCGGCGGGCAGGAGAGCACGTGTTCACACAGAGTTCGGATGGGGAGACCGTGGTTAAAGCCAGCAGCATCGCGGTGGGTTTCTGAAGGTGTAAAACAGGGTCTGAGCCTGCCCTGGGATTTGCTTGAAGTGTTCGGTCTCCGGAGCGGCTGCCTGGGTCCCCGTGCATCTCTGGCCGTGGCTCGGCGCTGGCACTGGTCAAGGAGACAGGACAAGGACACTGGCCCTGCGGGTCAAGGAGATGCCCTCAGTTGAGACCCCATCTCAGTTTTTTGGGACTTGCTGGGCAACCCATTCCCTGCCCTGGGCGTTCCATCCCCTTTTGGGCGCCAGCCGGGCTGTCGTGACGCTGCCGACGGCGTTACTCGTTCCAGGTTATGGAAAACATACACTCTGGCAAAGGGACCACGGGGCTTTCAGGTGCTTTGATTGAGGCTCTTACTCACGCCGGGCGTGATTTGAGGCTTCATCATATCTGCTGAGTTTGTTTTTTCTGGCCATTCCTTGTTTCCTGGAGCCTTTTTGAATTATTTTATTATTTTTTTTCTCCCTGGAGTTGGAAGACAGTGTAATCGCTGCCCTTCCCTTTGCTGTTTGTTAGATGCCAGAGGCTGAAGTCCCGAGTCAGAAGAAGGACGTGGCACGCAAGATGGGGACAGCTGGGATAAAAGGGAGAGAGCCTCCCGGTGCTCGGTCCGCTCTCCATCCAGATTTGGGGTTGAAAGGTCGAGACTTGTTCAAAAAAGCAAAGAAAATGCACTACCTAGAGTTCGCATCCTTAAAGCCAAAAGTCCAGGTTCGGCCGCCTGCGTGTGGGAGACATCGGGGGGCTGGAATTACCTTTTCAAACCTGGAAAATAAGCCCCTGCCCTGAAAGACTGCATTTCAGGCAAGCATCATACAGCTCTCCTACATAATGCCCAGAGGTCCAGGGTTGAGTAAAACAGGGAGACCAGGTAAACGGGTTCATTTGAAACCCAGGGATTAGATAACTTTATTTTTACAGAGTTGCAGAGCATCTCTCCCATTATGGAGATGGGAATCGGGATGGGATGGGGGCTGCTGGCTCCAGACCCAGCCCTGGGGTGTCATATGTATGTGTGTAGCCAAAAATCGCCCGGCTGTGGGGGCAGATGGGGGATTTTGCTCGGCATTTACAAAGTGAACTTTGTGGGAAGGTGGAGGGTCGGTATCGGGACGATATAAAGCTCGTGGCCAAACCCTGGTGATATCTCTCATCCAGGCATACGGATGTTTTTCCATGCCATTTCCCAGCTTGCTGTGCACCCCCTAAACCTCCTCCTCCCCTCGATTTAGGAATAGGAGCCTCATAAATCCTTCCGACCCGGATGCTTTATCGGGTGCCCCAGCTTCTCTCTGCGAAACCGCGGCAGGGGCCAACATCTGCGCAGGGGAAATCCTCCCGCTCCCGCTCCGCAGTGGCCGGCCGCTATCGCCGCCGGGAAGGCGGTTGTGGTTTCGTAGCTTTTTAGCTGCGAAATGAGGAAGGATGTTCCTCCTCGTGGTTCGCAATTACGGCGTGGAAAGTAAAAACCGTATTTGTGCATCCCACCCCAGATTGGCTCTCCAGCAGCCGGGCCGAGATAAGGGGCGATGCGTCGGGAAGCAAAACCCCGCCGGTGAGCGAGTTATGAAAGTGATTGTAAAAGCTCCCTGGGAGACTAAATGCGTGGCTCCAACTTGGAATAGCGTTTAATAAAACACAGTATCTCACTTTAAAAAAACAAAATAAAATAAAAAAATCCCCCAAACCCCGCCTCCCTTTGTGCTGGGGTTGCAGCAATCAGGATCCTGATGCCCTAAATCCAACCTCCATCTTTAACCCCGGAAAGTCCTCAGCTTTTGGGGGCAGGTGATGGATTTGTGTGTCACTGCCCCCCCCTGCACCCTGAGGTTTGCATCACCAGAGCCTAGAAAGGCCCCAGGGTGAGCACCAGCGAATGCAGGAGCTGGGCTGGTCCCTCACGGGGATGCTCTGGGAGGGCTGTGGGGGCTCTTTGCTCCAGGATGCCCAATTTCAGGTCTGCCATCACTCCAAAGACGGGTCCTGGTCCCCCTTGACAGCAGCTCCTTGGGGATGGATGAGGCTGGAGCATGCTCCCTATGCGTGCCTGAAGCGGTTGGGGATGATGAGTTGAGAAAAAGTGAATTACGGGTTTGCGAGCAGCACAAGGGGCTGGCTTGTGCCCCGCTGTGGGTGCGCTCTGCCGACCGCGGTGGGCGAGGGCTCCCGGGCACGTCCGGCTGCAGCGAGGGTGTTTCTGGGCACGTGTCCTTCTGGAAGAGCGTGGTGGGGGTCCTGCTTGGGGCCAGACGTATTTACAGAGGTGCTTCTAACCCCACTCCCCTTTACACCTCCTGGCCAGGAAGGGGATGGGAGGTCCGGTTTCTGCCCCGCTGGCAATCGCTGGCGGCAGGGCTGGAGCGGCAGAGCTGCCGGGTGCAGACCAGGGCCGCCTCCGCTGTGCTTTCATGAGGGCTTTACATTCCTCTTCTTTAAAGGAAGAGACCGACTTCCCCCTTTTTTTGCACTGGGGTGGGCGTCAGGAGTGAGAAAGGGCAGTGGGATTCCTCTAGTACCTAATGCTCCAGCACTTTTTTCTTTTTTTTTTTTTTAAATTTTAATTTTGTTTTTTGCACTGCCGCGAGAAGGTGGAGGCGAATCCTTGCCAGACAGGGAGGTGCAGGTGGGAAGGGGACGATCTTTGCCGATGGCCACAGCCGGGACGTGCCGCTCCCCCCCGCCGGGAGCCCCCGTGGCTGGGGCCCTTCTCCCCGCGCTGCTCGGCAGGTTTCGGCATGACTCACCCCAGCCTGGGACGAGGTGGGGTGTTTTCTTCCAGGTCAGGATTTAGGTGGATTGGCAAAGGGCTGTGGGAATGCTTTTAAGGTGTCTTCTTGCATGGTTTTATTATTTTTTTTCCTTTCACCTTTTTGTTTCCAGCCTCTCCCGCTCCGCCTTCGCCCGGCAAACGAGAGAGGAAGGGCTCAGGCTGCCGGAGATGCACATTTAGCAGTTCCCCGCATCCCACCCTCTACCTCGGCTCAGCATCTTTCCTCCCCTTCTCCCCAGCACCCCCCCAAAACTGCTCCCCGTCTCCAAAGGGGCCACCAATGCCCCCCCATTTCCTCCCTCCTCGTGGGGTGCATTAGTGATGGGAATCTACTCACGCTTACACAGGCATCGCCGTACTTCGAATAATAAAAATAACAGAACCAGAGCGCTGACGTGGCCACGGGGCTTTGTAACACACAAGGAAGTCTTTGAAGACCAGGAGCTGCAAGGCTCGTGGTGAGATAAATAATAAGTAGTAATTAAAGATGCGCGCACCGTACCGCTCTGAACGGCAAGAGGCTCTGCAATGGATGGACGCGCCACGGCGCCGGTGGAGGCCCTTGCTGCGGGAGTTTGGGGCGGCCACGAGGCTCTGCAGCTGAGCGGCCGCTTCCATGCGAGAGGTGCTCTGCATTCCTGTTACTATTATAATTTAATGTGCGTTAATCACCGCGGCTCCCGCTCTGCCGATGCCGGGATGACAGCCCGGCTACTGCCCACCCAGGGCCAAGCCTACCTGCGCCTCCCGGCACCCCGGCTGCGGCAGACCAAAAATCCCCTACCACCAAGCTGGGATAAACGTGAGGTTTTGTGCCACTGGTTCCCATCGTAATTATGTATCTGCATGGGATAGACCCGAGGGCAAACCGTCCTGGCACTCCATCAGCACTTTCCTACGTGCGCTTCTGGGAAGCGGAGGGACAGCCACACGCATGACCTGTTCTTCTGGCCTCTCCTCAATCACTTTGCAGCCTCAGGTGCATTTTTAGCTCCTCTGAAATATTTTTGGGGTGTTTTTTCATGTCAGTGCCTTAATCGCTTTTTTTTTCCCCCTTCTTTTTTCCCCCTCCTTTGACATGTCCGAACTATTTCATCCCATTCTTAGTATTGACATAAAAATGCAGCTGAGAAAACACTGACGCTGTTTCAACAACTGCCGTGCTAAGAAGTAAAGCAAACCAGAAAGTAGTTATTACACTGAGAGCTTCCTCTTTAAATCAGCTGGGGGGGGAAGAAGTGAGATTACTTGGTAATTAGATTCTCTCCCTCATCCTAATTGCATTACCAATAAATCAGCTCTGAAGATCTGTTTCTTTTTAAGTTTTCTTGAATTTAGCCTTTGTCTGAGAATCTTGGGGCAACAGAGCCGCAGTAAGTCTGATTACCCTATAGTTAATTACTGGGGTATTTCAGCTCTGCCCGCCGTGGATAACCATCCGCCCCTTGGAGAGCAGCCCCTACCAGAGCGGGGAGAGCTGAGCGGGGAGAGCCGGTCCCTCCTCACCCACTTTGTTTAAGTGAAAGTGCAGGAGGCTTTACATTAAGGGACAATTTGGCACGCACGTGAGTCTGATGGAAACCCCGAACTTTTCTGCAGCACGCCCTTTTGTTCTGCACCTTCTCCCCCTCCTCTTTCCAGGGTTGCTAAAAGGCCAGGGAGTTTTAGTTTAGCAAATGCCTCTTATAAATACCTCCTATAATTTCAGAGTCCCGGCCCCTGAATCCATTTAAGCACCAATTAAACCATAGGTACGTTGTGTATTTTCCTTTTTAGAAGAAGAGAGGATGTTCAGTGACTACATAATTGCATTCTGGGCCCGCAGGCTGCAGATGGGCATGGGGAGAGACCCACGAGCCAAGAGAGGGGAGGGTGAAGAAAAGCCCTCCCGAAACCGTGCTCAGTGTCCCCTTTCCCTTAATTGAGGCCAGGGCAGATCTCTGCCATTAAGAGGCGGGCAAAGAGGGCTTATCGGTGACCTTCCACCGAAATCTCGCGCTGTTGAAACCCGGCGGTTGCACAAGAGGCGGCTGGTGATGTTCTTTGCAGACGACGGCTCCCAATTCAGCGGCGGCTCGTGCGCGCCGGTCGCTTCAATGTGCTCATTCGCACGCACCAGGTTACACCCCTGCGACCCCTGGACGGCCAGATGGTGTATCAGGAAAATCAGTGCTGAGGGTTTAAAAAAATAAACCCTTGGTGGTTTATTGTAAGTGTAAATTCTGGACCGAAGGAGTTCACCTTCCCCACCGTTTGACTCAAGTCCACGCTTTGCAAAGCTTTACTGATATCCCACACGAGTTTCTTCTGGGCAGGAAGACAAGGAACATTGCACTGCCAATGCAGTCACCTTCAGCAGGAACAAGAGGGAGTCATGACCCCCAAACACAGCAACCCTTGGATGATTTTAATTGGGAAACTTGGGTAGAAGGGACACTGGATCACACCACCTCCATTAGGAGAGCACTGGTGGGACTGGAGCTGCTCCGTGATGGGGGATGAGCCGAGGGGGTGCCATGGGACACTGTCCCTTGGGGTCAGAGCTGGGGGGCAGAGCCGTGCGCAGACCACCACTGACGGACCGGGGCCAGGAGCCACCCAGGGAGCGCAGGCAGGACCCGCAAGGGGTAGGGACAGAGATGGAGAGGGTGGAAGAGACAAGGCTACATCCTTTAGGAATCAGAAATCTGGCCTGCTAACCCTCTTTTGCTGCTCAGAAAGCACTCAAGGCCGCCCTGCTTTCCCAGGGAGAGGAACGGCCATCAGCTGTGGCCACGCTACCCCCTCTGCTGATCACCCCCAGGTGGGGACGCTCAGCCCACCTCGCCAGCTTCTCCTAATTAGAGGCCTGGGAGGGAGCTGATAAAGGCACAGGCTAAGAGCAGGCTCAGGAGTAAAGGGCTGGAGCTGAGCTTGGAAAGAGAAGCAGCAGGCTGTCCTCCCGTGGGCTCAAAAATCCTCTGGGACTGCGCACAGCTCGGAAGAGCCAGCTCAGCGTGGGATACGGGGGCGCTCTGGATATGGGGGACTTGGGAGAAAAGAGAGGATGTCCTTGCCTAGCTGGCAGAGGATGGAGACTTCCTCTTGAGCCTCGCTTGTGTGCTGTGCTGGATCTTCGGGGGCACCTCACCTGGACTCACTCCTCTACGTGCCCACCCTGGGGAGGACCGGACGCACACCAGGGAGCAGCTCTCCGTGGGGCAGGTGAGTGGTACCTGTACGCTGCTCTCTGCCGCTGCTTTTTTGGGTCGTCCTCTCTTTAAGGTTGTAGCTCTTTGCAAATACCTGTTATCTCTGAGGATCTCCCTGTGCCCACGGTGTGGCATCTGCAACACAGGGCATGCTGTGCCGTCGTTCTTCCATGTTTGCCAGAGGGGAAAGCTCAGCACGGACTATGCCTTAGATTTGGAAAGCCTCTATCTTTCCTGGCACCACGGGCACAGCCCTTTGTCTGTGCAAGAGAAAGATACTGGGTATTACGAGGGTGCGGGATTGTGTAGTGGTTTTTTGCAGACATGCCCCTAGAGCTGGAGGCACGCTCTGTGCTGGTGTATTAATCGTGAGAAGGCGTTTTGCTCCATTATCCTGCAGAAATACATTTTTCTCCCCTCTACCTGACAATTCAAGTTTCTGGGAAGGGCTGTATTTTAGTGCTGCATTGGGCAGAAGACTTGAGGTTTCTGGCAGGTTTATCTTGGGGGTTTGAAGTTTATTGGAGGTCCCTAAGCACTGCTAAATTAATAACAATCACCAAACTGTATCACCTGGGGACAGCAGCATCATCTCTTATTATTGCTGAAAGGGAGGTAATATTCAAGCTCTCCAGTGAGCAGCCTTGTACCATGACTGGTGTTCCCCTCGCTGGTGAGTCAGGGATGAAACCACGATGGGTTAATTCCTCTTTTCCTTGGGGAAGTAGCCAGGGACCCTGCAGAAACAAATGTGGTGACTGGAGACCAGAGGATGTCGAAGTGCTGGATTTTGCCATTGAGATGTCCTTCCTCTGCAGCTCTGCAAGTGGAGGGAGCTGGGCAGGGGCATTTGGAGGTGGGCAGGAGCATTTGGAGGTGGGGTCCCCCCCAGCTGCTCTGCCCTGTAACTGGGGTGAATGAAAGGAAGCGTAGCAGATGCTGGTCCTGCACCAAAGCCAGCCCAGCTCCTTTTATTCCCTTTGCTGCAGGCAGGAGAGCCAGACCAGGGGACACCTTTTGCTCCTTTTTTTCCCTCATGAGAGCAGCAGTGGGCAGGCTTATCCCGTGCCACCAGCTGCATGCCTGGGGTCTGCCTGGTGCGGAGCTCAGGGCACGAGGGTCTGTCTCCAACACCGCCGGTCTTCGTGGTCCCTCCCCCTCCCTTGGTGGGGTTGTATCGCCTTGTGCTTGAAGACACCACAGCCCTGGCACATCCCCCCCACCAAACCACCCTCCTCCCATCTGAAAACCACAGCAAAGGTCACTCAATTCATACGCAATCCATTCCATTTTTTGGCAATCCCGTGCTACAACTGGCTGGACTGGTTTGAAAATGCCCGGTGGCAGCTGCGGCCTCGTCCAAGGTTGCTTCAGGGTTGCATCTCCCCGGCACGGAGCCGTTTACTGTGGCGGTGTGACTTGCTCTGTTAGGTGTCCGTCCCGCTACGCGCCCTGCCACGACAGCCCGGCTTCATCCGTCACCGTCCTGCCATTGCCCACGGGTGGCCGAGGTGAGGTTGGCGCTGACACCTTGGAGGAAACATAAGGGTATCTTGAAATAGTTTTGGCCACCCCTTCCTCTCCCCTTGCATCTCCACCTCTGGCACAGAGTACCTGACGTTAGCTTTTGAGTAATTCCAGCAGCAAGAATTGCAAGATAAAGACTTACCCATTGAAACGGACCCTGAGCTGCTCTCATCAGCTCTTGTTTGAGTGATTAAGGATTGCGCCATTAGTCTACTGCTTAATGAATATTGAAATACTGTCTGGAAATGAAAAGGCGTATGTTTTCTGCAACACAAACAAAGCAGAAATATTTTCCACTGTGGTACGGTCCTCTAAGTGTTGGGTGTCACCCCGCTGGAGCTCTGGCGGTGCCTTCATCCTTGAACTGTGTTGAGAAGTGGGGATCTTGTGGCTAGTAATAGCGAGGCCATTATTTTAAGGATACAAATGTTTAATGTACAATAACGAGCCACATAATGAATGTCCAAATGAGTGATGTTTTCTTCAGTTTTACATTCCCGGAGGCGCAGAAAGTATTGGTCACTCTGACACAGAAAGCAGCCAGGCAATTACACTGGCATACTCCGAAAAGAGGAGATTTTATTTCATAACGCAAAACTTGAAAAAGGCCCAGAAACACCCTGTGCTTCCTGGTCGCTGCTTTGAATTGAATTTGCCTCTGCTCCATGTTAAAAAGGGCCATGGGGTTTAGGACTGTATTTAACTCTGAGCACCTCTGAGCTAGTGGTAGGACTTTGGAAGTGAGGACGGGGCAAGGCAAGCAAGAAGGCATCTGTAAAGGGTTTCTGCTTTCCATGAGCAAGAAAAACTAAAATTAATGAAATGTGGTTCCCCTTTGCAGCACGGGGGATGCTGTGGAGGGCAGAGGTAGGGTACCACCAGCCAGGAGCAAGGCTGGCTTGGGTGGGAGGAGGCGCTTGCTCTGCCTTTCTGTGTGCCCGTGGATGCGGTGGTTTGGGTGACGGTCTGGCCCCCTGCCGCCGCCTTACCGAAACTCCCTGTGGCTTCGCCATAACAGGGTTTTTCCCAGAAGCTTTCAGTATCCTCTTTTTTTTTTTTTT
>VXBO01006793.1:88471-108514 GCA_013400135.1 Rhinoptilus africanus
TTTTTGTCTTATTCACAAATAAGCTAATGAGAGAAGCCTCTCAAGATATTTTGAGAGCTTATGACTTAAGGCTTGATTCTCCCCTTACTGAAATTTCGGGGAAAGCAGTACCCCGTCATTTCAGCTGGGTGGGACCAATTAATTATTTGTCGTGCTCCAGAAGACAACGAAACGTGGGTAATTTTAGCAAGGGTGGAAAATCAGTCTCAGGCATGTGTGTGCGGGGGAGGTCTCACATGAAATGGTGCCTTAGAAAGCAAAGTTCTAGTGCTCCAAAAAAAAAAAAAATATCCAGGTTTTATCTATTTTACCAAAGGCTAAAATGAATTCTTATGTATATTTTATAAGAATATTTGTTTTGTTTATAGCCCAGCATTAAGGATACTTTTTTCTTAATAAGCTCATGTCAGAGCTCCCATAACCGTAGCCCGAAGGATATGTTTTGCGAGAATGAAAAATGAACATATTATTTACCTATCAATACCACGCAACGCTGATCAATGCAAACCAGCGGCGCTCCCCGCTCCTGCTCCCAGCGTTACGGGAGGCGGGCCGCCCTGTCTGGGCAGTGCTGGGACTTTATCTGTAATACCGAGCTTTCAACCGCCGGGCCGACAAAATGCCTCTCTGACAGCCAAGCCATTAATTACCATCATCTGAGCCTAATTCATTCATCCCTTTCCCTCTCATGCAGAGGGACAGGGAGGGCTGAGGGCACTTGGGGAAATGTAGGCATGATTCCATATTCGTTATGCGGCGAGCGCTGCCTGCGACTTTGTTGGTTGCAGTGGCTTTAATTGAATTGGCTTGCCAATAAAGCTGTTGTCATTCAGTAAGTGAATTTGTTGTACTACTCGCACCACAGCTGCTGCATACAACCGGGCGTTTCCTGAAGGCAAGCCAACCTTGTGCTACCCTGGCTGGAGATATTTGTTATTTTTTTTTTTCTCTTTCCCCCAAAACTCATCCATAAAGTGCTGCGTAATATCCTCTAGGTGTTGTTTCCCACCAGGGAGAAACGGGGTGTCCCCTGCCCCAGCCCCTCTTGAAGGGGAATATCGCAACCCCAAAAAGCGGTGGCTGTGGGCTGGGTGACGGTGATCCGTGGGGCTGTGGGACCGGCTGGACAGACCATGTGTTCTTTCAATTAAGGGGCTCTGACCTCCGTTACCCTGCGCTGGTCATGATAGAGCATCATTGTTCCTCGCAGTAAAAATAAATACAGAATATGACAGACAATATATTTTGTTAGTCAGGAGCTTAGAGTCCCATTAAGAAGTCTAGCAATATTGATAAAATAAAGCAACATTAGGAGAGGCATTTATTATAGGATATGTGGGCTGTTGGGCCAAAATAGTACTCCAACTTTCTGCAGTTTATAAAGCACTGGGGAAGGAGAGGGGGGACCGCTTGATTTATGGTGGCTGTAAAGTGATACTCAGATGAAGTAAAATATCCAGAGCTCTGAGAAAGCATTGCTTTTTGTGTTTCCGTGCGTGGGACGAGCGTTTAGGCGGTAGCCCAGAGAGCGATCCATGAGGCAGCTCGGTGGTGGCCGAGGACCAGCGCTCCCTGCGTGAGCACCTCATCCTTCTCACGGGGGAGCTGAGGGACAAACCTGCGTATGAAGGCTACCTCTGCCCTCTCTCCTCTGCTGGGTCAGACCAAAACCCCATATTTTATCACCCCAAAGAAGGAGGGAGAACAGATCTGGATCCCTTTCAAGTCCGAGTTGTGGCTGAGTCCCAAGTCTGATTGGGATGAATTACTTTTTCTTGGTGCTACAGTGAGCTGGGGGAATTGCTTCGAGGAAAGTTTTCTTCAGAGATTTCTTTTTTTTTTTTTTATAACCTCATAAAACATTGCATTGAAATCTGAGTTCATTCCATCAGACTTCCCCAGATTTATGCTTATTGTAGATTATTTCTAATACATCCAAAATATGGGTAGGTAGGGTATTTCAGGCTCTGCTCAAATTGGACCATGCTCAGCTGGATGCAAAACCGAAACTGCAGGAGCTGAATTAATATTTTGGGTGTCGATCTTGCTTGAGGTGAATCATACATTTGAGGAGATAAGCTGGCAGTTAGGTGGTTAAATTAGTATATGAATGCCTGTTTCTAGAAATCCAATCAAGAAATAAATTTTGCCCCATACAGGCTCATGTTATTTGAGTAGTAACTCATGAAGAGAAGTCTAAAATTGACTGATCATGGTAAAACTTCCCATGCCTTCAGCACCGATGGATGCAGGCAGTGATGGGGAGGTGCTGCCTTCAGCGCTGGGAGCCTGCCTGTACAAATCCATAGAGGTGATTTTGGCAAAGACCGTGGTGCCTGTTTCCAGCCTGGGAAGAGTCATCTTTCCTGTTAGCTTAGGAATAAAGTATATCAAGCAGAGCACTTGAGGGCCTTAAAGTAGTTGGCTTCTCTTATCTTTGTGGGGGGTCAGCTCCCACAAATGTCCCACTGATGTCCATAAGAACATAGTTTATTATTTTTTCCTCCTCACTGTTTCTTGGGATGCTTCCTAGGAATTGAGGTGCTGATCTACAGCTCTAGGACATACTGTGTGGTCAACCGGGATCCACCAGCCAAAATGCCTGGTTAGGGAATGTGTCTGGAGGCACGGGGCAGTCAGGGTGTATCAGGGGATGCGTTGGTGAAGCCTGGGATTTCAAGGCAGCACCATGTGAATCCAGGGTAGCCGCCTCTTCTAGTGCTTTTGGGGTGTTGCTGGGTTCCAACAAGTTTGTCTGGCAAACAAAGTCTGCACCATTAGCAACCCGGAGCTGATCCAAAGGCAGCAGGTGGGTCGGTATCTTTCCATTGAATTCGAGTGCTTAGTTATGTCAGAAGCGCCTGGATTCTGTTAAATAACCCAGGCAGGATCTGTTGTTTGCTGCTGAGGAGGTTTGTGGTGACTGGAGGAAAGAGTGGCAGCCCTGGGAGGCTGGGTCTGGGTTTCCTCCTGGCTGGGAGGGTTGGAGGCCCCAGGCCACAGTGAAGCTCCCCAGCTGTCAGTGGGACCTGCAGGTCTCTTCCCACATTGATGAGTTTGTCCCCTTTTCTGCTGCCCCAAAACTCCCAAGTCTGGGTGTCCATGGCTCAGCTGTGGGCAAAGAGGATGGGGAAAGCTTAATGGTGAATAACCTGTGGTTTGGGTTACTTAGAGTAACCCAATTCAGCTTGAACACTCCTCTTAGAGCGACAACGCTCAGTAAGTGGCTGTGTCAGTCAATTATAGACTTATGGGAGCTGACAACTTATTCTCCTATCATCTCTTCCCACCACTCCCCAAGCCTCTGCCAGAGAGGACAAGCCCAATGAGAGCAAGCACACATGAGCCTCAGTAAGCTGTGGCAAGCAGCCAAGATAAAAGTTCAGGATAACTTCATGCTGTCTTTTCTTTTCCTTGGGTCTACTGTTATGCACGTGGAAGGCAATTGCATTATTATTTTTTTAAGAAGACCAAGCTGACAAGAGCCTGCATCTCCCACACTATTAGAAATAAATATGCAGTATTAAGAACCATGTAGTTCTCAATTAGCAGCTAATAGAGCAAGCTCTTCTTTATTTAGAAGGGTTATATTTTTCCTAATTCTTCTGTGCCCTTCACATTCATGGTTTAAGAAAACTATGGAGGCTTACCGGCCTTCCTTTAGAATGAGATTTCTGTACAGAAAACACAAACGAAGCATAATTTTTTGGAGATTGAGATGAATGATTGGGGGAGCCATGACTTGAAGAGAGCAGACTTGAGTGGAAGGGAGCTGCCCACTGAAACCAGACCCTAGAAGCGCCATGAATATAGGTTTGTAGTAGGCCAGTGTTTATTTTTCTTTCTCCTTGGCAGGCATTGCTTTTGCCTTTAAGCTTAGTAGGGTCTGCAAAAGCAAAAAGTTCATCTGGAAGCACAGTGTCTCAGGAAGGGAAGAAGAATGCGGTGAATAATTGGTCAGATCAGAAAACCTGGTTATAACTGAGCGGCTCTCATTGAAATTGGAAATAATTTTGTGCACCTTCAGCTCATTGACAGTACAAGCTTGGAAAATTTTATTTCATGTGCCAAGTTTGTGTCAAAATAACCTATGCAAAAAAAAAAAAAAGTCTGGGTGTGTGGGAGCTTTGGAGTCAGGAGGGAAAAAATGAAATGCCATTAAGGCTTATGAACACCCAATCTGTAAAAATTAACTTGTGTCTCTCCCAGCTTGTGATACTGGGTGCCAATGGGACGTGTATCCCGGTGCCAACTGGTCTTCGTGTCTCTGCTAGCCGTGGGAGGGCTTGGATCCTCTACACCCAACCCTCTGCTGGCTGTCGAAGGCGTAATTAACTGTGTGGGTGGTAAAATGGCCCAGGGCTCCCCGTTTGCATTTTGTGCAACTGGAACGTACCCTCCTTGTTCGGGTAACGTGGCAAATAAAATCCTAGCAGGGCAGCGGCGAGTGTTGATGAGGAGTTTTGAAATAGCATGAGAATGGGTTTTATTGCGCTATATCGCTTGCTGAAACGGCAGGGCTGGTGCAAATAATCTATTAAGAGAAGGCTTTTGTTGAAGGTCTATGGCTTTTTAAAGAGGTTTATGGCTTGGCTAGCAATCGTTTGCAGTGTGAAGGTCTGGAGGTAGGAACCTTCACGCTGGCACGGGCGCTGCCTTGGGGTGCAGTGGGTGTGGAGGTACCTGCGGCTGACACGATGGGGCAAGATCCCAACTCCCCCTGGGCCGAGCGCCTGCACGGGGGACACCAGCAGGGCCCAGGCTCCCCCCGGCTCTTACATGACCCTGCCACGGGTTTCCTTTGCGTCTGCAGCTTCCACCTCCGACAGCCAGGCTTACGCTCCAGCAGCGAACTGGATGCTCGCGCTCTGCTGTGCGCTATGGCAAGCGACTTCTTTGTGTCTAGAGTACTTATTGCCTTTTTTTCTTAACTCCAGGCGCTGCTGTAAGCAAGGTTTGGCACGCACTCGGTTTCATGGATGAGGAAGGGGTCCTGAGGGTTACAACTCCGCTTGTGTGGCAAGGGAGGGCTGGTGGGCTCCCCGCTGTGCTCCCCAGGGGCCAGGATTAGACCTTGCCTCTGCCCCCGTGGCCCCAGATGCCGCCTGAGCCTTAGTGGGACAAACCTGCTCGCTCTAAAGGAGCAAGCCAAAAGCTAGGTACGCATGGGAGAGATCCGCTGAGTGCAAAGCTCTGCCCCCTGACAAGTTTGACCGTCATCTTTTGCATCCTCTTCGTGGGCTTGGTGATTTCAAGCCTTGTTGCGTGCAAAGTTTTATCAGCTTTCCATGGGTTGCCTGTGCTCTTGTGTCCTTTTTTGGAGGAGAGCTCTAGGATAATTCAGGCTTTCTTTTTCTTTGCCTTTTTTCTGAATCTTGAGAAGCATGTTGCAGAAACCAGCCCCGCTGCTCTTTTCCCTGATGCCCTCCAGGTTTTTTGCGTTGTCAACAGGGCAGGGTAAAGCCCCTCAAGGCCTCCCATGGGCATGCCCCCTTCCTCCTGGGCAAGCAAGGCAGTGCAAGGAGGGCCATCACCCCGTAGCCTGGCATGCGGAAACTGCCTCTGAGAATGCTCTCTGCATGGTAGAAGACCTTGTCTGAGGTCTCCTACAGCCTTAAAGGCACTGGTTGGAGCTTGTACATGGGCCCTGGTACACAAGGATGCTTCTGCCTATTTAAATGATGTGCCAAGTGGCCGGTCCTGATCCCAGCTGCAGCTTCCATAGACCGGTGCTGTACAGGGGAATGTGGCAGCGTCTCCTTAACAAGGTGATTCGATGTCAGTACTTAAGAGACCCGCGTTTGCTTTGAGTCTGCAGTGAACTACATGCTTCCTTTTACTTCTGCAATGCGTATTCAGATTCTGCTGGGTGCTAAGCCCTCGCTCATGAAGCATCTTTCAGATGTACAGAACATCCTGGTCGTTTTTAGTCCCATGTCCAACTGATTTATTGATTAGGAGATGTCGCTATTGACGCTAAGGGCTAATGGAGTTGTGCAGCTGAGACCTGGGGTTTGCTGAAGGACATCTTGTGTTCACCCCCGCGCTAATCTGAGCTGGATGCCCCACAGCCCAGCGCGGGTCAGCCCTCTTCAGAGCCGGTGTCTGCCCTTCTCCAAGAGGTCTTTCTTGGGTAGGCTTGGAGGTTTGATAGGAGTCTTCGCATAGTTGTGCCCTGTGACAGTAGCTCTCCTTTTTCATCTGTATAGAGATTATTCTCTCGGGTCCTGATCCAAAACCCTGTGAAGGTGATGACAATCTTTCTGCTGGCTTTAATGGGCTTGGCTCCAGCTCTGCAAGTGCAGAGAGTTCAATGAAATCAGAACCTGCAAAAAAAAAAACAACACGTGGGTGAGATGCAAAAAGGCTGAAATTAGCCCTAGACAAAAAAGGGGAAAACCCCCCAAACCCAACAAAATGTAACACAGGTGCCTTTCTGAAACTTTCTCTTCTGTTTATTTCAAAGTATTGTAAAAATGTGTTTTCAGTATTACAGGGCTTTTCGTGGAGACAATGCTTGCTTTGAACGACTAATTTTCAGGTGATTGATTCCAATTTGCTCATGATCACCAGGAAGGGAGGATATCCAGTTTAAAGCAATCGGCCTGTGTGGAATTCACAATGGGAAACATTCTGGAGCTGGGAGTAAGGCAGAGTACAGTGCTTCCCTGCGATCCTTTCACGAGCTGGTTATTGCCTTTCCTAGTCCAGATCCTCCCTGCAGCTGAACTCCTAATATTCGGTTAGGTGGACAGGGCTAGACCTGCGTGCGGTGGAAGGATGGGCATCTGCAGCGATTTTATTGAAGTGGAGGGGTGCTCTCCATGTACTGGGAAATGACCAAAATCCAGCCTTGTAACGACATTCACCCACAGCCCTGAGAATATTCTGCAAAGCGCAGCATCCTTCGGCTTATGTCGCTGTGGAGGACACCACGGCACGAGACGGGAGGGCTGCGAGTGAGACCCCGGTTAGGTCTGAAGGTCCCAAATGGGATTCAGCTCCGCGCGTGCTCCCTCCCGTCGCTACCGGGCGGAACAAGCGAGGACAAACCCTGCCCCCAGCTGCTGCCGAGCTTCTCCGGCTCTCGTCACCAGTTTGCCCAAGTGCTCAAGCGATAAGATTTGTCCTGCCCTGTTTTTGCAAAGGGATTTGGTGATTGCAAAACGTGTCACATTATTGACTGGAAGTTGTTACCATCTGGTGGCTGTTTAGATGGTCTGGTACTAATGAGTCGGTAATCTCAGTCGAGTTTCTAGGGGACAGCTGTCCTCTCTCGCTTTCTTCCTCACCATCATACACATCATCGTTGTACCGGACACTAATTGGCGTTCTTATTTGCAAAGATGAGTTACAAATGGTCGTGGAAGTGCTTTCCACAAGACATGGGTTGCGGTGTGCGGATGGGGTAATAGGAGGAAAACTGCCTTTCCAGCAGCTGCGTCGTTAGAAATCCTTTCCATACATAACAAACAATCTTATACAAGCCTGAAACACGCTCTAAAGAAGGAATCAAAGTATGTGAGCTATCGTAGGTGAAGTAAGACAAATAAAAACGTACTGCCATCCCCTTTGCTTATTTCCTAACCCTCCCACAAGTCAATAGGTGCCTGCTCCAAAGTGCCTTGTCTTGTAAATGCATGCCCAGAAAGTGAAACTTTAAAAAAAAACCAACTAAGTAAAGTCTAGTATGTATTGAGAGCTGTGATCAGGTGGAACCTGTCCAGAGGCAAAGCATGGAATGGTTGCTGTGCTCATCCTTGTTACAGATTCGATGGTATTCGAAATATTATTCAAAATCATGCAAAACTGTGTTCTGTGCTTGGAGACATGGCGACGGGGAGACTGGTGGTGCAGGGGATGTCCCCGTGGAGGGTGGAGTGGTGGGGAGAGCATCGGAAATGATGTGGGAGGCTAAACCCTGCTCAAATATAGCCTGAGACGTGCCGTGGTCCCACTGCGTGAGCACAGATCCGTCACATCTCGCTGCTGCTTCAGCGCCCCTTTGCCTGCCCGCTCCCCAGGGTCCCCATCGTCTGCTCGCGGAGGTCATCTCGACCCCGTGCAAGCCCTGGGTTTGGGTGGAGGGTTTTCTGCTCCTGCGGTGGTCTCCAAGGGGCGTGTTTGCTGAAAACCATGGCACACCTTGAGGAGATGGCTAAACCTTATTTATAGCAGAGCATGTGCTCTGCTCTGCTGCTCCCCTGCAGACCTCAACTTCTAAGGGTGCAGTTTGGGTTGTCTCCTTTTGCCGTACCACGTCTCCGAGCGCAACTGCTGTCTGAGGCCTCGAGTAGTGTCTGGCTTGGACTTCCTTGCTGGCAAGTCATTCATGATTGCAGGTGGTTATTTACTTGCATGCGGTTCCTCCTATCTCACCCCTTATCTCATCCTGTCTGCGCCGACTTCAGGCTCCTCTTAATTCTGAGAGGAGCAGCGGTGGCTGCGGTGGTGATGTGGTGTTAATTTGTCTGAGTGTGCTGATTTTTGAGTTCGGGTCAGCAAGCGCCATATCTCAGCCTGTTGGAAATTACTCCTGGTAGCCGGCTAGCCGTGTGCATGCTGTGTCTTCTTTACTTAAGAGCAAAAAACAACATTAAATACAATAATAATGACTGGCTAAAGACTTTTTTTTGAAAAAATATGTAATTTTAAAACATCCTTTTGTTCAGTTGTGGAGCAGGCGGGGCGGGTTGAGGCTAAAGAGGAAGGTAGGCTTCATCCTCATTGCCCAGACGTATGTTTTATTGACGCAGTGGCTGGATCCATTAGGCGCTCCGCGTAGGCGCGGTGTGAAGGCGTACGTCTTGGCCACGGATGTGCACGTGGAGCAGCAGCAGTGAATCACCTGTCATCCTGTACGGCTGGGGTGAAAGGGGAAGCTATTTACATAAATTATTGGAGAGCAGTAAATATTATTGCATGATATCACATCAAGATTGCCTTAATCAAACTTGATATTAAGAGGCAGAATGATTTGCTCTTAGTCAAAGAAACAATTAAAGAAGGTGCTTGAGGGTAAAGGAGAGTGCCTACCGAGGAAGATTTTTATCACACAATGGATGATGGGTTGGGAAGTTTATAACCAAGATCTTAACTCCCTTGTGGATTTTGCAGCAACAGCCCTCCTAACTTTAGAAGCTGTTGCAGTTTCAGGAAGGATAACACAAACAAAATGTTGGGTTTTTTTCCAGGAATGGAGCTTTGACTTGAAGGCAAAGGTCTCTTAATCTTTTAAACACTTCTTCCTCATTTCAAGGGTTTCTGCAGTTTTCGCAAAGATTCTTTCAGCAAAATTCATCCAAAGTAAGGGCAAAACCATTAACGCGTCCCAGATGGACTGGGAGTCTGTCTGGCCTTAGTTATGCTGTGGTGCAAGACTCTGCCTTTTTTGCCTGGAGTCTGTAGAGGGTTATCGTTTTAACCTCTTCTTCTCACTGACACTTTTCTCCTGGCCAGTAGATCCATGTCTGTTGAATAAAATCATGTTGCTTATTTGCTAGGGATGTGGGTTCCTTTATTTAGGTAACTGGAAGTCAATATTTTGAGTTTCCCAGCATATCCATAGCATATGAAGTCCTTGTACCTCATCCTGAAGTCAATGGGTGCTGTAAATGAGCGCTCAGTGCGTATTAGCTTGCTGAGAGAACAGATCCCTTCTTTGTTTATTGCCTCTAGAGTTGACTGCAAGTTGATTACTCTTATACAACTTATATTTTTTTATAGAAAAGTAAAAGCTGATCCATTTGGCCAAAAAGAAAAAAAGTCCTTGGGTAAGCCCCTACTCCTTTTCCTTTCTGAGAAAGGCTGAGCTTTCCCTCACTATTGATGTAATTTTTTTCTTTTATAAATCAAGAAGCAAATTATCAGTTGGGGGGGAGCTTACATTGAAAAATCTTTGACAAGTCTGAACTGCACCTTCTCTTTGTGCGAAGTGCGTCTTCCTCCGTTCCCGACAGCGTCAACAGCGGCTGGAGGAGCTGGGAAAGGTTAAAGATGTGCTCAGCGCATTCCAGGATTAGGACCATTGTTTAAGTAATAACCCTCAATCTCACCAGCCCATGTTTACCACAAAGTCTTTATTTTTTATTCTCCATCCAGTCTTTCTATGCGAAAGATGTAAGAGCTTTATTTTTCTGTAGCTCTTTTCCTGCCCTTGCCTTCCTGGTGTTTTCCTAACCCACCATGCAGGGTTATGTGGCTCCTCTCCCTGGGGTTTCAGGTGACTGAGAGCAGAATTTGGCCCTGGACATGAGTGAACTACCCCGCGTCTTGGTGGTTGTACATCCTTGCTTCGTCTGGCGAGCTAATTAAGATTGTTCATTGGCACTTTAATGTTACTCTAATGCTGTTTTTATATTTCTAGAGCAGTCTTTAGTCCTATAATATTCTGATTTGATGCTGTATGTCCCGTATTCCCAGTACTTAGCAAGTAAACCTGCCGCAGACACGAAATTTTCCATATGTAGCTTCCTCTTTCTTACCACTATGGGAGACCTTTGCTATCTCAGCTACTTGAACTCTGCCAAAGACTGTGCAGCTTCTGGAAGTGCATGTTTCTGCCAGGTAGCTGGAGGGGAGAGGGGTGACACCCACATCTTCCTTACCGAGGCTGAATTTTTTGGGTCCTCTCCAGCATTTGGTCGTACCAGGACAAGAGGTAATGGGCACAAACTTGACCATAGGAAGTTCTGTCTAAACCTGAGGAGGAACTTTACCCTGAGGGTGGCAGAGCCCTGGCACAGGCTGCCCAGAGAAGTGGTGGAGTCTCTGTCTCTGGAGACATCCCAAACCCGCCTGGATGCCCCCTGCTCTGGGTGACCCTGTTCTGGCAGGGGTTTGGACTGGGTGATCTCCAGAGGGCCCTTCCAACCCTACCATTGTGTGATCCTGTACTTGCTTTGCTCAGCCAACTGCTGCCTGTGGCGGGAGAGATGTGATTTGGGCTCAGCCTACGTTGAAGGAGAAGTTGGTGAGCAAGTGGCCTGATCGCAGGGTTGGGGATGCTTTAATTATTACCTGATAAATCTGAAATAGTAATCCCGCTTAGATCGTATTCCTTTTTTATCATGAGGTAGCCTTAACAGTAGCTTTAGCTGTGTTAAATACCTGATTTGTCATGGAAGGAAAAAAAGCCAGTCAATTGTTTCCTTTGCATCTTAATGCTCTTAGGCTCAGGATCATCTGAGTAACTATTTTAATGAGAAGACTTCTGGTGAAATGCAGGTAACGTATTAAAGACTTTAATTGCGCCTGTGAGAAGTCAGTCCAGGTTAAATAATAGCGCTCATTGGGGTGCAGAGCCCTTGGGAGCCAGAGAGGGGGACACTTGGGGAAGCAGGTGGAGAAATGAAAAGCAAACGGGCACTGTTGGTGCAGAATTACTTCATATATCTGCTTCGGGGTCACTGTCATAAATATTTTGTGAAGACCTTGGTCAGCAAGCTAAGTGTGGGCATGGCGAGGTCTCAACCTCGGGAACAGCCAAGTGGTGCAAATCGAAGCACCTTGCCTCTGGCTCAGCTTGCTCGAACGGGGCTTACCTGTGGGTAAGGCATTGGTTCGAGATGTGGGGTTAATTCTTGGTTTTAGTTGAGTTTTTTGTCACATCTGGAAGCTTTAATCTGAGGCCTGAACCCAGGGATACAGCTTATTCCATGAGAGGATTGTACAGATAAATTCATTAATGTTTGCGAAATACTTAGGAGCCACTTAAGGATATCAATAAATTTAGAGTGTTATTACTGCATGGACTTTGATTAAATCCCTTCGTGTCAGATCTCCTCTTAAACATTTTCATCAAAAGCTTGTAGGTTTTTTTTTAGGAGGCTTTTTTTTTGTTTGTTAAATGTTGCTTTCCATTCAAAGTTTGAAAAATCTGAGCCAGCTCTCTAGCTGCTTGGAAGTGTTCAAAGCTTTTTCCAGGCTTATTTCTTGAGTCAATACTATTGTTGTGAATTGCAAACTTGAGCTGTAGAGAGTTCTGGCAAGTCGTAATTTGGCCTTTGGCGGCTCTGTAGGTCTCTGCCCCTGCAGCCCCGGTGAGCTGAGGCTCAGCCTGCTCCCTACGCGGATGTGGGAGTGATCTGGGGGGGGTTTCAAGGCAAGAGTAGGGCCAACCCAAGTGAAAATGATTCTGTTGCTTTGGCTATGATTAGGCTGAAACTGGGAAGTGCTTGCTTGATGCTAAGGACAGATGAACGTTAAGGATTTGATGTAATCCTAGACCTCAGGCGTGAAACTCAGCTTGACCTTTCCTGTCGGGTGCTTTTGTGCAATCCTACTGGACATTTAGCAACGAGAAAGGAAGCGGAGGAAGGATATCGGTTCAACCATATGTCAGTGCTGGGACGTGAAGTGTCAGGGAGAGGAAGGACTGAGACGTGAGCGGAGTCACCGGTTAAAATAAGAGCCTTTATAGAGGGGAACCGGGGGGCTCAGGGGACTGGCGCGCTTGCTGGAGGTCACTGGTTCAAATCCAGTTTATGGAAGTAGTGACCAAAAATTATTGTTGTGTGATGGCTGATCTGCTTCCTGTGTCCGATGAGCTTCGCTCTCCTGTGGTCCTCCCCCGCTGGATCACCAGTCATAAAAGCATTTGCCACAACGGGTCCCTGTTAGCAGATTAATGGAGGGACTAATGATGCTGCTGGAGGGGTTGAGGGGTGTCTTGTCCCTAAAAGCCAGCTCCATAGGGAAGGTCAGGAGCCTGTGGCAGGGCTGTGTGGTAAACCTTCCGTGCTGTGAGGAGGAAAAATGGTGACTTGTGTGATTTTTAAACAACAAAAAGAGACCTTCTTGCCTTCTTCCTAAAAGAGAAATAGAGATTTTGGGTTCCAAGACTTTATTCCCCCCCCAACTGTAACTCTAAATTTGCCCTTGAAAGACCAGCAACCCACCACAGTTTTGTTAAGCATTTAAACAAAACAGTCCTGGTCTTTTTTGATGCTGCCATCACCTCCACGGGGGAGGCTGCATCCCAAAGCTTTATGCTTAGGAGACGGGATCCAGGTGCCTAAAGCGGGATGGCATGCGCCTGAAAGCTCATGAGCTCCCTTGCTTGCTAGGGAAGGTCTGTGCCTAATAGCAGCCTCTTTGGATGATTTTGGCAAAACCCGGCGTTAGTGAGATGGTCCTTCTGTGGGGTTTGCAGGACTGCAGGGTGGGAAGTGGTGATGGACCCAGGGGGAGCCTGTGATGGGCAGCGCGTGTGTGCTGCAACGGGTAGCTCTGATTGAGGGAACGTTTTGTCTGGTCAGGACTTGTAATTACACTGCGTAGGAAGCGTGCAGGCTGGAACCGGGCTTTGTACAGACTTATCGCCGGTAACAGACCGAAACCAGCGCCGAGGTGAAGATGGGATTGCCCCCGGTGAAGTTCGAGGCAGTTCTCACCCCTGTATCTCAGAGGGTTGCACTTTGGTTTCTCGCTGGGCCTCCTCAGCACAAAACCAAGGCGCTGAGCTGGGGTTAGTCTGAACACTGAGCTCCTAAATAAGGGCTGGCTGGCCCCAGCACAACCCAGCGGGTCTGCGTGCCGCTGCCTGCGTCAGCGCAGAGCCGGGCCGAACCACACCGCCCTCCCCAGCCAGAAGATGCTGGGAGAAGCTGGACGTTACGATTTGAACAGATTCTCACTGCAAATTTATTTAGTGGTTGGGTTTTTTTGTTTTTTTTTTTTTTTCCCCTTGCCAGAAATGAGAGCTGCTGGCTCTGGGCTCACTTACTTCAGACCCGCATTAACTTCAGAGGTTTTTCTTTAGTTGCCTGGCGCTGGCACTGAGCTCGAGCCATGAGCAAAACGCACCAACAGCGTGACATTAATTCTCTTTCAGCAGTGTAGCAGCATGTCTGAAAATAGATGCCAATTTAAAAATAATACTTCAGGGTTTGCTCAGTGCCAAATCAGACCTTTGGCCATTTATAGTATCTGTCTTTCTGGCAGAGACTGGCTTCTGATGCTTCATATCAAGATCTGGTGTTCAGTCAAGTAGGGCATAAGGAAAAGTATTGTTTAAATGGAGGCAGAAAGATTGAAAAAAAGACCCAAAGCCCCCCTAGACAACACTTTCCCCCCCCCCCGTCCTCGGAGAAAATACAATCTTGGAGATGGTCTTGCAGATCTTTGCCAGTGAATAGTTACTGCCCGCTTAAAGGGACCTGTGTTTGTGGAATAAAGCTAACACATGTAAAAGCTCATGAGTTCCTCACTGGAAACTTGAAAACTAGAAGCAGCTTGATTTGCAAGGAAAAATTTCAGCTTTCAGTCATTTGTAACAGAACTTCATTACAACTTTATTTCGGTTGGTTTTGTAGCTGCCCGCGGTTTGTTGTGCGGCTGGATGCAGCGGGGGATCCTACAGCAGCTTTACTTTTTATTTTTTTTTTTAAACAAGATCCCAAGAGCTGCAGCATTTCTCTGGCTGTCAGCTGTAGGGCTGACCCGTTGATCTCCTCTGCCTCGATTAATTTTTAGGCAGGTGTATTGATCTGCAGGCTAGAAGGGTGCAAGCAGACCCCGGTGTGCTCCATCTTTCTGATGGGATGCTCCTTCCTTCCAGATTCACTCGGGAAGATGTCCTGGAATATCTGATTTCAAAAAAGCGCTTTCATTCTCAGAATTCAATTGAATGCGATGTACGATACTTTATATTGTTGTTGTGCTGGACAATAACAAACCAGAAGGGAGATCTTTAGACAGACGCCTGCGATATGATAAACGGTAATTTGCAATCACTAATTTTTCTTACGAGAGGGGGAGAAGTTGCTACCGGCACCACATGAGAGAAGAGAAACTGGGGAACGGAGGAGCAAAGTGACGAGTCCAAGATCTTCAGTTGCTGCCAAAAATGAGACCGAGTTTTCTTGGTAACTGGCCTGATTCTGGGGAACCAACCCTTATAGGAACTAGGTGGCGAGACCAGCCTCCCCAAGCGAAAAATGCACTGCCCTGAGATTGAATCGGGGTCCTTGGTGGATGGGGGTGTTCATGGGCGTGCACCCCCTAAGCACAGCACCCCTGTTTCGGGGAGGCCCCCCCAGAGCAGCTGTGGTGCCGTGGGAAGGCTGCGGGGACGGGAGCAGAAGAGGGCAGGACCCAGCAGTTCCCTTTTCTGACCACTGCGCCGCAACCCAGACAAGGCAGGCACTCTCCCTTCCCAAATTTTCCCTTTCTAAATTCGGGTTGGAGTCACGTGGGAATTTAATTTAATTTATTTTTTTTTTTTTTTTGAAACCGACAGCAGAAGCACTGTGCAAATGGCAAAGGGTTTGTATAGACGTGCTCGGAGTTGCTTCCTTGCCCAGGAAAGGGAAAGCTGGTTCAGGCGGGGTCTTGGTCTGGGTGCGAGGAGCTTGCTCGTTGTTAAAAGCAATATTGGTGTATAAAGAGGGGACTTCTGGGTGTTGTCTGTCAGGACGGCTTCATTCTCAATCAAGTTCTGCTGAAAGGGTGAAGTTCTGGCCTTGCAATAAATGGGGCTTGTGGGGGCCTCCCTCCAGGAGGGCCCCGCTCAGACGTGCCAACTGTATTTTGGGGGTTTTTAAGGAAGAACCCTTTTCATCTGATGCTACTGCTGTAATTCGCACAGAGGTGGCTTCAGCCAATAAAGTCAGCTGAGGGATGCTTTGGGTTGCTTGTTGCGTCTTCCCTCCTTCCCCTGCAGCCGGTGCCAGCACGTCTTGGGGGGGGGAAATGGGAGAGAACTTGGTGATGGGTTGTTTGTCAGGAGGCATCCCCCTTTTTCCAAGTACCTCTGCTCTGCTTTTTCGGAGCTTTTGGAATTTTGGGCCAGCTCTGGCTGTTGTTTCATGTCTGTAAAATCCTTGCTCCAGGTCGGGTGAGTGCCGTTCATAGAGATCTGGGGGCTGTATCCCTGGCTGGAGCGAGCCAGTGTGGCCCCATGGAGCGGGGCATATTTGTGCCTCCTAAATAACATCCCTAACCCACGGAGCTTCAAACCATGTGGACAAAACTTCCCGACCTGTCTTAACCCTTCTGGGGGCTGGGTTGCGGGGGTCTCTCGCACGTGTGGGTTGAGTCGTGACACGGATGAGCCCGCCTGAGGCTGGTGCCCGGGTAGATGGCAGAAACAGGGAGAGCAGCAATAGCCAAGCCCCCCAGAAGCCAGCTACTTGAATAAGCTATTTAAGTCATTCCCAGTAATTTTTCTCTGCCTCAAGTGATTCCTTTAGCGGGTGCGTAAACACCGATCGCTCCCCAAAGCGTAGGGCGCCCGGTGCGGCTGGGTGATCCCCCGTGTGTCACCCACACCGTGCAGCACCATCAAGCATCACGCGTGGTACCCCGAGCGCTGGGAGGAAGGAGCGGAGCCCCTGCCTGGCCTACGCTCCCTGTATAATCATAGACCGCCAAAACCATGTTCCTCTGAAAACAAGAAAAATAGCCCCACTGCCTTTTTATCTTTTTTTATTACACTTTTTACACAGATTAATGTAATATTCTTTTATAACAGTACTTGCTGTTGGGCTCAATTTGGTGCAGCAGGCACTTCGTAACAAACCCGGCGCTGACGGCATCCCTGCGGAGAGGATGCTGGAAGGAGCCGGTGGGCGTGATGGACTGTGGGGGCAGGGGGACACGCGTGCACCTATCGGTGCCTGCTGCTGGCATCCTCCTGCCCTGCCACGCTCCATCTCCTCGGCATCGCGGTGCTGCTCTTGCTGCTTGTCACCTCCTGGATGGCGATTATCCGCACCGGGGTCGGGAGGATGCTCGAGCTCCGCTGGTGATGGGCGCGGAGCCGCTTCAGCCAGAGGATGCTGAAAGTGGTGGGGGATGGAGGGAGCGTTGGTGGTCACCAGCCCTACCCTGCTCACCAGAGGGGGGGGAATGAGCGATGCTGCTCCTCCCCGAGCCTTTTTAGCCGCTGTACCCTTGTTGAGACATGACAAGGTTATGCCGGTGTGGTCTGGGGATCTATCGATCGCTGGGGAAGGCTGGGGATTTGTGCGCGAGGCGGGTTAACTCATCCAGTCCCAGCGCAGGATGCTGGGGCACCCCAACTGATGCTGTTTGCGAAAAATGGGCATTTCTAAGACAGCTCCTTTCCACGCCGCATCCCAAGGCTGTCAAGTTGGGTGTAACTACCGTTGTGCCGACCCTCGGGTGCTGGCACCGGTGACTGCTGTAGGGCAGGCGAGGAGATGTGTGCGCTGGGAAGGGGCAGGCACCTCCCAGGTCCTTCCTCTTTCTGTGTAAGCCCGGGCCAATTCGAGCTGGCCAGAAAGGCCACTTGCTGCACAGGGAGAGTCGTGGTTGTGGCTATCCGGACATCCCCTCAGTGGAAATTTCCATTGAGTGCGTGGTGTTGTGCGTGGTCCTTGTTTGAGGTGGTCCTTGCCCTCAGTTGGCGAAGCTGTGCGTGAAATGATGCTGGAAAGTCTCCTTAGCAAGAGAAGCACATCCTATTGGCTTTTTCTGTGCCTGGAAACATCCTGGGGATTAGCAGCAGATTTTTCAGGAAATGGAGAAATAACCTAGTTCTTGTGGCAAACCACGTTTGCATAAGTTTAAAAAAAATAAATTCAACCCCCCATTTTTAATGTAAATCCCAGACTGCTGGGGCTGGGGCTTTAGGAAAGTATGTGCTGTTTTGAATCTGGGGGTGCAACGAAACACTGTGTGTGCTTCTCCATCACCCTTTGTCCTGCTGCTGGTGGGTTTCTGGGACCTTGGAATTTTTTGGTAGCCAGCGGGACTTGCAGCATCGCCTGCCAGAGAGCTGCCGTGTTCAGGCAGGGTTGGGAAGGGGGCACAGATGGTGCCTCCCAGATGATGCTGAGCCAGGCAGCGAGTGTCACCACGGCCGACACTGGTCACTGCAGGTGATGCTGCAGCCTGGGAATAAATCACGGGGCGCTGGGGAAAGGGGGAGAAGGGCGCACAAAAATCAAGGTGGGGTACGTGATGGGGGGAAGAAGTGCAAATATCCCAGTTGTATGATTCCCCAGCCTCTTCCTGAACCTTGTTGTGTGAGTCCAGGTCCCCTTTTAATGGCCCTGGGGGATGGCTGTGCCTTGGGAGAGAGGAAAAACTGCACCAGGGCGGGACATTGCAATGGGCAGCGTTTGGCTCTTTTGCTGCCTGAGCCCTGGCCCTAAATCCCAGACCTCCCCTTGGAGGGTGAGCCGGCGCTGGGTCAGCGTGAGCCTGACTCCATCTCCTGCTTGCAGTCTCGCTGGGGAGGGGCAGAAAGGCCCTCATTGCTCTTTCTCTCCTCTTTAATATTTTTTTGGGGTCCATTTTGAGGCTAGAAAAGCAAATTTGGGGATGCCGCTGGACAGCTAATGTGTTTTGCCTGCATTCTTGGACACCTCCTCCTATTATTTTTTTTCCCCTTGATTTCACTTCTGCATTCAAAATAAGCTCATTTCAGAGACATATGTATGTTCCCAGAGAATTTGGGTTTAATAGCACCCCACCGAAATACTCTGCAAAGGTAGGGACAGGAGCAGGGACGGGGGGGCTGATCCTGAGCCCGCCTGCCCCAGTCCCGGGGAGGAGGACACGGGGAAACTAGGGCAGACTGGTCGATAATTCCTTGTATTTCCCGTCCTGAGCAGCTCCTTGGTGTCCAGGAGATTGTGGGAAGCAGGGCTGCTCCAGAGGTGAGGGGAGGGACCTCAGAGTTTGAACCGCGCTGTCTTTTATATAAATTTTAAAAAGCCCTATAAAATCTCGCTCTCTGCCTAGGGACTTTATACAGATGCCCGAACCCAGCCTGCCTAATGACCTTTGAAAATAACTTTTTTTTTTTTATTTTTTTGTAAAACCCAGCCCCTGGGCTCATCTGTTTCAAGGAGTTTCACTTCTACCTCCCCGTTCTCGTTTCCCCTTTACCTCCCCGCCGGGTGCTTTTCCCAGCCGCCCTCACCAGCGCCCCGTTTCGGGCCTGGCCAGGTTAACGAGAGCCCAATTAATAGCTGGGGAGCGGTGCCGAAGGCATCACAAAGCAGCTCACCCTTAGCAACTCCCACCCTGTCAAGGTGCAAACCCAACGGACAAAAGGATTTAAAGAATTTAGCGGCAAAATATCAGCGCTGGCCATGCGAAATATTTTACTTTTTACTAGTCTCTACTTGAAAAAAAACCCTTTCATTTTTGTTTTGGGGTACTACAATGTGCCTGGGATGTTTTTGCAGTGTGTTTATCTTCCCAGCTGTTTTAAGCAGAAAAATTAATGCGTTTTTGATAGCTTGGAAAAATATACTGTTGGCAAAGCTTTGTAAAACTGTGTTGTTTTGTAGCAAAATGGAAATCCAAACTGTTGTATGCTGTGCTCCCTAGTTGAAACTCGCTGTCTGGGGTTTTTTTCCACTTCTTGTAGAAATTGATTTAGAAACTCTTAATGTCTTCATTAAAACCAGCTCCCCTATTAATTCAATGCAGAGAGTTTTTTAAAAGTGTTTTTTTGTGAATGAGGAGTAAGATATTTATCACTTAGGGGTGTGTGGTAAAATAGGAATTACTATTTTATTTGTTTTAAAAATGTATTTTCATGAGGAAAGATAAAACAGACACGTCTGGAAAAAAGAAAAGCTTCCTGCTTTCTGGTTTTAATCGCTGTATTTCTCATTGTAATGCGTGATTGTAGCACTCGGGAAGAAAAGAAACCCCAACAACCTGTTAAATAACGTCTTTCCATGTCTGTCCTACAGTATAAATAGTATGTTTGGTGGATGGCGTAGAGAGGAGTTGTTGAGATCCTTGGGTTAAAACAAAAAGGCGGCCTCAGCAGACCAAAAACTCGCATAAAACCAAAGCCAGCACCCAAACAAAACCGGAGAAAAAAACATGGGAAGGTAAAAACCCTATAGCAGGGAGGAAAAACAAAAGTGATTAGTTAAAGTCCTGCCTTGCCACTGTTTGCCTTGCAAAGAGGGAAGCTGATTTAGAGGAGGAGGGGAAAAAAAAAATCGGTGGATTAATGTGAACTTTAATACTGAAGCAGTGTGTGTTTACTGCTGGTGACCACAAGACATAAATCTTGTGAGCACAATGTACAATGCGAGGCAGCCCCCA
>VXBO01006793.1:108965-126185 GCA_013400135.1 Rhinoptilus africanus
CTCCTTCCGAAACACCATGCGCTTCTATCTTCATTTTTTTAAAATTGTATTTTTAATTTTTTAATTTGTTTTTTAATTATTTTCTCCTCCCGTAACCCCGGAGGGATGGCCATGGGAAAAGGGGGCTCCTCTCCCCGGCAGCTGCAGCCATCCATCCCCCAAGGCCACAAGGACACCTCGTCCGAGGGGGTGGCACTGGGAGACCCCTCCAACTTTGTCTCATTTGAAGAGGAAAAAACCCCACCCATCACACAAGCGGCATCGTCTGCATAAATGCAAACGCTTCCGAAGGGTTAAGGTTATTGATTTCCCGGGGCTGCCCAGGCTCCACATTAATCAGTACCTAAAAATGCCAGGGAAAGACAGAGAAACGCAATTACCTCGGGTCCTCTAAATTTCAGCTTCTCCAGGTGGCCCCTCCCAAAGAAATGGAAATCCCACGCTGTTGGTAAAGCTGGATCAATTCCTGCGTAAGCAATTAATCACTCTTTTACTCTGCAAAAGGTGGGGAGCAAAGGACAGGTCCCTCTGTGGGGAGCCCCAGGATCCCCCAGGGATGTCACTGGCGCTCTCCCCCCTTCTCCCCTCGTCTCCTCCTGGAGCTGACCTGGGAAATCGATGGTTAGGCTCCTTTTGTGTTTCTCCTGGAGACTCTCGGCCATCAAATTCATTTTGCTCTTGGTTTCTGTGTGTATCTTGAGAGCTTTCGTTATTAGAGCAGTACCCAGGAGCCAGGTCTGCTCACTAAAGTTTTATCCTCTTGTGCTCCTCCTTGTTTTAATCCACCCTGGACGCTCTTTGGTCATGGTTTGCCGTGTTGCCTTGTACCTATGGAGTCACTCTTTGCTATGGGGGGCGAGCTGCTGATTGGCATCCTTGCTCAACCTGGACTTTGACATCAGGCTTTGGGGTTTTCCTTTATTTTCTAATTTTTACTCAAATTTTGCTTTCAGTCTTGTTTCCCTGAGCGTTTGGTTAACACCCTCTTCAGCTGGCACCACGGTAAGTGGTCCAGGGCTGTGAGCGTGTGGAGAAACTCTGCCATGGGGCAGGCAAGGGTGAGGGGATGGAGCATATCATTCTCCCCATGGTACCTATCCCTGTAGGAGCTCTTACCCTAGGGGGGAGATGGGGCAGCTCAATCCCTACCCCGCGGCCAGTGGGGACATGCAATTTGGCCCTGCCAAGGCAACTGCAGGGCTGCAAGCGCATGTCCTGGGAAGGGGAGAGGAGCAGGGTTTGGCTTACTTAAACTTTAAGGAGTTTGTGTTTTAGAAAGACCCTAAAAATGAAAGAGGGGGACAGAATTTACTATAGATGAGATGGGAAGTAATTATGGGCCTGATAGAGGTTTCAGCAGTGGCAGGGTCAAGGTGAGGATGGGCTTTGTCAGTCATGTGGAGGTGGTGGCAGCTGGATTTATGGACACGGGAGAAAGGAGAGGGAAAGCACGCTGGAGTGTCAAGGATGGCTCCGAGGTTTCTGGCCTTGGGAGAAGGTCAGAGTCAAGGGGAGTATCAACAGAACCAAAAGTGCAGGACATGTTCTATTTATTTGTCAGTACTTGTAATTAATAGAGGTGGTGGGGAAAGGCTGTTTTGTTGTAATACCGAAGTGGAGGGAGTTTACAATCAGCGATAGAGAGCGTAATGGATTGTGGAGAACCACAAAGGGCTTTAGGATTGTCACCTGAAGAGTTATTGAGATGCACAGAATTTGAGTATTTCCTCTAGGTCAGGCTCAGTATGACGGCTTTAGCAGGTGAGCCGGAGGCCAGTTACCCACCGACATGCCCCGTGTTCCCTGGGCAGGACAATCTCTGCCCGTGGGCTGCCCTGGGCAGGAGGGACGGCAAGCTGTGGCTGCTGCACTGCTGGGCCACTCTTGTTCTGCCTTTATCCCTCTCTGTACTGGGAGGCTTCGGGGTGGCACGGGGTTTTTGAACACTTACTCCAAGACCTTATTCATACAGAGAATTCATACTTTATTCATACCGAGTTTATTCATAGCATTCTGTCTTGTTAGCCCTCTGATTCAAGGCATACACAAGGCTGTGAAAGGGGGGTTAGCAAGTGGATGTGTGCTCTGAATGCTAATAGCATCTGCTTTATTTTTATGTCCTTTCTGATGAGTATATGGTGGATCAGTGTGCCCAGGTCTCGTGCGGGAGTGGGTCATGGATGAATGGTAGCTTTGATTCAGACCAGCCTAGGGAAGCAACCAGAAAGGCTGGCTGTGGGAAGACAACATGTTGCTAGAGTTGGGATAATCCCCCCCCCCCCCCCTGTAGGGAAAATATGTGCAAAATTGAGGGAAGAAATGTCTTAGTTAAAACTTTACATGAAAATAATTGAATTTTTGGGCTGAAAGAAAATCTGACAGCAAAGTCTGGAAACTTCTGACTTTTAACACCATCCTTCCTTCCTTTCCTGTTTGTGAGGGACTCCTGGGGCACAGCTGAACTCTCTTTACCTGAGCCCCTGTGTGCGTAACAGAAGTCACTTGTGGTGGGGCGTGATGAGATGCAGAGAGAGTCCAGCACTGGTTAGAAAATTCAGTTGTGCAAGGGGAAAGTGTGGAGGTCGAACCAAATAAATGACAGATCCCATAAGACCCAGTAGAAGCCTTCTCCAGTTGATATGGCTTAGCTCACGGCAGATGGGTTTTTCTGTTTCGCTGTCGATGAAAACCACCAGGGAAAACAAAGCCTTGGTGCTTTGGAAAGCCAAAGATATTGCCTGGCTGCACAATGGGGCAGCAGCAGAGCCAAGATGTTTCCTGCAGCCACGTGAGACAAGACACGTTGGCCAAAAGCTGCTTTGGTGCTTTGTGGTTGTCCGGTCTCTTCTGTGCTGTCTAAAACCGGCAGCATTGTGTACAAGCCATGTGTCCAAGCTCTCAAGTCTCCCCCGCGGAAGCATAAGCACAAACGCTTTAATTCTTGTTTAAAAATAAGCCTTCGTGTCTACCTGAGGCTTTATCTAGCCATTGGAGAGCAGCTCCTGTCCCCTCATCGTTAAGGCCTGGCAGTATCCTGGATGGAGAGGGACCGGCTGGGTTGGTGCCATGAGATGGCCTCGTTATTGCCACTGTAGCTGGAAAGCTGCTGTTCCCACGTTTTCTGCATCTGTCGCCTCACATGCTCTTAGCCAGGATGATTTGGGGGTAATCTCACTCCTTTGCAGCTGTAGTAAATAAAGCAATACTTGTGTAAGTGGAATAAACACCGTTTCCTGGCGGTGGGGATCTGCAGGAGCTGCACGAGCCTCTGACGCAGAGCAGGGTTTCCGCGGTTTGGCTGCTGAACCGAAGTGGCACAAACCTGTAAGGGAAGGATGAGTCTAATGGGTACGGGGGTCTAATTTCCCTGACTGAACTGAATATATTCATTAAAGGTGGGCTGGTGGAAAGAGATGACAAGCATGCTTGATACTGAAAAATAAGCAATTTGTACCCTTTTCACTCGAGAACTTGCTCAAGGGCATCTTATCCCTGTGAATATCTGGATTTATCTTGTGGTGGTAACAATACCGCTGAGCTCCCTTGAATACATTGCCTTGCTCAAGAGGGGCCACTTTTAAAGAAGATTTCAAAATAGTCTTTACCAGTACCATTATTTTGTTTCCATACGTTCACCTAGACATCCCTCTCTTCCTGCATCCCTTGGCCTGTCTTGAACGCGCTTCTTGGCTCACTGCCGTATCAGAAAGCCTCCTCTGTGTGTGTGTGTACACACACACCAACGTTCTTGTGTATCAATGGACTTGATTAAGCATGAGCTAGACAGCAAGTGTCTTTCACGAGTCTGCTTTTCTTTCCCTTCTGATCTCGATCAAGTCATCTCTTGATTGGTGGGGAAGCTACATTGCTATCTAAATAATTACAGATCATTTTTTTTTAAGCCTCAAAATCATTGGAACTAAACATGTGTGATAACTTTGAGTGCTCTTAAAAAGAGGATTTTTCTTTTCTTCTGGGAGGATTTGATCAGCTTGGGTCCGGTGCTGTGCTGGCTCAGAGCCAGGGTGAACTGCCCCCCCGCCCCCTCCCAGGGAGAGGAGCTTTCTTCATCCTCGTAACGTTAGTCATGGGTGCCGAGGATCGAAACCCTCCAGTTTTCACCCGTCACCGCCCGTCTGGAGGTGTGATTTGTCCACCGCTCCGGGCATCTCATGCTTTCAGCTCAGGCGCCGTGCACCTTGGTAGTTGGCTGTCTCAGCGGGGCGATGGCCTAAAGTCTGTGGGGTGAGAAACAGCAGCATTTTCACTCTTAAACTTCCCCCTGTCCACACTTGACCGCCTCTGCAGGTGTGTCCTCCAGATGTGAGACGTTACTCGTGCTGAAAGATGCTGGTGAGACATGGGGGGACGGCGGGGCAGAGCGGAGGGCATGAGCCAGACCCCCATGTCCCCTCATCAGCCCTCCCCCGTCCTCCTCTTCCTCACCATGGCAGCCTCTCCGTGCTCTTTGCAAGCACACTGGGGTCTCCTGTCTCTCAGCCCAGCGAAATCTGTGTTTCCTAAATGTATTACAATGCATTACCCCTCCCAGCCGAAAGCCCAGGGGGAAAGATGTGCTGGCTGGGCAGAGGTTTGATACCTCCAGCGCCTCGACTTAAAACTCTGGATAAATCAATTAAATGCACGAAACTCAGTCTGTTTCTTTCCTTTTTTTTTCTAAAAAAAAAAAAAAAAAAAGTTGCATAAAAGCCCCTTTTCTTCCCAACTTGGTCCCTGGGGAATACAAGGAGTTAACGCTGGTATTTATAGCAGCAAGCCAAGCTAATAACCACTGCAAAGCTGGGAGGGCAGTTGTGAGGTTATCAGCAAACACGAGAAGGAAAAAAAAACTGGTTTTTGAAGAATTAAAGGGCTCTGGTACCCCTCCCCTCTCACCCCGAAGTGTGGGACCAGTGCGGCTGTTGGTACAGAAATGAAAGGTGTTACAGGAGAGTCATTGTGTTACGGAGGGGGGAAGTCTCTGTCTGTCTCTCTTTTTTTTTTTTTCTCTGTTTTAAACTTCCTGGTTGGTCAGGCTGGGGCTGACAAAGGGGAACCAGTCGTGTCCAGACACATCGCAGACTTCTGGCAAAATAGCCCAAGCTCACGAAAATTTACACATTTCCTGGCACCCAGCCAGGCGGTGCTTGTAGGACTTGGCATGGCTTTGCCTTCAGTTAGAAAAATGGACGCTTTTTTTTTTTCCCCCCCTCCTTTTGCTTTCCCCTCCTTTCTTCGGTGGGCCGGGGGCTGGAAACCTCCTGTGTGCCGGGTTGGGACTGCAGAAGAGAGTCAAAGTTGGAGCTCAGTTCCTGCAATGGCGTTTCTTTGACTTAGCAGCGCGCGTTTCTCGCTCTCATCCTTGATCCTGGTGTGCCCGAGCTGGCTGCTGCCCACCTCCGCCTGAAGGGCCACCTGATGGGCACGGAGATGCAGAGAAAAAACTGCTGAGCATCTTCTTTGGGCTGCTGAAAGCATTCAGACTGGCAGGGGGGCAACGCGTGGCTGGTATCTCGGCCTGGAAATAAATAAAAAAAAAGGGTCACTTCTTGCAACTGGAGTTCCCTGCCCGGCTGTGGGTTTCTGGCCGGCTCCTTGACTCTCTTTCTCCGTGGGGGGATTGAAACCAGCCTCCCGCCGGTCAGCAAACCCTCTGTCACTTCCTTCCCCCCGCCAGACTCACTCTTTCCACAGAGCAGACTTTCAAATGAATGCTTTTTGTTCATTAAAGGTAGTTTTGAAAGCATTTTTAGTTCTGTTTAAAAAAAAAAAAAAATTAAGGGGAAAAAAAAATAGTGGGAGCTCATCTGGACCTGGGGGGACAGGCTCAAAATGAGGGACGCAAGAAGTCCTCTCCATTTGGGGTGTATGGGCTAATAAGATTGGTATTTTATTACTTATGTCCAATTTTGACAGCTCCCCGCCTGTGTGAGGCACCCTCCCACAAGCGCACCTCTGTCTCACCCTGGCTCCTGTCCATTGCAAACCCCCCCAGGGCCTGTTCTCCTCTCGGTCATCGGGGAGCTGGGGATGTATATCCTCTTGTGCCAGGCTGGGAATATCACACTCCCCCCTCCCTCGACACGTGTATTTTGTGGCACGGAGTTGAGAGTAACGTGCGAGCATCTGCAGTATCAAGCAAAAGCAGGGAGGAGGGGAGGGGAAGCTGTAAACGCTTGGACCGTTGCGGGATTGGGGTGGCTGGAGCCTGGTAATTCCACGTACTCAGAGCAGGAAGGGGAACCTTGGAGTTTGGTTAAAAATTTCAAAGCAGAGAAGTGATCCTGGCCCTTGGATGTACATCCTTTTTCTTTTTTTTTTTCCTTTTCTTTCTGAAGTCGTAAAGCACTGAAGGTTTTGGTCCTGCAGAGGACATCTCTGCTGTTCCCTGTCGCAGACCTCTGAGCGTTTTGGGCAGCACACGGGCAGCTTTATGTTTTAAACCCGTGTTCTCGGCGTAGGGATCCCAAAGCATCTTTCCCAGCCTGGGCACAGTGATGTCTCTGCCTGCTGCAGCAGCGCTGCCGCGACGCGCTGCCCTGCCCGCTCTGGGGCTGCGGGACGGGGAGAGGGTGGGCGCAGAGCCCACGCGTGGGGGTGAGCTCCCCTGCAGCAGTAGGGCGAAGAGAGCGGGTTTGGGATTTCAGCTGGAGAGCACAAGGGTCATTCCCTTGGCCGGGAAGCAGAGTGGTGCATGCAGTCAAACAGCTGAGGACATCTTATGTGGGTGATTTGTAATTACCCAGGGATCCAGCCAGGACGAAGACCATGTCTCTTATGAAGCACAATACAGGATCTTTCATACACACACCGTCTCTACCCATCGTGTGGCTGGTTTCCACTTTCTAAGACGGCACGTGGAGCATAGACCTGTTGTTGGTGCCAAGGGCCGAGTCATGCTTGCTTCCATCTCCAGTGTCCTCAGAAGTCCTTCTTCCAAGGAAAGGACCTTGGGCTTTGACCATTTTAATCTGACCTAAAGGTCAGAGTGTGATTTTTACTGAGGCAGGGTTTTTGTGGTAGTAAGGCTTATTGAATGTGTCTTTGACTTTTATTCATCTCCTTTTCACGGCACGGTAGAGACGTACTGCACTGCTGCTCATTTTCTCCATGTAATCACCTGAGTGATAAGTTCTTTCACTAAACCCTAATTTCTTCCAGGCAGGAGTCCTGTTGACGTACAAACGTAGGTGCAGCAGAAAGCACGGTGACTCTGCAGCTGTGTCACAGTTCATTTTACTGCCTATTTCTGTTTGTTCAGCAATGATCTAACCCTGCAGCGCCTGCCCCTTGCTCGTTAACAGCAAGGGGGTTTATTCACACAGGTGGTGGACTCTCATGTGAGCATTTGGGTGCAGCTGAATGAACTACCTGCACAAATAAGGATCCAGAAAGCACAGAGGTTTCTTGGATTTTATGCTCAACTGAGGGGCAGGGGATCACAGAGCTCTTTGCCTTTGGGAGGCGATGCTCTTCGGCTTCCCCCCTGCCTTGCCAGGGAGCAGTGCTGAGTGATCCTTGGCACCAGCCAGGTGCCCCCTCCGCTTCCCTGGGTACACCTTGGGCCAGCAAGCACACAGCCGAGAAGGGAAACCCACAGAGGGAGCTGCTCTCTCAGATTTGGGTGGACAAAGAAGGGGAAGTTGAAACTTAGACCAGATGAGACTATTATTTTTTTTTTTAGAGTTCATTTTTTCAGCTCCCAATGCTATTCCCTCTGTGTATGCCTGCATGCTTGCACACAGCCACGTGGGAACGTGTGTATGCGTGCTTCTCCCTCCTTTTGTCCTGGAGAGTATGAGATGTTTGCCCAGCAGCAGCCAGAGGGTTAGATCATCGCAGGCGATCCTCACCCCAGCCCACGCTGTGGAGCAGTCGTGCACCCTGGGGAGACTCCCTGGGCGCTGTGTGGGAGCTCTCTTGCAAGGACCTACTTGTCCGTAGGATGGACTCCATGGTTTGCCATAATCCTGCCCTAGCAGAGAGATGGCTGTGCTGCTGGGCCAAGATGTCTCACCTCTTACCTGCTGGCTTCAGACCCAGGCGAGGTCTGGGGCAGTTGATCCACCCGCAGGCTGTTTAAATTCTTGTTGACATCAGAGTTGCGTAGTGGTGTGAGAGGATCTAGGATGAGCTTGCCAAATCCTATAACGGCACTAGAGACTTGAGAGGTAACCACTAGGTTATTCTTGGGCTGCCTGTGTCCACCTCAACCTGAAATGTGAAGTGAAAGCTCTGTGTTGAGAGGAACGCATGAGTGGAGAAGAAAAGGTGGCAGAGGTGCACAATGGTGAGCCCCAAGGTCCCCATTTCAGGACCACCCTCCGTAGGGATGGTTGTTGGACAAGCATCTGTTGGGTCTGTGCAGCATGGGAACCACCCTGTGCTGTGCCCCAAAACTGGGGCCTCCAGGTGCAGATGGTGATGACCTAGCTGTGCTCATTGGTTTTTAATTTGGAGAGCTTCAAGCTGAGGATCATCTGCACTTCTGGAAATCAATTGGGTAAAGCACAGGAAAGGCCGAGCATCCTTATTTCGTATGTTGGGAAGTCTCTTGGGGCAGGAGTGGGGATAGAGGTGTGTGTTGTGGGGGTAAAACTAAAACAGTGGAAGAAATTGCATCGGATTTGGATAGGTCTGTGTGCTGTTTATGATGCCTTCTCCTTGCAAGTCTCTCTGAGCATGTGCTAAGTGAGGCTGAGGTTTGGATTTTATGAGGAAGGTGTTTGTCCCCCAAGTACAAATGTCTAATTAGACCTGACACAGCAGAGGCATTTCCCTGACATTTATGCCACTGTCTTTCAGTCCTCAGGAGCACGTAGTCTGGTGGGAGGCACCACAAACAATGTCAGAAACAACATAAAATTCTCCATTAGCCACGACCCCCAGAAAAGAAAAAACAACAAACCACCACCCAACCCTCACACTACTTTTATTAGGCACAGTAAAAGTGAAAGCAGAAGGGTGGGGCTGGGTTTGTCCATCTTCGCTTGTAGAAAGACATAAAATGGCTCATTTAAATTCTTAAGAACTGCATAGGAGGCAGGAGACACAATGAGGATCTTGGGGAAGAAAGGCCATCAGCTGAACAAACTAATCGCATGGTAATCAAAGGGGAGTTATACAGAGCCTACTGGGAAGCACTTTAGAGGAGGTTCCAGCTAGGCATAGCAAGCGCCCTGTCAACTGACGTCTTTAATAAATTATAAATTAAAAAAAGCACAAAGGGATGTGTAGCAAAAGGGAAAGACAAGTCTAAGATGTTCCTAAACAGTACGTGCTCCACATCTGTGCTGCGGTGGCTGCACGGGGAGCTCAGCGGCGTTGTTGCCGTTGAGAACAACTCCCAAATCCCAGTTGGCTGACGAGCTTGGTTATCCCTGGCGTGCGTGAGGGGTATGGTCCATGCTTGGAGTGACCTCTGCAAGTTTTGCTCCAGAGGTTCAGTTCTCCGAGAAAGCGGATGCGGCAGGAGCATGTTGGAGGGGATGAGGAACCAACCTGCAGAAACAGGGACCATGCGCTAATCCACAGCATCCTCTCTGGGAGGAGAGCTGCCGTGACAGCAGGAGCTGCCCTGTGCTGACAAGTGCCATTCTGAACAGTAATGTTACAACAAGACTTAAAAATAGATTTTTATTTTAAAAAAAACCCCACCTGAATAATTGTGGGGTGTGTCGTCTTCAAAGCACTGCCCAAGCATTAATTAAGCTTCACAACACTGCTGCATGGTAGGACAGGAACCTTTGTGATGGTCACTTTTACAGGTGAACTAATCAGGGTTAACTTTTGGGTTTTTTTTTTATTAGCAAAAGTGAAATTAAGCATCATTTCTGATAAACAGGAAACCAAGTTAAAAAGACAGGGGGAACAAAGTCTGCAAAGTCAAAAACAACCAGTGCTAACCCACAAAATGGGGAAACAGGAGGTAAAAATAAGAAAAAAAATCTTAGAAGCAGAAATGTCCCAAACTGCAGAAATGTGTTTGATATTAACCAAAAGGTTAAATTGTTCTGTGGTGCAACTGGCTTTGGAAGAAGTTACGCTATGGAGAAATTTGGCCTCAAGGAAAATTTCTCCCCGAGAGGAGTGGTGGTGGGGACTGAAGGAGGGCAGGTATGAGCTCAGAAATATCTAGTGCCTCCCTGGTGGAGGCTGATCACATAAATTCATGTTTGGAGGGCAGGAGTGCTGCCCCTCCGAGGTGCTCAGCTTTGGGTTGGTCGAGAATCAAAGCGTCGTGGTGCTGTAACTCTAAATCAACCGTCGCGCTTGGTCTACTCAAGGAAAGCCTCGGCGGTAAAATCCACCAGTTTGGAAAATTTCATTTTAGAAAAGCCGACCAGCATTTGACCTGATGCAGACTTGTGTCAACTTTGGGTGTTGCTTTTCACGTCTCCTATAAATAAATTAAGAAAAGCTCAAAATCAGTGTCCGTTTTAGAAGCGTGAAAGCAGTCCTACCTGTGAGCAGGGGGCAAATGTAGAATGGCAGGATTTTTTTTGTGGTTTAATTTTAAATCCTTTAGAATTGAAATACTAGGAGGATCCTAATGGGAACTATAATGTAGCCTTAAATGTAGACTAATAGCACAAATTCCAAATGCTTATAATAGCCGTTTTCCCTTATTGCAGCCTCTGTGTGTGACCTGTTGCCTTTACTTCCACTTTCTTCGGCTGTCTGAGTTTTGTCACCTCTCTCAGCAAACGGGAGAGTTCAAGAGAACCAAAGCCTGCAACGTCCTTATACCAAAGCAAAAAACACCCCAAAAAACCAAACCAAAACTCTTTTTTTTTTTTTTTTTTTGTGTGTGTGTGTGAGTCAAAACTTTCTGGCTCTGCTAGCCGTGATGTGCAGCTAGAAATGGGAACTGTAAGTGTTCAAAAAAAACCAACACCAAACCCAAAACCCCTGCCCCAGAGAGAGGTCTGAAGACAAAAGATTTTTTTTTCCTGATGGTTGAATCAATCTATCGGTTTTTATAGGCGTGAAACTGATGTTCCTTTTGTGAAATATTCCCATTCTGGTTGAAGCAAAGAACCTGATGAGTATCAAAGCTTGGGGTGTTTTGTCCCTCTTGCTGTTGATGCTCTGGGTGCCATGTTCCTGAAGCGCTGGAAAAAAAAATAGTTTAATTAATGAGGGAAAGCCTCTATCTCTGTTTTTTGGGTACTGTTTTTTGATTTTGACTAGACTTGTTTGTTCAAAGGTGGGAATGATCCGTGCTCTGGCACTGCTTAGCTGGCTTGCAAATACAGAATGGCTCCAAGGCTTGGCTTTCCTCTTGTCTTAGTTAAACTGAAGTACGAGTTACGCCCCTGTGCCCCTACTTCGTGTGACATCTTTGCTTCTCAGTGCATCTGTGGCCACATGCAGCCATTGGGCATAAAACCATGGGCCAGCAGAGATCAGGCGACTGATTTTTGTGATGATGTTCCCATTTCAGGATACAGCTATGGAGGGGTGCTCAAATATTATAATTACCTATTTGAGTTAAAGTTGCCACTATTGTTGTTGTTTGTGAATGACCGGTTAAAGGGATTGCACGTGGCAGTGCAGAAGCTGTGGCAGGGGCACGATGTATCTGAGTTCGGGGATTAATTAAGAAACCACGGTGCTGTGGCGTTACATCGCAGTTGGCTTTGCAGCGTGGGTTTGCCCCAAAAGTGGGGCCATGTGGTCCCGCCAGGGTGGAGGGCATGGGCAAAAACCCTTGGATGATTACTTTTCCTTCGTGTGTGACCGCTCGCCCGTCTTTGAAGACACCCTGCATTGTTGTTGGCTTTACAATGAGCGCCGCTTCTGTTGGGAAGCGGCTTCTCCTGCTTTCAGGAGCAGCAGGAGAGTTTGTTCTCTGCCTTAATCGCATGGATTAGAGTCAATCCTGGGGTCAGAGTTGCTCCCTGGAGGCTGGACAAGGGGGGTTTTGGCTTAATTTTTGAATGAAGGGATTGCCCCGCGTGTTGTGTTGGCGAAGGGGCAGCGGGAACGCGGTGCACTGTCTGCGTGAAGCAACTGAACCGCGCTGCAAAATACCCGTGCTCCACGGAATCACCGTCTGCAGCCAATGGCGGCAAGACCCCGGTGCCTGCAAATTACAGAGTCAAATGCTTGCTTTGCTCGAGGGTGCAGCAGGATTTGCCTAAATTCAGAAAATAATTTGTCCTTTCAAAAACAGAAAAAAAATTGCTATAAGTTAAGTGCATCATCAACAAAATCAAAGCACGTTCCCTCTCAAACTGAATGTTTGAAAACTTGCTTTGACTCAAAAATATAAACTTTTGGAATGCCAGCAATGTAATGATTTTATTTCCCCCATCCCGCCCCTCCCTTGTTTCTGGGAAGATTTTAGAAAATCTTCCCTTTTCACAAGAATATTTTTTTATAAATTCCTGGAAGCATTCAGATGAAATAAAGTCTAAAAATTATGAGCAAGTCTCTGCTCACACTCCTTCCTCCTTCTTCCCCCAGTCCCTTTAATTTTTTTAGATTTTATAATTATTTTGTAAATAAGTGTCTTTAAGGTTCCTGAGAAGCAAATACATGAATATTGCATCCACCAAATAACCCTGAAACTGTGCTTTAAAATACCCTTGTTCCTAGAAGCCTTGGTTATGTTTAATCATAGTGAGAAGCTCTTTGTCCTGCTAACACAAGTAACGTCCCATCCAGGAGAGCACCTGGGGAAGCTGTAGGGTTGCAACCTTCATGTATGGCTGAAAGCTTGTCTCAAAATTTAAATACAGAATGAGGATGGGGTTGAAGAATTTTTATTTTAAAGTATTTCTTCTCCATGAGATTTTTTTTTATCTACTAAAAGGAAAAATTCCATTCTCTCAAATACATCGATTCTGTTATCAAGTGTCAGGAGCGGTGCCGTGCCCTCACCACCAGCGAGCTGTGGCTGCTGTGGGCTGCAGCATCTCACACTTGGGTGCACGAACCCGACTGGGTACATGCGTGATGAGGATGTAAAAAGTCAGAGATCAGGCTCAAACTGCTTTGAAAAATTAGCCCTGGAAAGCCGAGCCGTATTCTCGGGTTATTCTGGGGTTGAACACTGACCCAGGTAATTAATCCTGTTGCCTCTGGTGGGCCTTGTTGGGCGAGTGCTTATCCATGTCAGGGAGGCAATAAATTCTGATGACTTTATTTTTTTAATTAATTCCTACTGAGTTTTTTTCCTGGTGGAATAATGTCACTGAGTTTAGAGGAGTGACTCCTGGTTTCAGTGGGTGTAACTGGGGAGAGCAGCGCCGCCGGTTTTGACCAGGCACGTCTGCTCGAATTTTCTGAGCAAGCAACTTGTTGGGATTCCTGCAGAGTCTTTTGAAACCAACCCGTTGCCCAGCCCCAGAGGTGTTGGCTATCTCCTACGGGTCCTGTGTACTGACACCGCTGTGGCCCACAGGAGGGGAGAGCAGGATCAGACCCTTCACAGAAAGGCAGATGCAGGGACAGTCCTTTGGCCGTTCACGCTATTAATACTCTAAAAACACAACTGATAATACTATTCCTCTAAAATATCCAGATACCTGCTGCCTTACAAACAGGTGCAGTTATGGGTAGGTGCTTCACAAAGAGCACAATACACTGCTTAAAGGTAACTTTGGGTACATTTATTAGGAAGTCATACAGCTCCATTAAAAAACATGGGCTTTTCCACTGTTTTAAGTCCTTGTTCCTTATCCTTTATTGTCTCATTTCTAGTTTATCTCCCTGGCCTAATTTGTTCTTGCTCCGAATGTCTCCATTCGCTTTAATTAAGCTGTTCCTTGGCAGTGTCTTAAAGAGAAGAGGCTTTGAGGAAGAAGAGCATCTCTCTGCAATGACAGAGTGGGGCCAGGGATGTGGGTTAGAAATAGTTTTGCCAAGAGTTGCCATTAAAAAAAAAAAAAAAATGGACAAACTAGCTTTTCGTGTTGTGACAATGTAGATTTTGTTTCAGTGTTTGCGGAAAAGCGCTCTTTCCTTCTGGATGCCTGTCCTCCTGGAGCGGGTGCTCACACATGGTTGTGTGGGGGAAGGTCCTTTGCCTACATCAACCTCATGGGTCGTGCAGGTTTTTCCTCTGTTGCTGCAAAACCGCTCACTGTGTCACTGGAGCAAAACCCATGGGCAAACCCCTTGTAGCAGTAGGGATTTTGTTGATGTTTGAAGGTCTTTGGTGTTGGAGGGAACCTGGTGGCATCGCTTGTCCTCAGCTGCTGCGGGTGTTGGCTCGTCCTGGGTGATGCTGTGCGACACCAAGCTGGGAAACCGGTGTCCAGGGTCAGGTCCCACCTCTCATGGAGAGCATTCCTTGGAGAGCTCATATTTGAAAGTTTAGGGATGGGTATCTCTGAATAGTGAAAAGTGTCTGCTGAAACCCACCTGTGAGTTAATTATTAGAAATCGTTTTGTCTTCTGTGGTGTTATTAAGCTGCCGCTTGAGCAGCGAGTGCGATAAAACCGGAGAGAGAGGAAAAGGCCCACCTGGGAAGGAGACAAAGGGAAACCTGGGGACAGAGGCACAGTTTTGTCTAAACATCGAGCTCATTTACTGCCTCTGCAGGTACCAAAGGGCACGAGCTCGGAGGTGGCGGAGTCAGTTACCTTGCCAGTCGTAAAGATGCAATTATCACCCCTTGTTTGACTGAAGACTGTAAAAGGGGACGCGATGCTAGTATTTACTGTATTTTTCTCCCCCTCTATTAAAAGGACGGCCAATTTTGAATTATGGTAATAGCTGCACTCCGGGTTTAGGACTCGCCTCCCTGAAATTTTCAGGACCACTAATTTGTGGTTACTCCAGTGCTAGAATGGACTCGGTGGTGGTGGCCTTTAGACTGACAATGCCGTAAAAGTTTAAAGCTGCAACTGCTTTGGAGCCAAAGAAAGAGAGAAGATTGAAACCTAAAGGTTAGCATGAAATGCACTTTACTGTTATCTATGAGAACAAATGAGTTAAAAAAATTTCAAATACCAGAATACCCTACAGGGAGGAGATATAACTATTAAAGGGCTGTTATAGCTGCAATAAATGTAGGAACAATAAAAATAAATTGATGAAGTAAATGTCAGCGCTGTTCCCCTGAGCTGCCCCCACACCTTTGTCCAAAAGTAGAACATCTCCAATTACAGAGGGTGGAATCAGCCTTCAATGACAATATGACAAGGACAGAACATAGAGCAGTGGCACAGGGAACACAATTATGCACAGCCTTGAAAAATTGTATCATACGACAATGTATGGAAGAAATCAATTAATGATGCAGGGTCTCCACTTCTGTCTAATAATCCCGTAAGTGAAGGATGAAACCCCCCTCCTCCTCGCCTTGGAAAGGGAGAAGGGAACAACAATGATGAAGAAGGGTGACCCACGAGTGAAAGTCTGCATAATACCATGGGTCAACATTTTCACAGTTTACAAAATGCAGATATTCCTCTTCATCCATTATTACTTTTTAAAATTGTAGCTATTAAGAAAATACTTAACTGAAACCACTTCATTGGTTAAATAACCCACTGAAAAAAGAAAAATATTTCTTTGATGAAAAGGCCAAAGACGAGAAAAGCCGACGGCTCAAATCCAAAGCCGGGAGCTGAAAGGGAAATGCAAAATTTTAGAAGTAAACAGAGTAGATGGTAGAAGACGATTTATCTTGTGCAATTTACAACAGGTGCTAAACATTACGAAAACCAGAGCTATTAAGCAATCAAATTAAGCTATAATTAACAGAAGAAAACTGTGCAGGAATTCTAATTAATACATATCTGAGCACATCCGTGATCCCATCCGACAGCTCGGCTTTCTAAATCCCTGCCACTACCCGAGAATAACCGAGGGGGTAATGCTTTGGGAGTGCGCAGGACATCATGCGTGTCACCAGAGATCTTCCCTAAGAGCCACAGTCCCATATGCTGGCTTGGAGGGGGATGCTTTAATTTGGGAGACATTATTCTGAGCCAGTAGGAAGAAAGACGCCCGTTTTGTTTGGAGATGTGTTTGAGGGAAGCCCTGCGAGAAGCTGGGGCTCATCCTCCTGTCTGTGCTTGTCCTCCCTGGTCGTCCTCCCTCCCCCATGAGGTGTCGTTTCTTCCGCACCCTCTATTTCCAAGTAAGACCCGTTTCCCCGAGTCACTCTCCAAGATGGACAGCTGGCGGTGGTTGTGCCTGGATGGAGATGCTGTGGTAGATGCACCTGAAGATCGGAGGGGACTGGTGGCCCAGACTCTCATGTGAGCTTTTATTCCTGCTTTGCCAAGGACGTGATATGGTCCTGAACAGGGCGCTGGATGGAATGTGTCCCCCCTGGGTACTCCAGGTGATTAACAACTCTGATACGACTGGGAGGAGTTTGCTCAGCTTTGGTTGAAAGCGGGGCTTAGCTCCCTCGTCCGTATGCTTCCCAAACAGAGATAACAATGCTTCCCTACCTTACCGTAGTGTTGTGAAGATCAACTGGTTAATGGCCCTATGGCACTTTCAACTGCTATCATTACAGTGCTATAGCCTCTCTTAGGGAGGATTTGTTATTTTCACAAAATTAATTGTAAATCCAATAGAAAATAATTCAGCCTCTGAAATTCTGGTGAGATAATTATTGTGAAGACGGTATTAGTATAGTGCCTTTCAGATGATTCACTACTTTAATTATTACTTTCTAATTCTATGCAAGTATCATTTTAAAAGCCTGTAACCCTCTCACGGGTTGGTTGTGCTTACCCCCTCAGATACGGAGCTGACGGTCTCCCACAGCATCCTCCTAGGGAAGCTTAGGAAGAGTGGGATAGATGAATGGACAGTGAGGTGGATAGAAAACTGGTTGAAGGACAGAGCCCAGAGGGTTGTGATTAGGGGCGTGGAGTCTAGCTGGAGGTCAGTGATGAGCGGTGTTCCCCAGGGGTCAGTACTGGGCCCAGTGCTCTTCAATATATTCATCAATGACCTGGATGAGGGGATAGAGTGCACCCTCAGCAAGTTTGCTGACGACACAAAGCTGGGAGGGGTGGCTGACACCCCGGAAGGCTGTGCCGCCATCCAGAGAGACCTGGACAGGCTGGAGAGCTGGGCGGAGAGGAACCTTATGGAATTCAATAAGGGCAAGTGTCGGGTGCTGCCCCTGGGGAGGAGTAACTCGGGTGCTGCCCCTGGGGAGGAGTAACCCCCTGCACCAGGACAGGGTGGGGGTGACCTGCTGGAGAGCAGCTCTGGGGAAAGGGACCTGGGAGTCCTGG
>VXBO01006793.1:135354-142854 GCA_013400135.1 Rhinoptilus africanus
CCCCCCCCAATAAATGCAGACAGCACCCGTGTTGCTATTTCCACAATGAGCGAAAGCTGCAAGAACAATTCCCATATATTCAGTCGCCTTCTAATCTCCCAAGACTTACTCCGGTGTGTCTTTGCTTTAAGAGTAGTACCAGCAGCACCCACTCCTGCAAAACACATCTCCTTGCCCGAAAAGAGGGAAATTTGTCAGCCCTGGAAAAGAGCAGCAACAAAAAAACCCACCTTAAAACTCCGCAGCGAAACTCTTGACAGTTGAGCATGCAGATATATATAGAGAGATAAGTGTGTGTATATATGTATGTATATATTTTATTAATTTTTTAGCTCAGCAAGTAAGTCCTATCGGGGTAAACTGTTTGGTGCCGCTGAAAGGATCTACAAACAGGGAGGAAGGTGGAGGCAGCTCTCGTTTGCTGCGTAACTTGGAAAACATCGTGTTCGCAAAGCTCCGTCTTGGAAAAGACTAAGCTGGTTGCGTATGATGGAGCTCCACCTTTCCTCCTCAAATTCACTACTTTGAATACAATAAAGTTGCTTTGAACTTTTTCAATTATTTAACAACTTTCAAGTGGAGAAATATTTGGGTCTTTTAATTTCATTTTTGGCTCCTCTTTTTTTTTTTTTTTTTTCCCTTTGCCTCCATTCTGTTTGCTAAACAGTAATTGCAGATCTTTCCTGCCACCTTTAATACTCCCAGCTAATTATCCTGAAATAAATCTCTTTCAAGTCTGCATGCCAGCAGTTGTGGGATATGAGCGGCTCTTTCAGCTCCCGGCTGCCTGTCACTCAAATGGGCCTCAGCTGCAGCTCCGAATGATGAGTATTAGTCTCCCGCTGGGATGATTCTCCCAATCTCCCCACTTCCAACAGCATCTCCCAGGGCTGCACCACGCTCCTACCTGTTAGCCTAATCTGGGATTTTCTTTTGCTAACGCTGTTATTTTGAAAGGAGGAAGAGGATTCCTGGGAGAAAGGCACTCAGTTAACCTTTTCCTAATTGCCATTCAAAGCTGAAAGGCAGGGAAAAAAATAAAAATAAAATAAGATGATGGGTGTCACTGCACAGAAGGATGGCTCGGGAAGGGTGGGTGTACAGATGGGGTCCCTCGCTGACCTCCTGGGGTTATTTCTTTGGCCAAGGTAGGGCTTTGGGGCCAGGCTCCTGATTTAGGCAGCCTGCCCTCCCTGGGCGCTCCTCTCTGTTATTTCCAGCTTGTGTCCCGCTCACTCAGAAACACGGCTGTCGGGTTGTAGGCAGAGCTAAATGCTCCATCATTAATTTATTATGTGCTAGCAGTAATAGCGAGGGCTATTTTTAAATGCCGTTTAAGCTGGTGCTCACACATGGGTTTGTAGTTTGACTATAGGACATACATAAAATGACATATTGTTACGCACTTAAAGATACAGTTTTAAATGAAAGAACTATTAAACTATTAGTATTTAAAGTGCTTACTTTTTTTTTTTTAATGCTGTACGTGCGCCTTTTAGAGATTTAACGATTGGATTGCCTCCAGAGGCAGCCCTGGCGGGAGATGCCGTGTGGATGCATCCTGGTGGGGCCACACGATGGGGTTTGTGGTCCCCGTTGCCTCTTGGGGGCTGCTGGTGGGGTGCTCAGGGGGTGGTGTGGGCATCCCCCGGCTCTGGGCTCACATCTCCACCCCGTTCCTGAAGCCAGAGGCTTTGGTTAGCCATTAAATACAGGCTCAAGTTGCTTGGCTGGCCTTGAATCCCTCTTCCTAAAGAGTTGTTTTTCACTCAGGGCTCCCTCTCTAAGCCTGCGATGGGCTGCATTGAATTAATTCTATTAACTGCCAAAGGAATTCCTCGCTGCCGAATTATATTTCCTGTGTCTGTAAATCATTTCACCGCTGCTTTCCCTGACAGTTATGCAAGTGACCTTTTGATTTCACTGTTTTTTTTTTTTATTTTATTTACGACATTGCTAACCGCTCTATGGCTGTGCATCGCAGTGAGATGGGGCCGTGACGTGGGATGCTTGAGAATATAGAGAATTTCATAAACATGTGTGTATATATATTTTAAAAAGTGAAAACAGCATCAAGTTGAATGTTTCAGACTTGGACCCTGGAAGCATAATATTTACACTGAGTAAGTCATGTTAGTTTTAAGAGTCTATTTCTGGGCATTTTCACTTCCAGGGGAAGAACTGCTTGAAACCCCTCCCCTTTTTCTAACTGAGCATCCTTTTCAAAATTTTTTTTTAAATTTTTTTGTTTATTGTCACTAGACCAGCTCTGCAGAGGCCAAGCAGTCACTGGGTTAAGTGGGAGCTGTGGATGCTCAGAGCTTTGGTAATACCGGAGCCAAGGACGGTGTCATCCGACTTTTGTTGTACCCGGGCTGTGAATTCCCCTAAGGAATGGGGAATCGGACACCCCAGGTCCTGCGCTGGGCTTTGGGGCGGTGCGTTGCTGTAGGCAGGTCTCTTCTGCAGCAGCAAAAGCAGTTCCCGGGTGGGGGCGAGACGCGCTAAGAGCTCCTGGCAGGTGCAGGGACCTGTGCCCAGACCTCTTGCCTTTTCGCTGTGGTTCCGTCCCAATTGGCCTGAGCATCAAATTCTGTGAGTGCAACCGCTATTCTAGGCTGGGGAACCATGGTGGCATCCCAGTGCTCGATTTGTAAGTCTAATTAGAAGTTAGAAGTGTCAATGGCAGCACTTGCAGGCACAATTATAGCACCTGCAAAAAAAGGGAGCCTGCTTTTCCCATTTGGCTCATCCTCTGGGTGCGAGTCTTCTGTAAATACAGCGGTCTGATGAGCAGAGCTGGGACGATGCCTGCCTTGCCACCAGTGAGGTCTCCTCTCGGGTAGGGAGCAGCTAAGAAATGAGCTGTACCGCCGTCTAGAAAAACCTGCAAACCAGAAGAGATCCCCGCGCTGGCCCTTTTAACAACCCTGAGGCATCGTGGTTGACTTGTGCAAGGTTTTGTGTAAGTAATAAATTGAGGTTTCCTGCAAAACATCTGGCCGATTTGGCTCTCATCTTGCTCCGCAAGAGGTGAAAAAAATCCTCTGTGGTTCTCCTTTGCCGTGCTACAAATATAGGTACCTATTTGTGAGGAAATATCGAAATAGAAGTTTGAAAGTATTCTTACAGTTGTTCCCCAGTGCTGAATTAAATACGTTTTGGGGCTGTTTGTCCTGCCCTTTTCAGCCCCGGTTAGGTAGCAGTGCAGCACAAGCGTCTCATTCTTAAATGGAGTTTATAGCACTCCTGCCAGGGACAAGGTTCACAACCTTGGAAAGCAAAGCCCATGGTAAGAGCTGCAGAAACACTGTGCCTTTACATTGTGCATCTTACACCTTCTGTGGTCTCATCCCGAAACCAGGCTTAATTTTCGGATCTGCTGAGCCCTCGTAACCCGTGCCCGGGGTCATGTAGTTTGACCTGAGCCATCCAGTCCCCAGCAGAGGGGAAAGTGTGTGACATATACGCTAATGTGTTCCCAAATATCTCAGGACATGGTTGAATCTGGTTCGACACCTTTGCCTATCATGGATGATGTAGCTCAGATATTATCTAGTTGTTGTCATCACTTGCATCCTTCTGCTTTTTTTTCAATGGTCTCTGGGTCTTCCCATTTGGTCTGCATCCCCAGTCTTTGTCTTTAAATTATGTCCTATCCGTTATCCTAGTTTTCCATGCTTTAACTTCCAAAACCAACATGAGAAATAAAATAAAATTCTGACTCCTTTCACTGCTTCTGGTGTGCTTGCCCACAGCCTTCCTGAAAGAAACCCATAAATAATGCTCCTCATCCCCCTAAAAATTAAATTAAACCCAGATTTCTCTGGGGAGGAGGTTAGGTTAATTACAAAGAGCTACCAATGCCATATCTAAAAAGGCTCCCTCATTTTCATTTTTAATATTTAGGATGAAACTTAATATCTGATCCTTTTTTTATTTATTTTTTTTTTGGCCAAACTTGTCAGTTGAGAAGTGGAGAGGCTGCCAAATGCAGCTAATATTATTCTGCCCCAAAACTTCTGTCAATTAACTCCACGGAGCATTTGCTGGTGAGACTGGGAAGGGGAAGATGGTGCCGCTCCAGCCCAGAGCCGGCCAAAACCTGGGTGTTTGGTGGGAGTCGCTTTCTGCTTGAATGCTGGGGGCTTCACTCTGTAGCCTCCGCACGTGCAGAACACATCCATGTGTCTGGCTATTAAAGTTAGTAGAAAAACTTGGTGAAGCCTCAGAGATTGATGGGAAAGAGTATATTGGATCGCCCAAGAAGAAGAAAGCGTTGCATTGATATTTGAAAGCAGGGTGGGAAACAACTGGTACCTCCTAAAGTCTGAGAGTCGTGTGTTGGCCGTTTGGGAGCGAAACTGCCCCAACAGGGATTAAACTGGGAATCTGAATGCAAAGTGCAAATTTAAAGATGATAGCTCACGAAAACCAGTCTGCAAAGAAAAATGCACTGTTGTTATGCCGAGGAGGAGAAATATTTTCAGTTTGTTGAAAAGAACAGAAAACGATGATGAAATTAAGTTTTGTGCATGTTTACTAGAAAGTATGGGGATGTCAAGGGAGCCACTGTGTGTGTAACAGGGTCATGCTGGATAGTTGACATAAATATTTCTGTTATTCAGCAGAAAAGACAGACTGTTACCAAACCAGACAAATACACTATTGCTGTTGTGTCTCTGATCGGTGCCATCAGTTCTGCCAACTGATTTACCGAACCCTGCGTTCCCTTCAGCATCTATCGATCCCTTTTGTATCTATTGATCCCTCTATCTACACCCAAATTTATCATATGTGTGTAAGTCATTGAGTGCACGTTACAGGTATTTGGGGTTGTGGCTGGCTGCCTCTTTTCAGGGTGGAATAGAGGGAAATGGTTAAATATCCACAGCGAGCTTGGCTGCCTAGCTTAAGCAGGATACTTTGACTCTCCATGACATCCTGCTCATTTTGGAGAATAATTCTTATTGGAAAATTGCAATGCTAAATCATTAACTTCTAAGGAGCTAAAGGGAAAAAGGGAGCTGACTTAAAGGATCCCAGTGTGTTGCCCCTGGCTTGCTCTGTGTTGTTCTCTGCACAATATAAACCACCCTTAAAATACTTCTTGCTGCATTATCTAGCTCAAGGTCCAGGCCATTTACAAGCCTGCCCTCCTCCTAGCAGCGATGCCTTCTTTATGCTGGAGACAGAACTTTAATGAAGCAGTGAAAGGAAGAAATGCAGGGCAAGATTTCAAAAGGAAAAAGAAAAAGAAAGAAAAAAAGACAGTCTGAAATTAAACTTCTAAATAGGTGGAGAGGAGATGTCTCCATTGCCTGCCGCCTTCAGCTTGAGGAGCTGAGTGGGTAACCACCACAGGGCTGTCTCTGGTCTAGTGGCACAGGGAGGAAAAAGCAGGCAGGTGCCCAACTTCTGAACTGGCTGATTTTAGCTCTTTGGTTTGGGGCAGAAGCTGTAGATGCGGCGCAGCAGCGGCCAAATGGTCACAGCAGAGGTGTGTGTTGCGTCTGTACCAGGGATGGGTAAGACGAGGTAGATCCATGTAACGGAGGACCCCCATCGGTTGCTATCCAGATGATAAATCAGAAATGGCAAGAGGGGTTGGAGTCTCTGAAATATGGTGTCCATATGGTGCAATGATAAAGCTTCATCACTGCTGCTTTAGAAGTACTTCTTGTCTCCAAATGTCTAACCACCAGGACTTTTTCTTTTTTTTTTGACAGGCTTCTTGTGTAATGAAAACTCAGGTTTTGGGCATGAGTTGAATAGTCAGTGACTCGAGAAACATCCCTCAGTCTGTCCCAGCCCTTTTGTTTCATTCCCAGTGCTGTCCTCAGATGTTATTCAGGGTGCACTGGCTTTGGTGGAACTGGCGTGTGAATGCCCAATGCCAGGGTCATGGGTAGATTTTAAAAGACGTTGAGGTGCAGGAGATGCAGAGATGGTCTTTGTAGGATTTAGTTGGCCCACTGGCCCACTTTGTTGTGATCAGAAGGAGAAAAGAAAAAATAAAATCAACCAAAACAAAAGAAACCAACCCAACCCAAAATGCTATACACCGCCTGCCTACTTCCAAAATTTAATACACCTTTGAAATCCTGGTCCTTTGCTCTCTTATTGGAAGGTGAAGGGAAATTAAAGAGGACATATACCATGTTGGTGGGAACTGAGACTTGTTTTCTTGCTCTCTTACAAATACATAACAAAGTGCAATTATTTTTAATATAATTATTTTTGGTTGTAATATAACGTAGGAAATTCAAAACAGAAAACTCCATAGCAAGGGACAATCTGTCTGTTGAAACGAACAATCTGTTCAAGCGCTTGCGCTCCCCCTGTCCTGCACTCCCTTAACTCTTTTGGGAAGTGCGTCACCTGCAGCTCCAGTTGCGGAGACGGAGCTGGTCCGGCCTCGCGTGGTCCTCCCCTGCTGCATCAGTGTGGGGGGCCTACAGAGGATGGCTGTGCGGATGTGTATGTAAGAGTCGTGGGGAAACGAGAGTGGTGGAGAAAGAAGACAAAAAATGGATGTTGTTCTCTCCTGTAAATATGGCAGATCTTAGCATTTTTGTTCTCCTTTCCACACTTGTTTTGTAGACCTTGGAAGCAGTGACCTGAAGTGTTCTGAACCCTTCCCAGCAGTGCTAGGAAGGGGATAGCAAGGCTGCCTGTCATCAGGATCCTCTAGGAGACCTGGGGATGCTAAGGTCCTGGTCATTTTACACTCCTGTTTGTGAAACATTGGTGACGAGAGGTCCTGTCCTGTGGGTGTTGGTGGGTGATGCCCAGCTCACGGGATCAGGGCATCTCTGTGCTCTCCAGATGGTTTTGTGTACAACTGACAAATCGGTTTTGTCTGAGACTAGAGCATTTAAGAGTTACTAGATTTCTCTCCTAGATTTTCTGTGCGTACATTCATGCAATGCACAGTAGCCTTATCATGGATAGTTAGTGCATTAGGTATGAAAAACATGGGCAAAAAGATCAGAAGTGTCATATCTCCTATGTCACCTTCAGTGGGCTGCCCTGAGGAGCGAGCAGTATACGTGTGGAGACATCCCATTGACATTGTACAATGGCACGCTAGTATTCCCAGCTAGTATTCCCAGTGTTACTCTCCAGCCAACCTGATACAGCATAATATATATATTTCTGGGTTTTCTTTTCTAATCTCCAATGAGGTCCTCATTCAGTTGCTCATGGTTAGTCTGGAGCCACCAACAAGCCGGCATCATTCAGGCTGTTCCTTCCCAAGCATGTGACCTTGCATTTCTCAAGAGCGACTGTTGTTGGTCATGGAGTTACTTCTCCACATTTGGGACACCAGACGTTCCTCGTGGTAATTTTCGAGCACAAGTAAACTAAGAAATGCATCATGTGTAAGTTGTTGCCCATTTGTTTTTGTTTCCATGCAATGTGCTAGTGCTGAACACCGCGGGAGAGCAGGGATGCGCCTCTCTTCAGCCCCGCTTGTCGGCCACTACAGGGTTTTAA
>VXBO01006793.1:147854-214842 GCA_013400135.1 Rhinoptilus africanus
CCGAATATTTAAAAATAATAAAAAAAAATAAATCTTTTGCTTTTGATCCTGATTAATAGAAGCGTTTTTAACTGTCAAAATTGCCAAATCTGAAAACAAAAGCCGTGGCTCTGACTGTGGAAAGGGAAAGGCAGATGCTGGGCTGAAGGCTGGGCGTTTCACCCCCTGTGTGGATGGCATTTCCCATTGCCCCACAGCGAGCCAGAGGGGAGCTGGGCCCTACGGCCACCCCTTGCGGATGTTCTCCTGGCCAATTATCGACCCTGTGTAGTATGGTGGGGTCTGGAGGGAGACCTCAGCTCGTCCCACCTCTCTCCCTGCCCAGCAGTGCGCTGCTGGTAGCCGTTCTCAAAATGCTGCCCCGGTCTGGGGTTGAACCCATGGCTTTAGCTTGTGGGTAATGAACTAAAGAAAGTGTTATTTCTTGTGAAGCCGGGCTTTTTAGTCTGGATTTTACTTTTTCTAGATGATGGGCAGAGGCGAGGAAACTTATGTTGCTCTGTGAATTCAGTTGCTCCTGTAACTGTAAAGCCAGGACAGTCTTTCTGGACTAATGCCAAATGCGCTGATCGGAAGGACCCCTGTTGATCTCTTGGGATGAGTTTTGGGGGGAAAACCCTGGCCTGGCAGAATGACCACTCACAGCAGGGGTCTGCTGAGATTTGAGCTACCTGGGGCTTTTTTTTTAATTCACTTCCAGTGATCGCTCCCTGGCATGGGGGACGGTGATGCCGGCGGTGGCAGGGAGCTCTGCGCCGCTCTGGGATGGACCTCGTGTCCTCCACCGAGCTGCTGGGCTCGCAGCACTGCTGAGTCGGGGTTAAAAACTAAAGCTTTCCAAATTGCACATCATTCATCCTGTAGCCACAGCGTTCTGGGATGCAGGAGGGACACCCAAGACCTTAATTATCTGTATGTGCAGCAGAAAAGGAGGTGTGAAAGGAGATGCTGCAGTCCAAGAAGCAGTAAGCCAAAAACTGATTCCTCGGAGTGGTCCAAGAGGAAAATTTTGCCATAACAAAGCTCCACCACGCTTTCTGCATGCAGGTGCTGTTTGTTGTTCGTCAGGTCCTGACTTGTAGCAGCAGAATGGCCTTGAAAAGACCCACAGCGTGGGACTTGGAGAGACTGCCTTGGGTCTGAGCATCTCAGAGTGTTTAAAAAATACAAAAAAAAAGGAGGTGGGAAGGTGGCAAGAAACCCACCTTAGGTTGAAAAGCTCCGCTTGCATGTTTTGGTTTGCAAAGAGGCAGCAGAGGAAGGGAGTAGGCGAATGTGAATGAAGCTTTACCGAACCAGCCCCCACATGCATATTTCATACTATCGTTTATCAAAGTTTTATGAGCATCTGGTCTTGGCCCCAAAATCTTTTCAATTGAGGGATTTTTTTTTTAATTTTTTTTTTTTTTTTAATCTATGTGAGTTTGACTACAAGCAGAACCTGCTATAATTCATTCTTTCCCCCCCCTCCCTATCGATTTTACCCAGGCTGGCTCTGCAGAGGCAGACCCATGCGGACCTGGGCTCCAGCCTGGCTCCACGTGCAGCACATAAACCGCGTGTGATATGGAGTGCCTGTTCGTGTAGTTTATTTCCCAAGGGAGAATTTATTCAGGAGTGCCTCTGTTACTTAAAAACATTTTCTTGTCCTTTCAAAGCCGGAGCCAAACGGCGCGGGGCTCGGCAGTGCCACAGACCAGGGAGGGAAAGGGCAGGGAGAGGTGAGAATGGGCAAAAAGAGCCAGGTTTGTGTTATTTCTCCGCAAAACAGGGCCCAGGAATGAAAGCGAGGACCTCGGTCAGGTTTAAGTTATGCAGTGCTGTGTTTTGTTGCCATATGCTGCAGGAAGAAATCCTAGGGTTTGGGTTTTTGGTGTTGGTGTTTTTTTTTTTTCCTTCCTACCACTGAGTAATCCCTCAAGACTTCCCTCGGCTCTCCAACCTCGTCTCATCAACATTCATACGCGTACTGCCACATTCATTCACGCACCTCTAAAGGAAAAACAGATATGTTTCACATTTCACAACAAGCCTTTTTTTTGTTGTTGTTGTTTTTTTAATCAGACTGCCTTAGAAATATCAGGTACTGGGGCGTCAGTTCCCATCTTGCTGGGATTTAATGGGTCCCTCCTGAGCAAACAGCAGAGAGTGTGTATGAATGTATGTATGGGGACTTTGTATGAATATTTGGATGAACTTCTGGACGCAAGCTCCTATCAGTTATTGAAGAAGGTCTTTTCGGTTGTTGACAGCTGATTTTTTTTCCTTTGACTTGTGAAGGAGTGATAGGTTTGTTCAATGACTTCCGTGTGGTGATAATTTTTGTCCATCCAGAAAAATCCTCACTCCTGGGACACAGTTCACTGTGGCATTGTATCTTATTTTCATTGTGGGCGATTTCAAATAGTGTCTAAAGTTTTAAAATAAAAATAAATTTTAAAAAAGGGAGTGGGTGGGTTAATTTTCCGTATTTTTCTTTCCTTTGGTATTTCTTAAATCTCTCTTCAGCTCCCATGTTATATTCAACCTGCAATTTCAAGATGCCTTTGCAGAATTTCTTTGCAAAGCCCTGAAGTTTTGAAGCCGTCGGGGAGTTTGTAGGGAGGCTTTTTGGCATGGGTCTGAGGAAGCCAGCCATCCTGAGATGTTACGTGCAGATAGGGCTCGTGCGAGAGCTTATTTGCCAGGTGGGTTTGCTCAATTTAAGGGGACTTTATTCCTAAGTCTAGACAGCTTAACATTGAGTGACCGTCTTATTACACATTAATGCAGCTTCGAAGCCATTTGCATTTTTAACACTCTACTTAGACTCCCGGGCCTGATGGATTCAGGGAGCGATGGGTACGTGGTTTAAAAAACTGTGCAGAGCAGCAGCATTTTACAATGGTGGGTCAATAGTCAGCCTAATATGGGAGCCCTGAAGTTTGAGCCTGGACTTGGAGCCATGGGGTTTTTTCTCAGCTCTCTGTGGTTTTACGAAATTTCCAGAAAATCTCAGATCTTGTTTTATCTATTTTTTTTTTCCTCTTAGTGTGTTCAACAGCCCGCTTCCTTCTGCACATGTAGTTGGATGTGACCTGGGTGGAGGGGAGGGTGAAGGTCTCAGATGTGCTCCCAGCCTTGTGCTGTAGCCCCTGCCAGCAGCTCTGGGACCAGGGGCAGGTCGAGAGGGAGAATTGCTGGTGTTTTTCCAGGAATATCTCCCTGAGCATCCTGGCCCCGTGCTGCTGATGGCTCCCAGCCAAGGGCATTGAGAACCACTGTTAACTCCCACCTGATTTCAAATAGAGTGCTAAATACTTGGCCTTTCTTTAAATCCTGCTGTAACACCCAGAACTTAAAAGTATTTTAGAAATCTTAAGCCTATTTAGAAAACCGAAGAGCACAGCTAAGTTTCCCAAGGAAGGGGTCTTGGGTCCGGTTACCTTGGAGGGAGGTAGCCTACTTAGTTGGCTCCATCTTATGTATGTTATTGAACATATTTAATATGTTATTTACATCTTGAGTTGAAACCTGGCGACTCATACGTGCGCTGAAGAGGTACAGTGTTTCGGTATTACACCTCGCCCCGTGCCTGTCGTGGGAATCTCCCTCCTCCCGAAAAGACAATGGATCCTGAAACCTCATCACTGAAATACATGGGGGGATGGAGAGGAGAGAAAAGAAAAAAAGAGTTTCCAGCTAAAAATATCAGATGTCAAACATTCAGGTTGGCCAAATAGGAGATAAAAAAATATTTCAAATATTTTCCAAGTATAATTGTTCCTGTATTTAGTCTGAGCTCTCTTTTACTGAACAAAAGTGAAAACAAGTAAGGTAGATGATAAGTATAAAAAGCTGGATTCAGCTGGAAATATGTAGAGTTTCTGCACTGCAGGAACCACGCGTGTTTTTGTTTTTTACTGGCTCCAGCCCTTTTGTCTGAACACATATAGATTTCTTGTGCATAGTAACTACAACCAAACTGCTCTGTGGGCCCCTGAGTACACACAGACTGAAAATTAGCAGACTAGGAGAAGCAGGCATTCCAAATCTGTCCCCCAGTCTAAACAATACGTTCTGCGGGACAAGGTCTTCTTGCCTTCAGAAACATCGGAAAGAAGAAAGAGCTGATAAAATGAGCATTTAGAAGGTATGGTGTTTTCTATGGAAAAATGGCCTAGAAAAGTTGTACAAAGGCTGAAGGTCTAGTTGAACAAAAGCGGGAATGGCCATCTCACAGTAAATGCCCAACTTTAAACTTTGCTTTCATCCAGATTCAGCACATTTTGTTCTAGAAGAAATTACACTAATTTGAATTTAATAATAAGAGGGGGAAAAAAGGCATTTCATGCTGGCAGTTTGATATTCCACCTGGTGCTGCCCAGGGTGACAGAGTTGTGCTGTACGGTGGCACTCGGAGTCTGGAGCAGTGAGTACGGCTGGCAGAAGCCAAACCTCGCCATAGGAAAGGCGCTGGGAATGCCGAACCGTTCTGGGTCATTCTGACCATCTGCGTATTTCTGGTGAAGTTTGAACAGGCCCAAAAGAAAATTTGCTCGTTTCAATTTCCTGGTGATCATTCCAAGAAAAATTAATACCTTCTTCTGGATAATGTTGGTTTTACAGAAACACTTCTTGGTGCTGGAGAAAATTGGTCTTATTTAAAATTCCTGAGCAAGTCCCTTGACAATATATGTGGGGTTTTTTAAATGGACCTGTGGAAATCTCTTGCAGAAAAGTGATAAGGGTAAGCTATTCCCCTTCCTGTGAGGAAGAGTAATGCTGTCCTGAAAGTCTAGGCAGCACTAGGAGGACAAGCTGTCAGTTTTCCTGTGGAAAAAAAAAATTCTTCCCTGTTTTATAGCCTGATTGCAACTCGATGTATAGGAAGATGAAAATAAGGCTTTCGTTTAGGCTCTTAAAGCCAATTATCCTTGATAACTTGATCTCTGTTAATCTCTATAGAAAGCTTTCATGATCTCCTGGTGGGAGGGCTAGGTGTTGTCTTTAGGTTTTCACCTGCCCTCCTTGTACCTGCCCGCAAGGTCTGCTGGACTGGACTTTTCTGCCCTTAGAGCAAGAGCTGGAGAGACCCGGCTGGTTTGCTGGGTGTCTGTGAGAGACTGTAGGTCTGAGGTCCAAAGTGAAGCCACAGACTGCACCCCACGGCCTTTCTGGAGCCAGGAGGGCTGGCGATGCCTTGCCCACCTTGCAACAGAGACCCAAGATGGTTTTTGAATGTTGGTTTAGTGAAAGTGTAACTGTTGCCAAATCAATTACCGCCAAATCAAAAAATGGCTGTGTGGCATCAGGAAACGATATTACTTGAGGTTTTTTCCCAAATTTTCGTTTTAGGAATATAATTACTCAAGTCAAAATCATTTGCTGAAGTGGGTAATTCTTTACTGGGCTGTGGTTTGACTTGAATCTGTTCTTTATCCATTCCTGTTGCGCAACCTTACTGTAATTACTAATTTGCTTTTCAGGACATTTTGTTTTCTTGCTTAGAACCAGCCCAGAACAAACAGCAACCCAAATATGGTTTTGGTGGTTTTAGTGTCTGTTGTTAGTAAAAAGCCAGTGCAGTGAGGAAAGGAAGACTGAATTGTCTTGTGCATCCCCCAAACCAGGTACATTTTGTCACCGTCCAGTGGCTTGCAACTGTTCAAAAGCTTTGAAAACCATTTGCGTGTCCGCCGGTGTCACTGGGTGTGTTGTCTTAAAATTTTCCACCCTTGGGTTTGTGTTGGTAAGCGTGAAGAGCACGGGCATGGAAGGCACCCTGGTGAGCGCGCTGAGTCGCTGTGGCTACGTGCACGTGCCAAAGTGCTGCATGGAGCCATCTGAGCAGCATTAAATGAACTTGCTTGGCTACCGGCACAATATTGGGAATTCCTGCCAGCTCTGCTCAGGCTTAATTTCTCTCTGTGGCACCACCCACTATCAGAGAGGTAGAGATGAGGCAGTATAAGCTCACAAAGTACAGTTAGCCTTAAAAAGGGGCTTAAGGGAGTGTACAGACCCGGGAGCCAAAGGTGAAAGCAACTCTTACTGTGATTGCTATGAACCTATCAAGTTCGAGGCACCTTTAGGCTAAATGTGAATATCACGCGTTGAATTATGCCGTCCTGTAATAAATTTAGTGTTACATGTGGTCTAAAAAGGTCCTTTGTTATTCATGAGAATCTCCTGGTTGAGGTCAATGCAAACCTCCTGTGTGCTTCGATACCCAAATTTAGGTCTGTGCTCTCATGTTCGATACTAAAATCAAAGAGGTAGTAGGAGGAGGATTGTTTCCCATGGCTGAAGAGTAAAGCAAATGCATTAGCTTAATAATATTAGTTATAAGATGCAGAGATAAGAGAAATGGGTGGGGAGCGGCAGTTCCCATCTGAGCCCTAATGGGGACTGTGGGAAAACTTCAGTGAGCAAACCCCAAACCAGGTGAAAGTCGTTACAGCTGGAACCCATTACACATCCCAACTTGGGCCAAGTTCACGGAGGTTTTGCAAACCTTTTGATGAATCTGGGCTGAGTTTTGAGCGAGTCTGGCCTGAGTTACCGAGTCAAGTGGAAGTGCTCTTGTTTGGGCTGAGTTCCGCTGTCCGTTTGAACTCGAAAGTTGATGTGAAATTTAGGATGTGAGAACCTGACACAGATCCAGAGAACAGAGGATGATCCCTATAAGCTCCATGAAACCAAGACATCACCTGATCCTTCCTGCGTCATTATTTTGTTGAATTTGATGTATTTCGCAGCTGCATTTAGAAGGGCTTAGGCAATTTGCATTTACGCCATTTTTCAGACATTCTCATTTGCACAATGTTTCCATCACGTTGTTGGATGCAGATCTGTGTTAAACACCCGAAGGGTCAACAAAATGAAACTGAGATGAAACGCATTTTTCAGATTAGATGATAACTTCCTCTCCTGTGCAAGAAGAACGTTTCTGCTGACTCAAGCCTAGCCGAAAGAGCAATGGTAATAATATTCCTTTTATGAACAGCGAAGCTTTGACTTGAGCTTTGTGTCCTACCTCTGTCCTACCGCTGGGCGTGATGAACACATGTCCCCCAGCGCTGCTTTCTCCTTTTTGGTGGCACCTACACCAAGGTGCCTCTCCAGAGGCACGTGTTTTATGCCGTCCATCTTTTCCACGCAGCCTCTGGTGCATAAGTAAAAAGCTGGCAAGCAAATATATATTATTGCTGGAGCTTGTATTGCTTTCTTATCTGGGCATGCGTTCCTACATGCTTTATGCCTGCTGAGGTTGGCTGCTAAGGAGGTGGTGTTTTGCTCTGCCGTCTGCAAGGAGAAAAGGCAGCTTGTAATGGGTCATCTGGTGGAGCAGGAGAGCTCGGACCTGCCTGTTTATTTTTCCAAGGAAACAATACAGAAGAAAAGTGTAGAAAATGAACTTGGACCATGCTGCATAAAGGTGCCATTGTGGCTGTATCACTTGGTCTTTGTGCTGCGATATTGCTGGCGTTAGATGCAGAGAGGCTTTCTTTAGGAGTATGGGACACAATAGATTGGAGGACACAATGAGAGCGCCTCAGGTACAATGCTTTGTGACAATAAGCCATCAGGGCCAGGAGGTATCAGCAAAGCAAGGATACTGCAAGCCACTGGTTAACGCAGTACGTGGCGAGCGATCTCGCGGCCAACTCTTATCACTTAAAATATCACGTAAGGGAATATATGGTTAAAACCACATAAAAGGTAATTAAAAAAAGACAACAGAAGTCTTGAGATGGAATTACGTTAAAATGTTCAGCCAGATTCTCATCTGGTTTTATTTAAGGGAATTTCTGGGGAGCTCTGCCAGGTGATGCTGGCGGTGTGTGTATGTGGCCACTTGCACTCAGAATATTAAGCTGGCGTTATACATTAAAAAAAAAAAATTAAAAATATTTGCTGATTTCAGAAGAGCATGTCCTATGAATGAAATGCTTCACTTTAGGGTGATATGTTGTGACTTATGAAAATTTGAAATACCTGTTATGGATCGGCTCTCACTTAGCGGAGACTGTGTTTGTCAGGCGATGATTGAAGTTGCAAATCAGTATTCTCCAAGCTGGAATTTCCAATAGCGAGGCAGATAGCTGCAAAAACATCAGTTTTAAGAATAAAATAAAATGAAACAAGCAGTAATAAAAAAAGTACTTGACAGGCAAATTTGGTGTTACACGTTCTGCATTTCTTTTCAGTCTTTCAAACTTTCTGAACACTATAATTTGTTTCTAGTGTTAGCATCACTATCATCAAAGATGTTGGACTCTATTAGCTCAGCTGTCTAAGGGATGGGTTTTTAAAAAGGAAAAGAGTAGGGGAAAAAAAACAGCAAGAAGTTCAGCCACTTGCATTTAAGCATAATCACTTTTCTTAACACATGTCTCTCATTTGCAATCAAGGCGAAGACAGCAGGAGAAACCTCAGCCAACTGCTCGCTTGCCCCAAGCTGGGCAGAGTGTTTGCATTAGCTGTAGTTTCACTAAGCTCACTCTTTCAAGGAGGGAATGCTGTATGGTACGGTTTGTGCTACAGCATGGGCTGAGATTTGGATTAAACAACACCTGCCATATTTTGTAATAGTTCACAAATTTGGCTCAGTGGATGTTTCTTTCTACCCATTGTTCTTCCCAGGGTAGGGATGTGTAGGGGTCCCTCTCTCCAGCTTTGTCCCTGCTAGTAGCTGATTCAGTCGAGAACAGAGCAGACGTAGGATAATGGCTTAGAGAGTAATAGATGACCACCCCTTAGCTGAAGGAGAAGGTGTGGGTCCTCCTGGTCGAGGCTTTGCACCGAAATAGAAGACATGGAGTTAGATCCTAGCTTTGCTATGACCTCCCTACCTCAGCATGCCCTTTACTTCTTCTCAGGTGGCGATGTTGGTCCTTCCCTTCTATTTTCGCATCTTGCTATGATGACGTGAGTGAGTGATGGTGGGCACTGGTGCTGTGCCAGTGTCCTGCTCCTCGTCTGGCAGGTCCCAGTCATGGCCAGGGCTGGGAGGTGTCCTCTTGGCTCCAGAGTTACTGCCCCTCATTACTAGGGTTCGAGCTCAACAAATAGTTCATCGTCATGTCGGGATCTTGCTTTGCCTCTTCTCTGTGTGCAGTTATCAGCAGGTTACAAGCTTTCTCATCCGAGTTATTTATTTTAAATGATTTATCAATTAATTGTGCGCTGAATTAATAAGTAGTTCAGTTTTGTGTATGTGTTCAAAGCAAAATACAGGCTGTCTTCAAAGCCAGATGGAGTACGTGGTATTTTTCTGTTTGGTTGGAGGATCAGACCGGTGTCCACAGCCAATACGGAAATTAAAGCAGGGAGTATTAGCTTTCTGTGAATACACCTCGCATTTATTTGAAATTTTCTTTTTGGTGTTGTTCCCAATCGTACATTCTTGTGTTGGAATATTCAAGGGAAACAAGCAAGAATGGTGACACAAAATCTGTGAAAACATGTGTGTGAAAAATTCAATGAATATTCCTAGGAGATATTTGCAGAGTTTCACCAACTTTGCTCATGTCTGTTGTTAGTAGTTTTAAAAGTGTTTTTTGCAGAACATGGGACAGAGAATTTTTAAAGTGTTAGGATTCAAACTTTTATCTGGGTTTTGGAGCATTTGCCACTCACCTCCTATATCACCAATGATGTTCTCACAAAAGCCTCTATATGATGCTAATAGAATATACTCCCCAAAACGAACATAACAGGAGGACATGGGGGTGGCTCCTTCATTACTAATTCTCCACTAGGAAAAGAAAAAAAAATACCGTTAAAATCTCTTTAGTTCTACTACCGTGACTTGCTTAGCTATGTACTAGGGATGTTAGAACCACAGGTGAATATTGAAGGGAACGAAAATCACTTGTGTGCTCTCTATTTTCACTTGTTCACGTGCTATTTTTTGAATTTGAGCTGGTTTTGGGCAGGGTCTTGGAGATGCAGCGTCTATGGGGTCCGAGGGATTGGGGAAGATGTGATGCAGTTTAAGCGAGAGACAGAGTCTGCGGTGACTGAGCCAAGCGCGGTGGAAGCAGTCTGCCGACGAATCTGACCCAGGTGGAAGAGATGCAGGACTTAGGGTGGATATATGCAAAGATGAAGGGTTTGCTGCAGGAAAGCGTATGGGATGAGACTGGATTTAGTCAAGTAGAAAGTGTCTTGGTGACTTGGGGGTTCATTACCTCAGGAAGAAGAAAGTGGGAGATTGCGGTGGGTACATCGAGGTGATTGCACTGGGCAGTGGAGAAATGATTTTCCAAAAGTTTGTTTGATGTTTTGCTGGCTTGCTCTTGGATACAAAGCCAGGTATTTACATACTTTCAGAAGCACTTGTGTTGTAAACATAGCCAGGAAGCAACATGATTTGTCGCCAAGGCGTGGAATGTCAGCAGCCCCATATTCTAGAAAGGATTATGCTCTCTGAGGCTTTTTAGCAGCTCTACCACCTTCATCCTTGGAGAACGTTTTTCTGATGCACTTGGAAACTTTCCCTCCGGTTCCCTTACCATTTGCGATGACCTTTTCTTTTCAGTGGAAGATACAAATTGTAATTTTAAATACAGAAAGGCTGTTTACTAGAGACTGAACCTCTGGAGGAAGAGGCTCTGACAGGAACTCTCTGTTTTCTGCTGGTCTCGGGACTCATGGCAATGCTGGCCTTTCTGGCTCGTTGGCTTGGGGACTTGTTTAAGCAGAGGGTGACCCAGATTGCATCTGGCTGACTCAGATGAGGGGTATTTTTCACAATAACCCCTCCAAAAAAGTATGCTATCTGGAGAACCTCTGCCAAATATCTTAATGGCACTTGAGGCTTGGGCTAGTTAGTGGCATCAAGTGAAACAAAAGCACCTCCCTGACAATAGCGGGAACCATTCCCATTGTGAGGGAAAATAATTTTCAAACAGGAAAATACACCAGCTGGGTCAAGTAATGCTTATGAAAAATTCTCCAGCGTTACTTTGATATCCTCGGTGAAGGAACTTTAATTTAATGGGACTCGGTTGAAAAGAACCAATCAAGGAGCAGTGGAAAAGCTGAATGCCCAACATAAATACCTGCAGTTCGAACCAAACAATGCCATTGTTGGGCTATAATCAGGAGAGGGCTTTCAAACAATGCCCGGCGGTGTCCCTCGCCAGCCGGCACAGGTAGCGCGCTCGCAGATGACTAATGCCTAGCATGTATCTGGGTACATAAATTACTGTTTACTAATCTCGCGCTCTCTTAGTCATCCTCAAAAGACTCCTTAAAGCGGGTATGCTAATGCTGGGCACTTTTTTTACAATAAGTAAATGTTCTGTTTGCGACACAAGTTGCCGGATGCAGAATTCTACTTTCTTGTAGCTGTGGTTCGCTTGGATGATCTTGACCTGATCTTGAAGGGTTTGAAAGGCTAATCCATTCATTCCTATTCCAGACATACACAGATTAGGCTTCTGTTGAAACAACTTGCACTTTTGAAAATAGCAACAAAACTGCAATCGGCTTTGCATGTGTCTTAACTTTCCAGCCTGGCAAATGATACTGCCCTTTGTGCCCTTCCTTTGCTGCCTTCCCCAAGGAGCGCGACTGTTCTAGTCAGGCGCGATGCACTCTCCTCAGCTGGCAAATTCAGTAGCTGGAGGTTTCAGGCATGGCTTCTTCTTGATCTCTGATTTGGTTTTGCTGTAGAGTTCCGATATGAGGCCACGTGAGGAGTTGTCTCGCGTGCGGGCTTCAAGTGCAGTTCATCTTGGTTCAGCACTTACTTACTTTTGCAAATTTTGCAAGAAGTCTCATACACACACACAAAAAAAGCTGTTAGCTTTGAAATAGTTGCTCCTCCTTTCAGATGTCAGGTGATAACAGAAACATCTCACAGCCAGATCATGTACTGGTGCAAGTGGAGCTACGATGGTGGGTGTCAGCTGGGGCATCTGGTCTTGGATATGTCCACATATGTCTATGCAGATACACACGCTGTCCCCACACGTACGTGCTTGTGAGCGTCTGCACCCAGCTCTGGGAGCCTATACTGCGCTGATGGGTTCTGGTTAGGGGGTTGTTAATTTTCATGGCGGTGGACGCGGCTCCGGTGCTGCTGAGCTGGAGGTAATGGTGTGTTGGGGAGCTGCGCACAGCCTACACGTGTGGGCGTCCCTGGGCATCCTGATACCAACCATGAAGGTCAGAGTCTCAGTAGGGTGGTACCTGAGCTTCACTTAGACTTGGAAAGCTTACAGTGTAGTTGTCCCAAAAAAGCTGACCTGAACGGGTCGGACTGGTGAGTGTCCCCGCAGGAGAAGTGAGACGGCTGTCAGCCCCCTGCACCTGCCAGTGTGCACACGGCTGCATTTATCGATATACGGATAGAGCCATTACACATACCCATTGCATGCACATATGTATGCACACGGTCATCTAACGCCAATCATACTTTGCTGCAAGAAAATGGATGTTACAAAGGAAAATTCCCCAGGTTTTAGACATGTGCACGTGTGTATGCCTTAGCTTTCCTCGGGGGGGCTTTACAAGAGTCCATTTTCTCCATGAGCGCTGGGTGACGTGTCCCCGTCCCTGCCTGGCAGGATGCAGCGGGGTGGCCACGCAGCCCCCTCCTGCTCCGTCTCCCCCGTGTCGCTCGCTCAGACACGCACCAGCTGCCGCTGGACACGTGTGCCTGTCGGTACGCACGTGAAACGAAACGCTGCCCGCGCTGCTTTTGGCCGGCGGTGTCCCCCACCGAAGTCAGTCTGCAGCTTGAGCGCTGCTGCGGGAATCAATGCAGCGCAGTTTGGCACATCCCTCTGCCTTGTATATCATCAGCAGACAGTGTCTGCTCAGTGCCCTTCTATAATTAAAAAACTGGACAGCTTCCTTGTGCCCATTAATACGGTGCTGCATAAATCTGCCCGCTGGCCCCCAGCTTGTCCAGCTCCACCTTGCAAACGGCTTTGGCGTTCTTTGAGACTCAGTTGTTGCATGAAGCAAAGTGACTGTCCCAGGCTCACAGTGAAGACTTAGCTGGTTTTTTCCCCTTGTGAGTGAAAAAGAGAGCTCTCGGGAGATCTCTTGGGCTTCCAGTCAGTGTGTCTAGGACTTTACAAGCGAGGACGTCTCATACAGTCAGTAGACCTGACAGACGGTTGGATAGGGATTTTTTCCCCACATGGGAAGGTTCTGGTGAGCTTGTATGGATTATTGACCAACCCTCTTTTGAAATGGGGAGAATTGCCTGCATCGGAATTGCTAGAAAAAGTGGTTTTTGCCATTTATTTGCTGTTGCGCCAGCTGTGGAAATGCACCTGGCTAAGGCCAGCTTCCCCGTGGCCACCGCGGGCTTGAGCTGTGTGGGTGCTCTGCCCGGGCTGGGGTGTCTTTTGGCTGCAAGGGGGTGGGACTTCTACACAGAGCTGGAGATACAATGGCATCGGGAGCCCGCTGAAGGCCAGACCCTAGCCGGGTAATTACTTACTGCATATTTACAACCCGGACAGCAAGGGCTGGCTGGGCAGCCTGCCTATGTGGGCTGCATACCCAATGCACCCCGCGCCTTCCCCCGCCATCCGTCGGGCTCCCCGAGGCATGAAAGCTACACGGCTTGACTTCAGGCTATAGCGGCGCGTACCGCTCCGCTCCTTCACGTGGGCTGCGTTACGCTGACAAAGAAAAAGGCTTTTCGTATTGTCTCTGCCAGGCTGACCTTTAGAGTGTTTACTTTTCAATCAGCTTTAAGAAGGCGAGCTTGAACTCCCCGGCGTGAGCAAGTTCAGTGCGGGAGCGCTCTTGCCCAAACATTTGCCAAGATAACGCCGAAGTGACAAATAAACACAAGTTGTTTTTACAGGTGTAAAATCAACAGATCAAATGCTGACCCCAGCCGTGGTCGCGAAGCCGGCCCGCGTTGTGTTTGAAGAATACCACTGCATCATTTACACTTGCAAACCCTTTGTAATCTTAATCTCTTTGTTGCTTTTATGTTATACTGGCCCCCCAAGGTTAAAGAAAGAGATTTAGACCTTAAACACAAATCCAGCCTTCAAGCTCTGGAATTATCTTTGCCTTTAAATGCAACTGATCAATGCCCATTTCTTTTGAAAATAAAACCCTTTTGAACCTTGAAAGCCTTCCACTGTTGAGCTATGTCTAAGTGCCACATGGGGAAATGGGCAGAAAAAAGCCCATTTTTCCCTTAGTGCTTGCATTAGAGGTCCTAAAGTTCAGTCCAACGCAATCAATTTAATTGGCGCTAGCTCTAGTGACAAATTATACTGGTTTACACTCAAGTGTAGCAGAGATTCCTCAAACGCTGGGAAAGAACGGAGATACACTTCTTGGTCTCTACTTAAAGAGGGCAACAGTATTGGAAAAGGAGCACATTTAATTTATCACTGTCAGAGCAGGTGCAAAGTTTAATTCTAACTAAAAGCATTAAACAATTAACCCAGACAGTCAGGCCCTTCTGAAAACGCTCAGTTGCAGGGAACACATGGACCAGATTACCAATGGAAAAAGTCGTGGCTCCTCTTTTATTTAAATTAATATCTTCTACCACTTAAAAAAGAAAAAAAAAAAAAAGAGGATGAAGAGAAAAAGGGAAGGAACTTTATAGCCCTCTGATAACTGCTGAATAAAATCTGGGATAGGAAACTCCACCAGAGTGGCAGCAAATAGCTATCTTTTAAGTAACTCATTGATCTTTCATACTCTATGAATTAGGGAATCTATAACCTGCCGATACCAGCTCTCTGTAATACACGTGCACGTGCTCTTCCAACTGCCTGGATACTATTTTCTTCTGTAAGGTGATGCGCTCCTTAGGCTGGATTTTATCCCTTTGACATGTTGAAGAAATGCAAGGACCCTTCGCAAGTCGGGCGCGGCTTGCCCAGAAGCATTTGCGACCTGAGGTTTTGATTTCAAATAGGAGATTCCCCCGAAATAGGGTCCCATTGATGAAAGCCAGTAAATCCATCCTTTAATCCTTCCTTCATTAGAAAAGCGAGGTCCCACAGCTATAGGAGACGTCGGTGCTTTGCTATATTTAAATAAGTTATATTCTTTGGCAGATAAAAATGGTGTGTAGGATGAGGGGTGGAGCGTGGTACAGGTGATGCAGAATTTGGGGCTAAAACCCGTGTTCTGTAGGACAGCTACAGAGTAACGCTCTCATGCAGCCAACCCGAGTTACAGTTCTGAGTCTCTGGATTATGCCTTTATAATGAAATCCATCTTTCTGTGATCTTAAGAGCAGGAACCCTCCAGGAACAACCAGGTCTCTTGTCCAAAAGAAGCTTGTTGGCTATGCTGAAGAAGCAAACTACTGAAGAGTTAAAGAGGGAAGAGCCCAGATCCTTCTGCGGTGTCTCCGGGCACTCTCACTGTCTTGTAGAACTGGGCAAAAATTCCTGTCATTTCTGGTGTGTTTTGCATTGGTCTAAATTTGAACAGCCGAGGCAATTTAGAAGTCTGTCCTTTCTTCCCGAGCCTTTATAAAATATGTGTCTGTGGAGGATAAATTGTTTCATTATATTCCATTATTTTGTGGATAACGTGCTGGTGATATCAAAACAATGAGAATAATAATATTGTTCCCACTCCAGTGCCATCAGCAGATTCCCCCCCTTCCCACCGTCATTTCGGCATCATTTCCATGTCTCATTGCTTAGACCTCAGGTAGCCAATTCTGAAGCAATTCATCCTCGCAAGAAATGTCAGACGCCCGTGTCAGGCGTTCAGGCTGCATGTTTCAGACTCCCAAGTACAAATCCACACCGGCTGAAGGGTTTGCTTCCTTACGATCTTGTGTAACTAGCGCTGATGGGCTTCAAATGTATTAGTAACACAACTTTTTCTCTTATATTTGAGACCTGCCAAACATACCGTTGAGCAAAGGCTCATTTTCAGACACGTGAGAACAGTGCAAATGGCTTGCAATTAGGTGGAATCTTTGCTTACATATCTGTGAATGGGAATTTAACTCTGCAATTTATAGAGAACTTATCCCCAGAGACCTGGAGCAGCACAGAAATGAGATGCATGTGATTTTGGTGGACTTTCCGGCTCCTGCTGCCTGTCTGCATCCCTCCCTTGGCGGTTTGGGCACGGTGTGTTCAACAGAAATCGCTCAGAGGGTCCCAGGGGGCCTCTATCGAAAAAGAGGAGCAGAGGAAAATCACTGAATTTACACGTCTTCCTCTGCTGCTGGCGTCCGTGGTGCCCAATAAGGGGGGTGTTGGGCTCTGTCTGGTAAGGAGGCTCTGGACGTCTACAGCATCCCCTGTTCTTAGACAGAAACCTGTGTGAGAGGGCAGTGGGTCTCGGAGAAGACCTAGCCGTGGCTGGAGCAAAGGCACGGCTCAGGAGATCCCACGCCACAGCCCTGAGGTGTCTCAGCAGTTTCACCGATCTCGCGCTGGGTGTTGAGGGGATCTCGTGAAAGGGTTTTCTTGAATGAGTTGGAGGAGGTGGCTGGAAATCTCACATAAACAGGTCTGCTTGGGAATATATCCAGTTATTTCTGGTTTCAGTTCCTTTCTGGGTTGGGAGTGACGCCACACCAGCAGCCGCCAGAGCTGCACCCCTTCAGATAGGAGGTCTTTGTGCTCTTCACACTTGGCCTTCCCAATTCACTCATGGGACTTTCCGATGAGAAACCCAAAGCCCCTCGATGTCCAGGGAGGTCTTTCCCATGCCTCTGAGTTTTGGTGAGGTGCTGGGTGAGACTGGGACCACTTTGGGCATCGGTGCATCCCACAGCGGGAGCTGCGGAGTGTGCAGTGATGGCTTGGGGCTCCTGGGAGAAGGAAGCCGAAGGAAACGCAAAGGCATTCGGGAAAATTTTCTGAGATATTTTCATATCTCTTCCTTTCTTTCTTCCAGAGATTTTTAAATTGTTTTTATCCCTTAAAGTGTAAACCATTTATTACAAATACCAACATGAATTTCCTTGCAGCAGGATAAACACTCAGCTGTTCCACTTACTGGAGTGCTGTAACATAAACAAAAACAAACCCAATGATTTTTGCAGTGAATTCTTCCGCTGGTAGGGAGGAGTATTTCTGCCTTGTAATCAAGCCAGTGTTTACGCCTGCATCCGAACAACGCAATCTGAATGACAGGATCCCACATCTACTTTTATATCGTGGAGAGATAAGGCGCTGGGAGGCAGAGGAAGGAATACAAATGATCGGCTCGATAACGGCATGAGCTTTTTCTTTGTGTCTTGGGGTTGTACGAGCGAGGGGCAAGACAAAAACAACCCTGGCTTTATCCTGGTGCAAACCGTGAGACTTTCAGACTTGCCTGGTTCAGCCTCACCAAGGGCCAGGTTGAACCAGAATGACTCTGGCGGTGCTTTCCCCAAAAAGACAGCAAAAATGCATTGGCATGGTACGTGGGTGATTTTCTATCAGTTTTGCATGTTGGCCTGTCTAGGGCTGCTTTTCAAGATTTTCCTTGCAGTCCTGAAGATGAGCGACTGTTCCAATTATAGACTTGAAATTGCTTATAGTCATAGGACTCCAGGAGCTCTGACTTTTAAGAAAACGCACCGAATTTCTAAACCCTAGCTTCAAATCATGACAGCTGCTACAATGCAGTCTCCAAAACTGATGCTTGTTGCTTCCTTCCTTTACTGCTACCAGTGCCTGAAAAGGACATGGATGAGGGAGAGCTGATAATTATTGAAAGTAGCATCAAGATCCCATCCCGGTCCTGCTGGAGCAGCAGGCGCGTCGTGGCTCACAGCATGCATGCCCTATGGGAGCTCTGGGGGTTCTTGCTCTCTCGTATTTCAATGAGCAAGGACCTGGATTTGTCCTGGCTACACCACTGATAAAGCTTTGTTACATATTATAACTTTAAAATATAAACGTCTAAAGCTTTTGACTCTTTCAGTCATAACATAAGACTAGTAGCCAACTAATTTGGCCCAACGTGGTAGTAATAATACAATAATAGTCAAAATATTTTCACTACCTATAAGTTACCTTGTAACACAAAAATTGAGTTTAGTAAACTGGGAAAAAAACATCTTAAATTGTATCAAAATGAAACGTTTTGACCATATTCCAGCCAAATATTTTGAGGAGGTCAAATCCAAACATAATTTTAGTGTGGTTTGTTTTTTTTTTTTATAACTGCAGCTTTTCCAAGCTCAGTTTCACATGGAAATTTGGAATTTCCCTTGTAGCAGGAGTCCTTTGGTGCTGTCGGTGTGATAAGGTGGGATCTTCTCTTCCGCCATGTAATGGTGTCATCCTTTTTGCAGTGTGTCATGCCATTACCCTTGGTGGTAGCACGAGGCGATGAACTCTGCAGGTTTAGTTGCACCTTGATGTTTATCATATATGGCCTTTTATATTGGTTTTACATGTATCACTTTCCAGTTGGTTGAAATGTCTGCTTGGCTTGCTGCTGTGGGAATGAGGGAATGTGGGTGCAAACCCTCCGTGATGGGTGACGTGTCCACTTGAGGGACATTTTCGCATCCTCAGCCAGGACTGGTGCCCCTCAATGCCCCCGTGCTGGGGAGAGCTGAGCCTGCGCCTTGTCCAAGGACTTATTTTGAGGCGTTTTTGAAGGGATGATGGATGTTTGAGGAGTGGAAAACGCATGTGGAAACCTGTTGCTGGTATTTCTCCCTTGCTTTTCTCGGTTTTGCTTGTCCAAGGCCTGATCTGCAGCCAGCTGAGGTCAAGAGGGTTTCCAGCACCTGCAGTAGGTTTTGCATCCTGCGCAGGCGATGCAACGCTGAGAAATGATGGAAAAGGATGGATATAATTATGCAGTTAAAGCTGCAACAGAAATGGGAACTTTTCAGTGAAGGCACCGTGAAATTCCAGTCTCAGGTGTTTCCCCGGAACAGGTGGTTTTATCTTAAGGAAGCAAATTCTGTATCTTGGTCAATAAGGTTACATCCCAAAAACATGATCCTGCTTGGGATGGTAAACACAGCAGGGGGGAAGGCTGAAAAGTTTTCCATCAAACAAAATAATAGTAATAAGAACATCTTCCTAAATCTGAGAAGGGAGCAGCGGAGGATGGACTGGTCAGTGTAGGTCTGCGATGCTCCCCTGTGAGATTCAACCAATTCAGGCCACGAGTTGAGGAAATACTTCAGCCTGTCCTAAACTTGAGTGGCATTTGAATTCGTACATGAAGTAAGGCAATTGCTTTAGGCTTTCCTTGAAAATGAGTGCTATGAGGAGTTGGGATCTCCGTGACTTACTGAGGTGGGATCAGGTCCTGCCCTGCCCACCCTGTGAGAGCAAAGCAGGCGTCCTTACGGTCTCCTGGTGCACGCCGCCCCCGAATTTACCTCCCCGGGGAGCCGGGAGGGCAGGAGTCATCCCTGATGCAAGCTTGCAAGCCAAGGAAACGGTGCTCCCCGATGCCAAGCCTGGATGCGTCCCTGGCCTTTTGTTTAAAGACCCTGTTCATGTTCTCTGAAGAAGCAGGAGTGAAAAGGAAAAACTGCTCGTCAGGGCGAGCGTGCTAATTCTGGCGAAGCGTGGAAGGGTTTTTGTTGATACGCTCTTTAAAAGCATGATCTGTTTTCTGCTTCTAGTTAAAGAGGGTAGTGGCAGTCTTTAGTGGCTGTGTCAATGTAGCCCATGTTATTATGTACAGATGTGCCAGCTGCAAGTAGGCATTATCTCTTTGATAGTGCTAAGCACTTTACAGTGGGTCAGAGAAGTGCAGCTCTCAACCAATAGATCTAATTGCAATCCTTTTATGTTCCCTATGATTGCAGGTTTCTCCAGCACTATAAACAAATAGTAATCAACTAAACCTGTTACCTCTGAGCAGCGATGTCACGATATGAAATATTAACTGTTCCAAATACAGTAATGATGGTTTAAAACTGTATTTGTTCTTGAAGGTAAAAAATAAGGAAAAAATCAGGAGCGCTAGCATTGGCAGCGTGAAGAGCCCTCTGGCTCTCTTTCATCTAATGAAAAATTGTGTCTGTATACGACATGTTTTATGTGGTCAAATACAGTGTAAATATTGTGTACATCTTTTGCTATAGCAACAACATATTAACGGTACCACAAATAATCTCTGCCTCTGAATCTACATTTTTATGACACCGTTATGCTAATACAAGGCAAACTTATATTTTGCTGTGCGTCTAATCCACCCCAAATTAATCCATTTGTATTCCTATAATCCAGCCGACTCTTTTCTCACCTCAAGAAATATTAGACGCGGGCCCAGGATGCACGGCTGAAGAGATAGACTAGAGTTGAAAGCAGGGAAGGATGTGTTTTTACCCATTTTTTTCCCGTCTCTGGAAAATTTTGGCGGAAGCTCTTTCTGGGTGTTTGGCTTGCTGGGATTTTGGAGAGGGCGAAGGGAGGAGTTTTTTGGAGAGCAGCCTTTCTAAGCACTTGAACTGAGATGTTTCTACTCTGTACTGACACGCTTGCAGCAAGGTGGCCAACTTTGGGGTTTGGCAAAGTCTGGTTGGGAAACAAGTCCCAGGGGCCTGATCCTGCCCACGCCATTGAGCTCTCTTGACCTGCGAAGGCTGGGCTTGGGCTCACTCTTGGTAATTCCCCACTGGCCCAACCCCAAAATGTACTCGAGTTACCTGAACGGGTTTTTTGGTGTAGACGGTTGAGTTTGAGGGCTTGTGCATCAGCACGATGTAACTTACTGGCGTGGGTAGGGAGGGGGTTCAGGGAGGCGACGGTGCTTGGGTGCATGTGCGATGTTCGTGGGTGAGGCATCAGCTCCTCAGGTGCTGCCGGAGCCCCTGGAAACAGCCCGAGCACCTGGAAGCATCGAAACGGGACTTCCCACATAAATTGATCATGAAGGAGAGTTTATGAAATTTTTCATGCTTCGGGATTTAATCAAATCTGATCGATGCAGCTCTAATGCAAGGTGAACTTGTTGATCGCTTCCACTGGAGGGTAAAAAATCGGAAGGAAAAGCCAGGGCTGTGTGTGCAGCGCGCGTTTCCGCCCGCTCTCACGCTGATGCAAGGCGAAGTAATTAGCTTGAACGCCGGGGCTGCTCATTGTTACTCATTTAGAGGCATAAATAACCCAACCAACGCCTTCCCACCCCCACCTGCATCTGTCCGGCCGCCGGCGTGCCCCCCCTTTTGTCATGGGGGCATCCTGGGCCCGGCGCCCGGCCAAGGGGGGTCAGTGTTAGGCTGAGCTTTAGTGCCTTCCCTGCACCCCTGGCTCCTGCTCACCCGGGGAGTGAGGGATGGAGATTGGGAATTAAAACGTCTTTAAAAAGAAAATAAGCTTTTGTATCAGCCAGCTGGCGAAAGGATAAAGGACTGTGCTCACAAGATGCAATCAAAATTCAACAGTGTTTTATTAAACATGTAATATTATCAAACTAAACAAAAGAGCCCTCAATGGCTGGTAATACAATGCGATACAATTTATTTTTTTTTCCATAGTGTCATTCATACAAAAGTATCGTTGAACATTCGGCTCCCAGTGACGAGCTGCACATGCCAATGCCAGTGCACGGTGTGGGCTCCACAGCGACCTGCACCGCGTCCTGCAGGTACATCCCAGCTCCTTCCCCTGCCTTTCCAGGTAACTGGAACCTCCTGGTGCGCCAGGAGAATAGGTGGCGGACAGGATTAACCAGCCGAAGGGACTAAGTGTACCTGTCTGTTCAGGACCTCGATCTGTAACCAGTTTATTTCATCTATTCCTCCGAGACAGCCCTGTTTGTAGGCTTCTGCCCCGGTGCCTCCCCATGCAAGGGCTGCAAATCAGCAGCTGGTGTTGGTCCTTCGGTTGATTTTTAATTTTTTTTTTTATTTTGCTCTCGGTTTGCTTTTCTATTGCCTAAAGAAGTCAGTCAACAACGGGTAAAATGCTGTGAAGAAGACTGGATCAGCGCATCGTTTAGATACACCTCTTCTCTGCGTTCATATTTAATGTTGGGCCAGGAAAAAGACATAGACCAAAGGAAAGCCTTGGAGCTTGGACCGGCTCTGGGTTGTGTGGCCGCAGAACTGCTGCTGTCTGACAGGTTTTGGAGACTCTTGTGGCATCTGAGAGCACGGCGTGGTCCAAGGGGGAGGCTGTGGCCAGGCGGTGGGTCCTGGCGAGGTGGGCACCCTAGGGTGGCCACGCTGGGAGGGTGCGGGAGCGTGGTCTGGTGGGGTCAGCACATCTCTCCCATGCTCTGGATCCCACCTTGAGTTAGGTGTAAAGGACAGTTTCAAGTGCAAGGCAGCGGTGAATTGAGCCCCCCAATCAGTTATAATTATCTCCAAAGAATGAACAACAATTAAATTGCATTATTAACTCTTGATCTCACTGGAAATATGTGCTATCTTTCTTTTAAGTACCTGAGGTATAGCTCTTCCCTTGACTATATTTACTCAGTGAATTTTGGTCCCATAAGGGACTGGCAACCGAACAATCTTTCAATTAAAAAGAGAGGGGAAAAGCGTGCCTGGCCTCCATCAGCTCCGCAAAGCAACTTGGTTTAAAGGTGTTTGTGAACAACAGCCCGGGAGCAACTCGGCTGCAAAATCTTTTCTTCCCTGAAGAAGCCCAAAGGCAGAGCAGCACGGAGGAAAAAAAAATCACTAAGAAGCCCTAACCTTGTAACATACGGTTTTTGCTAAAAATATATATTAATAATATATTATTGAGCGGGCATAGATGAAGAAGGCCAGGGAAAGCGTAAGCAATAAGAGTGTGAGCAAGGTCAGTGTTCCTTGCCCGAGGACAGCACAATCAATAAGATCTGGTCAATACCTGCTTTATTACTACACTACCACTCCGAGCAAAATCATTTTTAAATTAAGAATATATTTTGCAAAACTGAATTAACGATATTGAATATTTTGCTCTTTGATATGACTAGCCTTCAAAATCAAATTATTAAATATGGAAAAAAGCATATTGGTTCAGCTAAGGATTTTTTTTGTCCCTGGAAAGGAAGTGGATGGTTTATGATTCCCACTTGTGCCGGGGCATTAAATTGCGCTAGATCCTGCCCTCCCTGAATGGCAAAATGCAAAGATACTTGGTTTTGTTTTCAAAAGACTGCTTTTCTCTGGAGGAGAGGTGCTGAGGGAGAAAGATGAGTGTGTGAAATGGAGATCAGCAGTAAACTTCTGCAGAAATGGAGGTGCTCGGCTCTCTCCAGTTCTGCAGGTGGAGGATCCAGCCTGCCCTAAAAATGCATGTTTTTCTGAGCCATCCCCACCTTTTCTCCTGCGCTCCCCAGATGATGCACTCGCTGTGTATAGTCATGGTGTTAGCTTGGACCTCTCGTGAAGGCAGCGTCAAAGGGGAGGCAGGATCCATCCCTGCTCCCTGGGGCAGGTCTGCTTTGGCTGCGCTGGATCGCGCCAGGGCACCCCCGCCTTCCACTCAAAAGTTTAGAGCCTGGAGTAACTCCAGCAAATCTCGTTTCATTGCCTTAAAATGATTACGTGGGTTTAAGATGGCCATTTATCACGCTAAATTTTGTTTCCTTTGGAGGGAAGGGAAGAGAAGCTCTTTTATTTAGCCGTATCGGTGTTTTGAAGGCTTAGCTTTGCCGACCTCGGTGGGAGCTTTGCAAGGAGGCTGTTCTCCTGCAGCGGCCACTCGGCCACACGATGGACACCCTGGTGGTGTGGGAGGGCGGGCAGGGGGTGCGCGCTGCAGAGCAGCTGGCTTTGGAGATCCGTTAGCACCGTCTGGGCTGGGAATCCTGATCTGGTATCCAGACATCCAGAGCCCAGGGGGATGGCGTTGGCAGGGTGTTGGGTTTTCTTCATGCAGGAAAACGCCGATGGTAGCCGATTGCCAACCCCATCTCCTGTAGCGCAGGGTCTTGGAGAGGCTGCTTCTCTCCTGCTGCCCCTCCAGGGCCTCGCTGGCGTCTGCCACGCACTCCCTTGTCGGCATTTGTTTTGTAATAGTTATCGGCTGCTGGATGCAGGTGGGACATGAGAGATGGCAATCTCCCCTGAAATAGAGAGAAACCGAAAAGGCTCAGGCCTTTAGGGCTGCGCATTTATTTATTTATTTAGTTTCACTCTTTTATTGTTTGCTGCTTGACTCCTCCGTCAAATCCTCCTCAAAACATCAGACACGATTCACCCAGGGCAGGTGGAGATCCTTCCCCGTAAAATACATCCTGGCTGTTGGAGCACCAAGCGCTAGCTGGATGCTCGCGTTCAAAATCAAAAGCTTTTTGTTGTGTTGTGTTGCTTGAAATGATGTAAAAGGCATTTCCCTTTCAGAGCGCTGGTGCTGCCCCTCTTTAGGAGCACCGAATTACCTCCAACCCCGGCAGCTCCACAGCAGTGATTGTCAAGTCCATGGAGACACTGTCATACAGTTTTTGTGGCTGTTTAAAACTTACCTTGTACCTCCAGGAGAGCTCTGGAGAGATGTAGCCGATGCAGCTTTGAACCGATGCAGGTGCTTTTGGTGGGGATGGAGGCTTAATCCCAAACTTGTGAGGGGAGAGGTCTGCATTTGCTTTGCCTCTCCTCAGCATCTTTAAGTCTCCAGGAGCACTTGTGTTTACTTTCTTTTGGGGGCACCAAAGCCCTGGCCTGGATGTTGATGGTTGCATCTGCGATTAAGGAGGGCTTTCGCCGTGCCCATGGTGGTGGCTTTTTTCAGCTTGACATCTAAATTAGGGAACTCTGCCTTAATTAGCTCCCAGGTAAGAGAAAGGGAAATAGCTCTTTAGCTTTCAATGGCGCGACCACAGGGATGTCCCAGCCAGGTGGATCTGCCCATGCTCATATTTCATCCTGCTGGTAGGGTTTTTGGTGTGTTTGCTGGCTGGGGGAGTGGGATGCCCTGTTGTCCATCACGGGGTTGTGTAGTAGCAGGAACATCAGGCTTTTAAGAAGAGAAAGCTCAATCTATTCATTTTCCTTGCAGATTTGGAGGAGGGAGTGGAGGATCCCGAAAAGTCACATGTTGAATCCTCGGTTGCGGGGTGGTTTAATGATACCCAGTACCTGCTTCAAGGGTCTTTGTAAAGAGAGACAATACCCCTAACTGATTTATTTTTTCCTTGTATAAATTTGGTGGATGTGCAGTAAGAAAGCACTGAAACAGATCCTAATGACATTTGTATTGGCAATATAGGGGAGGCCAATGTATTGAGCAATTCAGAGGGAAAAAAAAAAAAATCTTTATCCCCTTCTCACACAGCGCTTTGCCTCCAGTGCAGTCCCTTTGGAAAAATCAAAAACTTTAATCCAGGGTGGCCTCTGGCATCCCTGACCCCAGCGTTGTGCTGGGACAAAGTTCATCTCTTTACGGCCGGCTCTTTGCTGCTGCGAGCGTGAGGGTTCTTCTGCCCACTGGCTGTCGGTGCAGGGGACGGATGGCTCGTCAGGCCCTCCCTCCCTCCCTCCCTCCCTCCTGCTTCGGAAGGGGAACGTGGTGCCTTGGAAACGTGCCTTGACCTCACTGAGTGTTTTTAAAGAAAGATATCAGAGGTTGAACGGAGAGCTGGCTGGGAGAGCAAGACAGCTGAAGCTGGGGAGCAGAGGGAGAGGAAGGATGAGGGTTGTACAAAACCAGTCAATGGCTAGAGCTAAATGGAGGGACTTGTGAAATGCCGGGGTTTTTTGAGGTGTGTGTTGGGGCCGGGACAGGTAACGCCGTAGCTGAACCGCTGCAGAGGGTTGTTCTGACACCGCACATCCCTGCTGCTGCCGCCGGCGGCACGCTGCCTTCAGCAAGCATCTGCTGGCCTCGGCCATCGCCTCCCAGCCCCAGAGAGACTCTGCCAGTGCGTGATCCACACGGAAAAACTCCGGGAAGCAGCCGGAGGGTAGAGAGGGAGAGCCTTAAGACTTTAAATAAACTTGATGCTAAGTCAAAACCCAAACAAAACGCAGGCAGGAGGGGAGCGAAGATAAGCAAATAGCCTTGTTCGCCCTTACATATATATTACACCTGGCAGTTAACGGCGGTGGCCAGCAAGTTAGTGCACGGCCTGGAAAAACCCATCCTGATATAGCCCTTCCAAAAAGCTTGACCCACTGATAGGGGCAGCCGACCGCCCCAGGGGGAAAATCTCCCCCGTGTTGTTTTCTTCTTTCTGTGCCAGCATCTGGGTGTCTGGGCAGGGTCCGGGCCAAACCCCATGGGTGGCATAAAGAAGGTGCTTTCTTCAGGCATCCTTGAGCTCGCGGGGAGCGTGCACCGCTGCGCTCGCTTGGCAGGACACCCGCAATATTTAAGGCCCAATTAGTCTTTTCAGAAGCACAACGTCGGAGGGAGAGAAACTTGACCTTCTATTAGGGCTGGGGAAAAAAAAAATGTAAAAAATCCCCCCAAAGTCTTCCCTTCCGTTAGAGTTGTGAGGGAGGTGGCGGCTGTACCGATGGAGCCGGCCCCATCGCGTTTGCGCGTCGGCGCCCGTGCGAGCTGTGAACACGCGCGCATTGTGCGGAGGTGACCTCCAGTGCAGGCTGCTGACCTGCCCTTTCCTCCTGACTCATCTTTCCTTGGAAAAAAGGGCTAGTTTTGGGCCGTGGCACGCCTGTGAGCTTTCTCCGCATGCAAAAATAGCATTATTTAGAGGTCTCCATGAATTGCTTCTCTTGCAAGATGCTTTCTGATAACTCAGCCGGGAGAGATGCAGCCAGAGTGCTGCCTGAGCTGTGTTAAAAGAGTTTGGCTCTGCTGAGATTTTGTATCTGTACAGGGAGTTTGCTCCTTTAAAGAGGTGAAAAGAGGCTACTTTGTGTTTGGAAAAATGCACGGCTGGGGCAGGTTTTGTCTGGGAAGGAATCGGGGTCTGTATGTGAACAGGCTAATATGAACCAGTTTGGGACAGAGGGACATGCTGGGTGAGCTGCTGGGCTCTCTTAGGTGAGGCTTCCTGGGAAACTTAAGCAAATTATAATTTTCTATTTGCATTAATAACCTCGTAATCACTGTGGGGAATCAGCAGTTCCTCATATATAGAGATATATATGTGCCGTTACTTCACACACGTGTATCGCCCGGATTCCCTGGGCCATGGGTCTGCTCTGCCTTCTCGCCTGGAGCCTCATCTTCCAGTTTGCCTCCTGTTTAATTCCGCGTGGATGCGAATTGCGGCTCCTGTTTACTCGAGGAACCGAGGAGGATGTTTAGCACAGAGGGTGCCAGCACTGCTGCCAGCGTGGCTGTGCGCTCCTGTGGCGTGTCGCGCCCCAGCCTCCCTCTCCCACCGACTGCCCCCCCTTTGCAGACGGGCAGAGTGAGAAGCGGGCAGGAGCAGGGTGAGGGGACACACACAGGCTTTATCAGGGAGCCAGCGAGGGCAGGAAGGGGCATTCCCAAATCTCCCGCATGGCATTTATGTCATCTCTCTGACTTTTGCAGGAGCGCGAACCCCACCGTGTGCCCCCAGCGCCAGTGGAGGGACCAGAACCAAAGGCAAAAGAGAGGCGCGGAGTTGCAAAGAGGCTTCTGGTGAGTTACCGCAGCGTGAGCTCTCGCGTTAACTGGCATCCTCGTTAGTGATCCAGAACGAGGAAAATACTCGCAGATGATATCAAATGGGCAGGAGTTGCACATATGGAATGATACAGGGAGAACTGAAAGCCGAGAAATACGAGTAAATGGCAATTAGAGATTTAACGTGGAAAAATCTTGCAGCCACCAGAGCCTCTGGTGAAGCCTTGAGACCGTCCTTAGCTAGTGGGAGTGTATCCGCAGACGTGGCAGCAAAAAAAGGTGCCCAGACGTGCTGGGGCTGTGTGTGGATGGTGGCGGGGGCTGAAGGGGCTGGTTGTGGAGGAGAGATGTGGGCACAGTCTGAAAGAGGGAAAGAACAGTGAAGGTAAATCATAAAGAATTGGCTGAAACTATGAATATAGAGAATAAAATTCCCAGATGGAGGGATGTCTGAGGTTGCTGAGTCACTGCTGGGATGAAGCGGTGGAGGCTCCCTTGCTTCTTACACTCATGGATTTGAAGCTCAGGAGGGACCCTTTGACCACCCGGTCTGACTTTGTGTGCAGGCCCTAGGATTTCATCCATTTACTCTTCAGCTGGGTCCAGCAACTTGGGCTTGACTTAACTACGGCTGGGGGACGTTTAAAACCAGACTAGGTAATCTACTGAGAAAGGAATTGCAGGGCAGCGACCCCGTGCTGGCAAGGAGGTGAGTTCAGTGATCTCAGGGGTCTTTTCAGACCCCCGCAGGACAGAATAAAATGTGAATGTGCAGGTTGAACAGAGACATCCAAACTCAGGTGGAACCAGCCCTCTGGCACCATGGGCTCCATCAACTCCAAATGGGCCTGAAGACCAAGACCCGCGTCGTGGGGAGCAGTTGGGGTTTGTACTTTGCTTGGAGGAAGGCTGCTGCTTTGTATCTGTGCCCATCAACCCGGCTGCAAGACTGACCTGGGGCAATACCCTGTGTAACCTCTGCGTCAGGCAGGGCCAGGAGGAAACCTCTTTGTGTGCGCCCATCCGAGTACGGATGGCGGAAAGGCTTGCAGAGGGAAGTCTGGGGAAAGTCCAGCCTATGCCGTCATTCCCGTCAGTGCAGAGGGAGACTTAGCTCTGAAATGCCCCCCCATAAACACGGGTATCTTTCCTGCACTAGTCACAGCTTGCTTTTCTTTTTGTCTTTGGAGAGTTGCTCTGTGGGTGACGCTGGGTTACGGTGCGCTCCTTTCCACAGATAACAGCAAGGAAAGAGAAGAGATTAAGGGGGACAAACACCCCACAAGCCAAAATAGTCCCGATAAACTTGAAGTGGAGTAGCAATCAGGACATGTTGTGTATGTGTGTGAGCATGCGCACACACACACACATAGATGTTCTGGGGACAAGAAGGGGTTGGGTCTGGGCTCTGAAAAAGGGTTTTCCACTGATTCCCTCTGAAAAAGAGTTTTCCACTGATTCCTAATGACTTAAGACAGATCTAAGCAACACCAGCTGGAACCAGACCACTTTGGCTCCAGAATTAGTGTAGATAATTTATCAGGGCAGTGCTTGAATAATAAGACCATCGCCGCTTTATTATATCAGGCAGTGTCATAACCAGATAGAAAAGTTTAATCTTAACAAGAGGAGCTGCCTTCAGTAAGCGTGTGCGCGAGAGAGCGCCTTCTCATTTTTAAAGCCTGTGTGTACTAAAATGTCAGTGTCTCGACCTCGGGGAAAGGAGTTCGTTAAAAAAAACCACAAATACAAAGTAAATAGTCTCTCTGAAAGGTTTATTTAATCTGTTTCTCTTCCTGCCCTGATTTTTCTTAATGTATTTAAAACTTAATATTTACTCTAGCAAAACAAAATCTATAAAATAGTTTTTGTAGGCGCCTAAATAAGGAGTAGCAGCTCAGCCGGAGCCAGCCAGTAAGCGCTGGGAAATATGCATTGTAGAGACATCTGAAGTTGTCCCCAGTGGACAATTTGCACCGTTCAGCGTTAAAAGGCTCTATTTCAGTGCCGCAGAAAGCCCCCCAGACCCCCTGACTCGGCAAGGCGAGTTTACAGATGATGTACTCCGCTCAGCCGGCTTGTAGTTGCAGGGCTTAAATGGCTGGCAGGGCAAAGAGGGGATAGTTAAAACTCTCAAGCCGCTAGAATGGAAAAGCCTGGCAAGATTTTATGGCAGGAGAGGAAATAATTTCTGAAGGCTCGATGTTACTGGCTTGACCAAGCAGAGGGAGGCGGGGGCTGCCCCTGGCTGGGAGAGAGGCCTTTGGGAAAGGGGCTGCCCACCAAATATTGAACCCGCGCTGAAAAATGAAGAAGGGAGAAATCTGCGCGGCCAGGGAACGGCGCAGGCTGCTCTCTTTCCTCTGGGTAAAGGAACCTGCCCTGCTAATGGCTCTGCTTTAGAAATGTACCTGACAGGAGGTGTTTATACTCGATTTACCACAGGATTGAGTTCTTTCTCCTGAAATTTGGCTTTGGTTTCTTTCCCTGTGAAATTTGGGAGGGAAGGGGGAGTGATTCCTCTAATTTTCACTGGCAAAGCACACCAGCCTGGGGATGCACTGTACGTCCTGCTGTCTGTCCATCCATTCATCCTCCGGAGGCCAAACACCATCACCAACGTGTTTCGGGTGCTCTCTGCCACCCAGGGCACCCTCTCCAGCCCATAATCCCTGGGTCCAAATAACTTTTGGGGAAAAAATCGAATTATTTTAGCTCTTCAGGATAAAGCAGACCCAGTCACACTCTCCACGTCCTGCCACTGTCAAGCAATGCGTGGAGAAATTAAGAGCAGGAGAAATAATTTTTCTGTTTCTTTATTTTCTCTGGATCAACACCTTTCCCATCGTTTTGTGGTGGTTTTATGGCTTGAGGCGTTTATGGTTTTCCTTGGGTTAGGGTTTTTAGCTTGAGAGGCTTATGTTTGCTTGGCTAGGCATTTGGTTGAGGCATGGGGCTTTCTTTTTTTTTTTTGTCTTTTTTTGGATGTGGGTTTTTTTTTTCAATTGAGAAACTGCAAGTAGGTTTCTGACACTCTGAAGAATACCTGTAGCCTCCTGTTGTGCACGGAGAAATGTGCTGAATTCAAAGAAGCTCCTTAGACTGTATCTTTGGCTGGAGTTTACACAGGATTTCCCATTACCATTCATGGAGTGAACAATGTACAGAAAATATATTTTTTTTTTTTCCTCTTTTTCAGAAAAAGGCTCTGAGCAGTATCTGAGCTTTCTTGGCAGCTAGTTAGAAACGACCCTGCAGGGGGACGGAGGTATGAACATAGGAATAAACTCCAACTTGTATTTTGATTCTTTTAATTTTGAAATTGTGAGTTATTTCCTGCAGGCAGGAGGGTGGACACTGCCTCCAGCACCTCGTTTGCTGGAGAGAATTGAGAGCATTTGGTTTTATCAGCCGCTGGCATGGTAATGAGCCTATTTCTATTGAAATTGGCTCATTACTATTCATTTTTGCTGGCTCTCGACCAACTCATGAACCGCTTTTTGATTTTCAGGGGAGGAAAAAAAAAATAAACGTAGGGAGTTGGTCCCATCCACTGATAGAAGTGACAATGCGAGGACGCGCCGGGCGAGCGCCCGCACCGTGACCCCGCGGCGCGGCTCAGCCCTGACCACTGCCACCACCGCTGCTGTGGCCGGGGTCCTCTCCTCCTCCCGGGGTCCCTTCCCACACTGCCAGAAGGGTGGGATGGGGTTTGTGAAGTGTACACAAAGAGTCTGGCAAGGGTTTGTTTAGTTTACACATGACCTGACCCGGTGAGAAGCTGGGTTTTGAGAGGGGACAGGTCCGCATGAGTACTGCGGGGCCGTGAGAGCAAGCTGGAATATAATGATCTGTGCTATGTGCTTTGGTGGGCTGGTAGTCTCTGGATGGGGGGGACAGGTTGGCAACTTGTTAAATTGTTTTATTCACGTGTATATAGTGATATTTAAGGGCTTTTTTTTTCTTATTTGGAGCAATGTGTAAGTGCCCTCTCCCTCACACAGGCACACATACTCACACACACCTCTCTGCGGAGCTTTTTAGCACCGGTGAAAATCAGAACTCAGCTCTGTGGATGTCTGCCTGAAAAATATCTTTCTTTAAAAATGACTGAGCGTGTATTAATTATATATGAATGTAATTTTATCCCCGTTATCAGTTTGAAAAAACTCAGCCAGGCTCTGCCACCTGTACTCACATGTGACTAAAATGCCATTAAACTATTTTGGCTTATGAAGATACGAGATTTCTGGTGGGGATAAGGAACGACCACATTTGGTTGCATCTTTTTCTAGATGCCCGGTGGGACATGGGAAGGAGCATCATTTTCAGGTGGGCTGCGTGTGGCCCTTTCTGAAATGACACTTCAAAAAAAGCACCCAGACATCACTAATTGCTTTATAAAATCTCACCTGTGGTGGGAGAGCGAATGTTTTGGCAGAGAAGCACCAAAGTTGATTTCTATATATGCTTAGTCTCCTTCAATTTTTTTTTTCCCCCCCAAGATTGTTTCCCTTCAAATTAAGAAATGAAATAAAAATGCTAATAGCTTGCAATTGAATTGTCTGTATTTAATACTGTTAGCTATGTGCTTCTGTGGTGCACCAGAAAGGAGAACATTTATTTTCTTCCATAATTTGAAAAATAAAAGTCCAATTGACTACTACTTAGGTATCAGAAGCTGGAAAAACGATAGGCAGACGATGACTTCTATAAAGCGAGCGCTGTCCCTCCAGGTAAATACTGAATCGAGGGCTACAGAAAATTCACAACAATTGCTGATACATCTTCAAACTTGCACTGTTTTGCATGTCATTATAAGAAACTGAACTGGCTGATTTTGTAGAAGAACTCACAGCTTTTTTTTTTTTTCTTTTCTTTTCTTTATTTTTTTTTCCTCTGGACTGAAAGTATATCTCCTCCAGAGCATAAAGAGGCTTCATAGTTTGGATTCAAGTTGTTTGCAGGCTCTTGGAATTATTAATGGTGCTGTTGCAATCACTGGTGGAGGAAAGCGACTTTGCGGCACGTGTGGGAGAACTTTCAAAGTCCTTTGAGGAAACAGTTTTAGGTTTTCCTTTAAGTACTTGCAGCTCGCTTTGCTGGAGGAGTTGGCACAGTCTCAAGAGCCTGGATTCATGCTTTCATCCCTCTGCCCGGTAGATCAGGCTGGCTCTGAGGTACCATGGCTGGTCCAGGCACTACCGTAGACGGGGACCTCAATGCGATCTTGTAAAAGCTTTCATCGGTTTTTGCTGGGTCATAACAAATTAAAGCAGCCTGACCCAGTTTCTCATCTCAGTGTCTCAGGTCAAGTATATTTACTTCTGTTTGTTTATTTTTAGATCTTTAAATACTCAGCTTTATTTTTGTTGCAGTAAACTGGCCAGAAGTGATCTGTTATCGTCGTCTGAAGGGAAGTCACACGAGTGGCAGATGTTTGTCTTTGTTCACTATGTAGCTGCAGTTTATTTAGATTTTCACTGTAAAGATTTTACATTAAGAAATAGAAAAAAAAAACCAAACAAAACCGAATCGCCCTTGCTTTGGATGGTGTGGCTGATCTGGACAAACTAGCAGGGCCATTTGTCTTTGGTGAAGACCTGTGATGCTATTTCAGGAATGCAGAGCAGTCGAACAACAATTTAAATAGACTAACTGATGTGTCATATCTTACATCTTCCTGTGATTCCCCAGCATGTAAAATGGATGATGCAATGTAGGAAGCTTGTGACATTGGGAAACCCTGGGTTACTTGGGATTGGAAGAGCACCCAGGTCCAGCTGGCTGGCACAAGTGAAATGAGCGCTTAAGGAGATGTAAGGCAGCCAGGAAACCAAACAGGGTTCAGGAGAAGCATTAAAAACGGCCTTTAGGAGGAGACAGAGAGGAAAATGGGATGTCCAGAGAGAAGTTAGAACAGTTCCCGTGTCACAGGTAGCAGAAGAACCCAGGAATCCTGAGTGTTGCTGAGGATGTGGAGAAATGATGAGGTGCAGCAGTCGATTCATTATATCGTTTTGGTTTAGAGCTTCTGGTACCATGTACATATTAATGTCCTTTTACACCACAGTGTTTTGCCAAACTCCGTAGCTCTGCTTTCATTCGCAGCAACGTACCTCAGTTTGTCCTGGCAACAGGCTCCTTTAGCTTGTTAAAACTTACATTGAATATTACAGCCTCCCAACAGAAAGATACGTTAGACTAAGGAGGAATGTCCCAAGGGAAATGGAGGAAGCCCCATTGCTTGGATAATTTCTAATTAAAGTAGACAAAGCACTCGAGAATATATTGTAAGGGAAAATCCTGTAATGGCAGCAGGCTGGACAGGGTGACCCCATAGGTCTTTTTCATTTCTAATTTCTATGATTCACTAATGATTAAGTAATTCACAGACAAACTAAACATCCGTATTGCTGGGTCTTATCCGAAACTCACCTCACCTATCAACCTTTTCAAATTTACCAATTAATAGTTAATTAGTTAATGTTTGTAAAGTGCTTTGAAGATGAAAAGTGCTAAGTGCTAAGTATTATTATAGAAATAGGGATAGATAAACTCATTTTACTTAATTTTGAACCCACTTAAACACTCCGAGGGCTCAAAATTCAGATTCAGACTTGAGCATTATTGGGTTTGCTTTCCTTGTAGAGGGATGTTCCGTGAGGTTGTTACGCTGTGATTAAAATACAGTTATAATTTTGATAATGCACTTGTCACACATTTCTATATATGGCGCAGCAGTTATAATCCTGATAAAATGTGCATGAAAAGCTATTGTCCCTGTCCTTACACGAGCTGCAGTGTACAATACGAGCACTTTGCTTTGTAAGGGGGTGCAAGTGGCACAAAGAATATGAAAGCCGTTTTCTGTAATGGCTTTTACGCTTCCAGTTTATGTTGATTTTTTTGGAGTATATTTAATAACATCAAATGAACGAGTTAATAGTCAGGAAGGAACTTCACTGAGGATTCCCAAATGATTGTATTTTAAGTCCCTTTTATGGCCTTTCTTACAAGTGGTTGCTGGTGCATGCTGTGGTCTGAACTGTGGGTTTTGTCACCCAGAAAGTGGCACGGTCTCCTGGGTGACAGAGGTGGCACCTGATGTGCCCAGCGTGGCAGGGTGCTGAGGGACACAGCGACGGTAGGGCTACGAATGGTCCGTGTGAGGAAGAGACTGCAGGTGAAATGACGGTAAAGCAAATCCTGCCTGCCTGAAGGAAGGCGAAAACCAGAATGACTTCCCTTGGATTCAGTAGTAAAAGATTAATTTCTGCTTTTATTTTCAAAATGAACAAAGTCTCTGTATTACTAATACATGTACCTGGTAAAAATACAGGTGTATGTTCAGAAACCAAGATTTGGACAAAATTGAGTACAACAGAAATGACAATTTCAGTAAGTTCTGGTCTGAATATTGCCTTCATTGGGTCCACGTTACCTTTCCATTCCCTTTTGCAAAAGGGCTTTTCCCCCTGTCCATGCCCATTTGGCTATTCCTAGGAAATAATTTTCAGGCTTTCAAACACAAGTTTGTTAATCAGTATCTGAAACTCATTTGTAACCGAGCAAACAAAGCAGTTTCAGGTGGAGCTCACTAATGTCAGGGCATACAATTTGAGAGCACAATAATGATTCGTACAATAGCACCATGTGGTTTGTGGTAGGTTTACTCATTACAGTGCTTGAATAATAAATCGTAGCTATGGAACACTCGAACGAATAATCACAGTGAATGAGTAGTTTATAGGTTAAAATTCGATGAATCAAAGCACTCACTGAGTAATTTGAAAAGGCACAAGACTCTGTGAACTGAGGTTCCCCCAGTCTTCTGGATGTGCTAGAAACACAAAATAAAAGCAAATATTTTAATAGGTGTATCAAACAGGGGATATAGCATGGAACTGAAGAGCAAATATATATATATATATATATGGTTTGGGCCTGGAAGAGCAATGTGGGGACCTGAAGTCTTCTTGATGCAACTTCAGTATTATTATAAGGCTTTGGAATACGTGCTTGAGAAAAACAAAGGTTGGGGAAGCTTATGCCGAGTGGGATGGATTCTAGCTGGATTTTTTATAAGGTATCTCACACCTCAGGGTAAGCTGACATCTCTCTTTGGTAAAATAACCCACTCCCTGGGCAAAGGAAATGCAGGAGATCTAATCTGTCTGGACATCAGTGAAGCACTTGATAAAGTGCCACGTGGGAAACATCTAGTTAAGCGGGAAGAGATGGGGCTTGGTGTGAGAGTGGTGAGGAATGGCTAAAAGGGGAGACAGCAACAGATTGTGAGAGGGGAAGCATAGGGCAGGAGAAGGGCTCATTAGCAGAGTTCGTCAAGGATCAGTCTGACTCATCTTATTTAACATTTTCGTTAATGACCTTGGAGCATAAATTAGGAATGTGCTAATGAAATGTTGGAGTTGACAAAGTTTGGAGACACTGCCAGTGAAAAAGGAGAACCTGAATACACAGGAAAGAAAGCGAGTGGCCGTGGGGCTTGGAACGGGAGTCAAGACAAGAAATTGAACGAGAAAAATGACCAGGACACACGTGTAGGAAATAAGAAGTTTTGTTACGATGCAACTTAGTTGGCAGTAGTAGACGGGGAAGAAAGGACATCTCTCAGACACCAAAAAAATAAGAAAAATGTCCCCAAAATGCAGCAGGTGAGCTATTTTAACAGAGATGGAAAGCTGAATGCCATGGCACAGAGTATCAGTGAGTGAATTTAAACTGGATGAGTGCAGGGAAGTGCCAGTGGTATGAAAGAGGACCGGGAAACCTTGTGTTATGAGAAGAGACAAAAGGAGATTTAGCGTATTAAAATGGAAGCGCAGAAGGGGTGCGACTGCTGTCAATAAATGCATTGGGACAGTCCCTATGTGCACGTGCAATGCTGATGCGAAAGAAATCGGCTACAGCCTGGTCTTGATGGAATATAGAGATGAAATTCGAGAAAGATTCCTGGCGATCAGATGAAGGAGTTTCTGGAAAAGGCTTCCAGTAGGAGTAATCGGGACAAGAACAGCAGTGTGTTCAGAGATAGCGTTAGATCAGCTTGTGGAAGGGATAATATAATTTACGTGATAGTTAGGAAATGGACTCGGTAACCTCGGCATTCTCTTCCACTCTGTCTTCCTGTCTGTTCATAGGCAATACAGGGCTGGGAATCGGGCTTAACTCCCCAAATACAGTATTTGCTGTGAAGTGTTCATCCGTTTATGGAAAAGCGTTACAGGTTAGGCGGCAGCTCCCTGTACCAGCTGGGAAATACCTAATCTTGATGTATGTTTTGGTGTGTTCTAAATAAGACAGCAGGAAGGTTGATAATTAATTTAATATTAGCATGAAATGGGGAGCCCTGGTGACGAAGGCAGGCTTCCTGTACCAGCAACCGAAAGACACCAGCAATGTACCTATATCTGCAGTGTAGTGAGCTAGAATTGCGGAGGAGGACCGGTGACTGGGGACCACGTTTCTCCTCTGGTTTGTTGTCCGCTGGCTGCAGGTCCAGGCACTGCTGAATTCATCATCGCCATAATCTTCACAGGGAGACCCCAAACCAGAAATTATAAGGCATGCAGCATCCTGCCCTGTTGGGGACGATGTTTCCAGGGGTTTAATTGTGCCTGTGTTTGAAGCAGGACTGTGGGGTCTGAGCCCCCTGGATGCCAGGCTCACACCTTTCAGCCTGAACTATAAAAGTTTTTACGTGCACCTGGATCATACAAAGCCATTAATGAGGGATCCCTAGCTCCTTACCATCCAGAAGGCATTTACTGGCCATGCCCTGCTTCCTTTGTGTGACTCTGGCCCCCGGGCAGTGTAATGGCAGCTGTGCCTGCCAAATCCCCAGAGCACAGGGGCATCCTGCTGGTTTCTGCCTGCCCAGCTGTGAGGAAAACAGAAACCCGTAATAATCCTAAATTCACCTCTCTCCGACAGAGTATCCCGCTCTGTTATGTCCAGAGAAATGGCTAAGCTTGGTCACCATCTTCTCCACGCACCAGCTCGTTTCGCACAGGTGATGATCCGGGCTTTCCTTTGCAGGAGTCTCTTTTAGGAAAGGGCTTTCTTTGCTTTCAAGTTTCTCCTCATTTATTTGGGTGCGCTTTCAGTACCACCAGCAGTACAGCATCAGGCTCATTGCAAATAATGCCGTAAAACTGAATAAAATTCCTTTCAAGAACGTGCTTATTACCGTGTGCGACTTGAGCTCGAAATGCAGAAGAGTAGCAGACAAGATACTGCTACTCCAGGTGATGAGCAACCAGACTCACAGGTGCTTGTCAATATTTCCCATCTTTTTTTCTTTGCTTTTTGAATAGATCCAATCTTGGTTTTCACCCCCTAACGGATGTTCTCTTCCCTACGCATCCGGGTAGCAGCCCAAGTGTGATGCAACCTCATTTGGTATTGCTGGTGGAGACTAATTTTTTTCTTCTTCTTCTTTGGGTTTTTTTTTTTTTTTTCATTCCAAGAAGGGTAAAGACAAAATGGAATATCTGAAAATGGCATAAAAGCAGAAATGGCATTTTTAAACAGAGCATATTAACAACATTAAAAGCTTTTGTCTGCATGACAGCAAAATGAACATATAGTGTTGTGGACTGGAACAGTTATATTGTAATGGCTTACAATACCCCCTGTGATGAGAGAATGCATCATTTTTAGAACTATTTGATTCACTTAATATACAGGCTGATGCAAACTGTATATAAAAAACATGTAAAATAGCATCAATGAATTTCAAAGTGAACAGCAGATTTTTCTTTGCAAAAACCTTGTCTTCTATGAAAGACTGGTTTTAAAAAATGAGCTGTGTTAATGACACGTGTAAGCTTGATGCATACAAAATATTTTTTCTTTTTTTTTTAATGGCCTGCAGAATAAATTTGAGCATCAACACAATGCTTCACAGGCTTAACATTTCTCAGCTGCTATGAATCATCAGTGCTAATGTATTCACAACAGACGAGGACCAACTGCTGCTATCAAAGGACTTGCTTGAATAACTGTAATAACTGGAAAATTATTTTGATAGCCTGAAACAATCTAATATATTACAGAATTTTATTAAAATAATATCAAATCAAATTAGCCTGTATCCCCATAATGAATTAAGTAACAGGTTATGCTGATATTAATCTCAGCTAGCTTGCAGGCATTGCAGCAGGAACATTTAATAAGTTGGTCCCTGTTGCTCTGAACTAGCAGAAATCCTCGAATACCCGTGCTTATTCAGAGAAAATACATCAAAAGGCTCTCTCTAAATAATGTGCCCGGTTTTGTGCCTTTGGTGAAATTATTCATAAGGCAAAGAAAAAAAAAAATCTTTGGAAAATCTCATGAGAATTCTGATTAGCTGTTGACCTGTAGAGGAAGCTGTTTTTCATAATCCCCTAAACACTGTCTAATTCTTGCCTCAATCAGCTCTGGAAATGCTGGATTTACCTTAAAATAATGTGATAATGTTTTCTTATCATCTTTAAGTGAAGCAGGCAGTAGCAAGATGGTTCCATTGCTTATTTTCCGTGTACTGTAGCCTGCCTCAGATTTAAGCCCTGATCTTTGATCCATGGGCAATTTACGGCGGTGTAGCTGTGTAGCACACCCTGCACGTGTACTGCAAGTGTCTCTGCGCTCTTTCCTAAACAGAAACTTTTTTGGGGGAGCCACACAATTAAATCTACTTTGTCTCAATTTTTAAGCATCGTAAAACTTTGATTAAAGCCAGGGACGCTTGCCTGCTTTTTCAGCAGGGGCTGAGATGTCAACAACTCATCCCATTTAATGGATTTGGGTTTTTTTTAAAGATGGAGAAGGCTCCCCGGTCATTCTGACCCGTAAGTGTTAATGACAGGTTGGTGATGCTGTATAGCCTGAAGAGGTATCCGGAGCCGGCAGAGAACAAAAAGTGTATGGAAGAGATGCTTTATCCTATTCATCTTTCCATTTTAAATTATAGTTACCATGGCCACTGCTTTTCGATTATTCAGGAGGTATGATTGCTACATATCCGTGCCTTCACTGTTCATCGTTGGAAGACATGGAAATGTTAAACTACCTAAAGTAACTGAACTTTTAACTGTGCTAATTATTTATAACCACCCTCGGGATCTCAGTTTCCCACAGTGAGCTTACTAGGACCTGACAACTTTAGATATTCTGCAAGTGGCACCGATGTTATAGTCTAAACAGATCGTGTGACCTTCAGAGATTAATCAGTTAAAACATCCCTTATGAAGCTGTTTTAGATTATTCTTGACAGTAGCTGCTTTTGACAGTAGAAGGTCAGAATCAAAGTCCTTTTTAAAAACTATTCTAAGATTTATGTCTGCATCAAATATAGCAAACATGCAGAAATCACTGAAGAAAGCTTTAGCCGCTGCGTTCTTTAGTGCTGCTCTCTCTTTTTAGTTGCCGTCTTTTTATTATATAATTTGGAATGCACTCAATTAGGTTAAAATGTTTATAGACTGTGCACATATTTTGAAATTCCTCTTAAATTATGCTGAATTTTTCCATTTTATCTTTTTTTTTTTCCCTTTGATGAGGGGGTTTTGGGGACAAATCTTGGGAATTTTCACATGGTAACATGGGTTTTATTGCAACAAATTCTGAAGCTTTACAGACCAAAAAGACTGTCTGGGGGGGTGTGGTGGGGGGTGTGTGTGTGTGGAATATTGTATCTTCAACAAGCTGTTATTTTGCAAGGGGGAGCACCAAACTCAGCCCATTGAATTAAAATGCCTCGCTCATGAAATATATTTTGTGGGGGAAGGATGCCTTGGCAGTGTCTTCTTTCAGTGAAATGTATATTAAGCTCTAGGGTTGATGTCTTAATGAGAAAATCCTTTTTGCCAACGTAAAATTACCTTACGTATCTTCAGTTTTGCATTAAAAATAGCTTGGAATCACTGTAAAAGAATCTAATTAGGACCGTGCTCCCATTGTAAATGTCATATCCTGAGTAGCGTAAGGCCGTTTGTCACGACTGTGGTGAACCTGCGGTGTTCAAGTGTGTTGGGCACATAAATACCTTTTTTCTGTGTGTTTACCAAGATACAGGGGAAAAATACATACATGCAAGCCCGTTGTAGAGAGAGGCGTTATTTCGACAGCACGCCTTTTCCATTTGAAGGGTATAATTCTGCTCCCTGGAGGGCATTGGCCATTGCACCTCAGCCCGCATCCCTCTCTGCGTGTTTCTTGGAATATCCTGGCTGGACAGGACCCACACAAGGTTAGTTTAAGGTACTGGTGATAAGATCTTTTTCTTGTTGTTCTTTTATGTAAATTCAGAGCTTGTGAAATGTGCTGACTTCGACAGCAGCCAGGACGTGGGAGTCCCCTCTGTAGACACAAGTTGGGGGCCGCAGCCCCAGACCCCGCTCCCCGGCCAGGCGGATGCTGCTGGTGAAGCCGTGCCAGCTGGGATGGGGCTCAGTGAGCCGGGTACCGCCGGCATCGCACAGCATTGTTCACGCAGGTTACGGCAGGTGTGTGGCGGCAACGACTTCATACCGTGACAGGTCCTTAATGGGTTTGAACACGTCTCCAAATACTGTGACAGATGACCGAGTAGCAAGGAGTGCAGTTTTTCTGGGAATGTCCGTGTATTTACTAAGAAACGAGTGTTTTGGGGAAAGAGCTTGCTCTTGCTTTCTGTTGCTGTAGGGGTGAACGCACACCACGCTCCTCCGTGCACCTCCAGGGCTGCTCGTTGCTCTGCCAGATGGGGACAAATTGGGATTCGCCCTTTTGCCCTCTCCGACAGCTGTCCTGAAGCCTAGGGCTCCTTCTCCAACCATGCACTTACACTGTCCACCTCAAATCCTTTCTCTTACTGGCCTTCCTGCCCTATGCCTTTCTGATCTTTTTGTTTCCTTGGGGACAGAATCCACCCAAGTAGTGGATAGCTGCGGGCCCAGAGGAGGAGTTGTCTGGCATCACACTAACGTTAGCTCCAGGTTTCTGCCATGGTCCCCATCGCAGAGCCAAGCACACCGTCGTGTGTGTCCCGCACGGGCTTTCCCTCTGCCCACCCATTCGCCCTATCTCCGTCCAGCCTCTGGCAAGGTATGGAGCTATAAACACGGCAGCCCAGGGCCCTTCTTGTTGACATCCCGATAGCTGGAACTTATCTGTCCTTAAAATCGGCTTCAGGAAACAGAAGTTTAAAATGCAATATGCTGGGTCAGGAAATTGTAGCCTTTCTCCCTTGAACTCCAAGGGCGCACCTAAGTGAAAAAGGAGCCGCTGCCGTACTTTGATATTTCCTGTAGATTTGAGTAAGGAGACAGATGGTTAAAATGCATGGCTCTGTTTTGGAGTATATTAAGAAAGGAGTTGTTCCCAAGGCTGTTGGTTTTCGAGGTGTCTGTGTGTGGTTTTTTATACGTATTACATAAGTAGATATTTTCCTTATACACCTGTTTTTTCTTGGTGTAAAATGATAAATAACATTAGAACCCTTTTTGACCAAATTCCTGCTTACGTGGTTAATGGGAGGAGCAGCAATTGTTTCATAAGCAGCGCTCCGCGAAGTTCATTTTATGTCAGAGCAGCTTTTCTGGAACCAGTTTTAAAGTTAATTATCAAAGGCAGGCATCGTCTACCCACCGCCTGTGGCCCCCCGCTGGGTTTGTTGTTCAGCTTTCCTTGGGAAAGAGAGGCTCTACCGAAGATCATCTTCATGGTGTCACAGTCCAAGGAGCCGAACACGTCCGAGCTAATCAGCTTAGAACATCAGTACCGTCTTAATGTGGGATTTGGGACCTTCTGGATGCAGGGTGAGAAGCTGAACTAGCCTGCAAGCACATCACTTTATTCCTTTTGCTTTAAGCAAGAATAATTTGCCTTTTTTCTCTCATCTTTCTTCCTTGTTGTTTTGCCCCTGAAAACTGTGCGGCAAAAGCAACCTCCAGGGTGGACACTAAATCTTCTGATGCAGGCAGAGCAGTGATAACATCTGAACTGAGGGTGCTTTTCCAGGGCATGCTTGACAGATGTAGCAGGGCCTTTTAGGATTTAGTACTGGAGCATATCTATTACCCGCGCTGCAGCACAGCTTGGCAGGAGCTGTGTGGTAATCTCCCATGAATTCTGTCTGACTTATCAGAGCATCTGAACAGGTTCCTGCAGGATGCAGAGTCACTGCACCAAGTTGGGGAGAGACAGACCGTACACTTCGAACTCCTTTAACTCTTGCTGGCCCAAAGCCTTTCCCTGCCCAGGCGGTGATTTTCCTTTCTGGGAAGAACCGATGCCTTTCCGCCTCTCCTCCTCCTACTCCCCCTCCCTTGTTCTCGACTTCCCCCAGCGTATGATTTCAAGGAGCAGAATCTAATTTCTACATATCTGAGAGGGTAAGAGTAATTGCTTTAATGGCGTGGCAGACTGCCTATTTCTTTGGCAGAACGTAGTAAATATGATACATGTGGTGGAATTTAAGCTTTTGCTGGTTGCAAGTCCGGGACACTGTTACATACAGGAGTGTGTGCTTAACAGCTTTATTCCCTCTCTTCACTGTATGTATTTTATCTCAGTCTTACTGAGCAGAGTATTTAATGTTCTGTCTTCATCTGCGATAACAATTACCTTCGTGTTTTATATGTACACCCACGCACACGCATACACACACACACACACACACATATATATATTAAATTCCACCCCACCAAGATTGATCACAAACACAAAATTGTTTAGATCATAGATTAAAGTTTAATTTTGGAGTTTTGCTTTAGGGTTAGAATTAGCTTCAGAGTGTGAGTTGCATAGGAGGCGCTGTAATTTGTTTTAAGGATAAGGCCTTCGGGCTGCTGTGCATAAAATGAGCATGATTCCTTATTCCCACGGTTGATTTTTGAATGGAAGTGCAATTAGAATTTTTTCACCCAGAAGCGCATACAGTACAGAGCAAAGATAATACCTTGAATGCATATCAGCTTGGGGAACTTCTCCTGGAATTTTATTTATTGTTCACCTAGCACTAATTCAAAAAAGATCCATGCAAACCCTAACAATACACTTGCTCTTTAATTTGGAGTCTAGTGTGTTTGTAGAGACTCTTGCAGGGGCTTTATTATTACCGAGCGAGATTTCAATGGTGAATTTTAATGTCAGACACAGAAATGTGCAACCAGTTATTTCTGATAGAATGGAAACTATTACAAACAAAACACTGATGTAGCAATGGCCTCTGTTAATCCTCAATTGCTGCAGATATTTTCCTGTCACACCAGGAAGCTGTACTGCCGACTGGTATTGAACAGTCACCATCTGCATATGAGTGGTATGTAGATGATATTTTTTCTGATTATCGATGCCGATCACATTCATCTTCCACTGGAAGAACTGAACAATCGATACTCGCAGAATATTCATTTAACCTATGAAAGAGAGGTGAATTCCTGCATCCAATTTTTGGATGTCATGGTCACTAAAGAGCCAGATTCTGCCATTTCCACCACATGATATCAAAAAGATATTGCCTCGGGTAGGTACATGTTAGACATCACCTCAGTCGCTCACCATGAAAAGAGAGTACGAAGCAGGAATTGATAGCATAGTTTGGGAAGTCTCTTATCTTAAAATATTTGGTTTTTCTTAGAAGAATTTTTTTCAGAAATTTATATGTGTGAGTGCCTGTGTGCATGAATACGGGAGCTAATCTAATAATGCCCTGCACAGGCTGAATCTGGGCTATTTACGCCACGTACCTGGCCTGTATGGGAATCCAGATGGGCTGGGGTGTATGTACAAAACCCCCAGCCTAGCACTTTGGAAGAGCTGGACTGCATTAGCGTTTTCAGAGTCCGAGAAATACCAAGGAAAAATATGATTTAGGCAAATTGCTACAGCCGTGCTTTTTAAAAGGCAAGAATGTTCTTCCCAAAAAGCTGCTTTTGCGGCAGGGTCCCAACATGCTTTGCAAAGACCGCTCTGTCACCTCAAGGACTTCCCCCAGTTTAGTGGGAAACGCAGTGGGCAACCAAAACCAAGTGGTGGATGAGCCCTCCTCGTTGTGGGGAGAGATGCTGGGACGTGCCTGAAGGCACACGTGCCCTTGCATGCATTGCTCCTGGAGCTGGGGGGCTCGACAGAGCTTCCAGCAACACCAAAACCTAGCCCACAGCCATTTCTCTCCTTTGAAAAAGGCTATTTTTCTCCCTTATTGAACAATCAAAGAACTTTCTGACATTTATTTTGATGGGGGGAAAAAAAGAAATCTATTCATTTATTACAAGGACCAGGAAGCATAAATCCAGGTTGACTCTCAGACACCTTCCACACAAATTGTATTCAGGTAAATGGTCCCTAAAAATGCCTTGATAGTACAATGTACATCATAGTTGCTAGAAAGGAAATGTAAAGCTCCCCATTACAAAGGATAATACAAAGAAAGAAATGTATTTTCATTATACTCCCATAGTTTCAAAGTATCTCAAGATTTGATTCCGGTCCTAAAGATATTATGAGGCAATATCTATGTTACCTTTGAGTCAACTGCCATGTCTTGACACTTGATCAGTCTGTAAAAGCTCCTGGAAGGATCAGAAATAAACAATTTTATTCCTCAAACTGGAATTTGTTCAGCTGCGTGAGCAAGAGGTTTTTTTTCTCCTCTAAACATGACTGCAGGTCCTGTAAAGCATTTAATCAGAACACGGGGGTCAAATACAACATTTTTGTATGTTATTTTTTAGAAATGCAACCTAAATTAAAAAAAAAAAAGAAAATCAAATCCCCAATAAGGACGCTTTATGAAAATTACAAGAAATCTGTGCATTGAGGCCATCTTATCCATGCCAGTTAGAAGTGAGAGGCATATTTAAACTGACGTGCTGAATAGGTCTTTAACTTTACGCCCCCACATTTGCATATGCAAATTTAGGTGAATATAGGCTGCTGTTGTTTTTCATACCAATTTCTACGTTGTCTTTCCACTTCTACTTGCACTAGAAAAGCTCCATTTCCAGGAGTGGGTCTATCGGTCACTGTACTCGTGCAGGTTTATTTGGCTTGGTCCAAAGCGGAGATTTTAAGCAATGGTTTTAAATGCCAAACATTGCTGCTGAAACTACTGGACAAGCTGCAGAGAGCTATGAAATAGTTCTGCCCACCATTTGCTTAGAAAATTGAAAGACTTTTGCTGCTTTTTGCTAAATACTGATGGCTTGAGTCCAAAGGGGAAATCTTTTATTTCTTTCTCTTTGGGGGAGTTGTTCTTGTTGTTTTTAAATGACAAGTGGTCCTCTTTCATTCTGTGTCTTCCTCAAGCACCCAAATATAGCGAATGACGTCTTACTCTGCCCTGAATATGACAGGAGGAAAACACTACGTGTGTCAGGACAAAAATCAGTCTGCTTCAACTAGAGGGGAAAAAAAAAGGTAGAAAAATGGACAAATGATTTTAAGCACATTTTGAACCAGCACTGCTTTAGAGTAGCCTCTGGGCACGTGATGGAGTAAAAGGAGCCTGATGGACCATCCAGCCCCTTCCAAGGAGCTGCCCCGGTTGAGGAGAGACTGTGTGCTCACCCCAGCCATGAAGCAGAGGGCTCAAGGCTTGATGCAGCACGTGTTTGCCTGAGCTGCTTCAGGAGTCATTGCTCTTCAGTTTTCCACTTGCTGCCACTGTTAAGGACAAAAATACGTTAAGATAATGTTCAGTATCTGCCCTGTACCACAGTGTGGAAAGTGAGTTTTAAAAAGAGAGAAGAGCTAGTACACTAGTAAGAACCAGCGCGCAGTTTGTGCTGTAACGTGCACGGGTAACGGCCCCATGTGTTCCCACCACGCGGAGCACATCGTCCGTTCCAAACCCACAACCTACCTGGTGAATTAAAGGAATATCTTAATTAATGCTGCCAGTAGAGGGAACTGATGTACATGTGAGTAGATGCGGCAGCATTTCTTCAGGGGAAAAAAAAAAATTAAAAATATAAACACAAGCAAATCTTCTGTATTTCAAGAGTGGGTCAAAGGCACTATTTCCAGGTCACAGCAGTCAATGGCTGGGGAACAAGAAGAGAGGGCCTGGTGCTGCTTCCTTACTCCTCATTGAAGAGTACCACCTTCTTCAATAGCATTACTCATGGAGTAAGGTACAAAGGTGGCAGAATTCGGTGGTTTGTGAACATGTATCCACGGGGCTTTAAGAAAAGAGGTTTTGGGTTTTTGAGACCTCTGGACGCAGCTTGAAATGGGCTATTTGTGTCAAAGCAGCAGGGTTTTTTTTTTCTTCAGTGCCTTTGCTGTAGATTTATGTAGTGTTCATCTTAAAAATCCCAGAAAGGTGAGGATATTGAGGTGAGCTGCTAATGAACTAACTGATGACACAGTCTTGAACGTTCTTTCTGTTTTCTCCCAGTGTGGGCAGCAGTGCAAAAAGCAAGGGCAGGGCTGGGAGGTCAGAGAGGAAAAATCAGACAGCGTCAAGAACAAAATACATAGGCTTTCAATGACAATAAAGAAATAAGAAAAAGGCTGATATTAAATAACTCCTTGATAACGAAAATCACTGAGCAAGACTGAATATAATTTTGGAAAGCTTCTGCTTAAAGTTGTTATTGCTGAAGTTATTGTCTTTGGAAGCGGCTGCCAATCTAGAGAGAGTGGCAAAGCTGGATAAATGAACAAAAACGGACTGCAGGAAACGTGGAGAATTCATTCACCTTTTAGAGAAATCCACTCTGACTGGCAAAAAGCATGACTCCTGTTGTAGCCATGGGTAACCCCTTTCAAATCCTTTATTTCATAAGTTTCAATGAAAGTCTTTATTTTTTGGTATATGACAATCATTTGTGCATAGAAAGAAGGAAAGTAACTTGGGTGGAGCCCAAATATTTTGGGGGTAGCATCCAAGCTCATTTTGAGGTAGGCAGTCACTTCTAGTTTTGCTAGTTAAGTGCTAGCAAAACTAGTTGAACACTGATATGTCTTTTGGGGGATGCATGAAACCGGGAGTAAGAACAGACAAACAACTGAAAATAGAACTGAGAACATTCTCTCCTGCTTCCTAATATTTAAACCCAGCTCAAATGATAAACCTTCCTTCAGGTTCTGAAATATTGGGACAAACGGTTGGTGCTTTTTGTTTTGTGTGGGTTTTTTTTCTTTCCCTTCCCAATTCAGGTTTCCGGATAGGATTGGAACTGAATGTGCCAAAAATACCAGGATAGAAGCTGTTCTCATGGGTGTTTCCATCTGGAATCTAATGTAGAAATGCCAGAAATCCTGTAGGAAAACCTGTTCTCATGTGGTTTCCTGCCCGCTTCAACGTTTTTGATATGTTGGGAGAGTTTGGATTAGCAGCAGATAAGCAGAGAAACTGGATCTGAATGCCAAAGTTTTTTTGAAGTTTTTCCATCCCCACTGGAAGCATTACGAGGCCTATAGGCATAAGGCATATAGCCTCTCCCCTGCTGGGTAGGGTTTAAAGCTGGCTGCATAGTAATAAACAAATGCATTAATGTATTCATGAATGAGTAGGGCTTTGCTCTTCACTTCTTTGCGAGGATATTTTAACCAGCTCTGCCATTTGAGATAATCTTTGGTTATTTGTACAAATATTTGTATGTTCAGGAAGTTTTGTGAGTCTTAGCAAGAACATGCACCTGGAAAGTTATTTTTCAGGTGTTTACTTTTCATCACTTCCTCTTTATTATTCCCCACTTAAATTTCTTGGGAAGGGGTGTGCGTGTGTGGAGGTCTGTTTGCTCCAAAGAAACCAACACCAGGTTTCTTTGGGAAGGGTGCTGAGCCCTATCTTAAGAGGTACGATAGACTGTATTTTCATTTCCCAAATTCCAGCCTGAGCGTACCAGCAGGTGATATCCAGACCCTGGAGATGCTGATGCTCACAGCAGCGAGAGGATCTCGGGCAGCCAAACAGCCTTGTTTTGCCTCGGTCTTTTTCCAGTAATCTTCTGGATGCTGCTGCTGTGGGTCTTTCAAAATCCTGTCTGTCTGTCTGTCTGTCCTTGGCGCCCCAGCTTGCCCATCACAGCCTCCGGCGGGCGGCGGGGTGGTGACCTTGGCCACAGGCCCCCCTGCCGCGCGCTCACTCAGCAGGGCAGGAGGGAGAAAATGGGACAGAGACCAATTAGCATCATAACCAAAACGCACCCGACTCGGGGACAACGACCTCACTGCTGATTGCAATAGGTTTGGATACTGGGAAGCAAAGGCCAGCTGAAACCGCACCTTCCGTCCCCAAAACCCGGCGTTCCCCCAGGCTGGCGTTCACCCCTTCGCGTCTGGCGGCTCCTCCGCCCCGAGCGCCTTCCCCTTGCTCTGCCCCGCGCCTGGAGCACCACCACCATCTCCTCCTCTCCACTGCGGCCGGCGGGGCTGCTCCTCAGGCTCTCCCCGCTCCGGCCCTGCAGCCGGGCGCCATTCCGCCCTCCCTGAGGCCCCTTCCCCTGAGGGGCTGGGTTCCGCAGTGCCCAAAGCCCGGCGGCTCCGGCCTCTCCTCCTGGACGCCCACCGCAGGTACAGCCACAGGTAGCTTTGTGGGTGGGAGATTACTTGAGGAGCCATTCGGGAAAAGGGCGGCTCCTGGGAGAGGAGAGCCCCCCGTCCCCAGGGGGTCAGCCGCTGCCACGGCCTGGCCCCTCGGGCGCGGTGAGGCTGTGGCGATGGGGTGAGGCGGCTTCCTCGGGTGGCCCCTGCGGCAGGAACAAACGCTGCCGAAATAAGGCTGCAATCCGAAATAAGGCTGCAAATTCAGCTGTATTGTACTGAAGGCCGATCAGTTCAGCCCCGGTAGGGCCGCCAGGGCAGGGGGCGACTTCCACCCAACAACAGGCGGAGGGAAGGGGGTCAGTGAGGACGGCCCGGCGCCAAGACCAGGTTTGAGAGACGTTTGGGAGCGAACAGAGAGGCCCTTTTTAAAAATTTTTCATTTTATTTTATCTTGCGAATCAGGTTTAGCCTCTTTTGTTGCCAGAGCGTGTAATCCTGCGGATCCTCCGCTCCTGGCACCTCCAGAAATCGGGTTTCTGCTGAAGAGAGCCCTGAAGCGTTTAGTCCCCCCTTTCAGCGGGGCAGTCGCAGGCGGAGGCGCGCTGAGGGATTGCTCCTGCTTCCACCTGTAGAAGTGGAAATCCCCCCCCGTCCCTCACACGCGTGGGACGAAGGCGCACACACACCTGAGAGCGCTGGCATTGCGTCCGCAGAGCCCAGCAAGCTGCTTATTTTTGCAGCTCCCTCTCTTTTGAGCTCCGTCTGTATGGCTGTCTTCCCCCTCCACGGACGCGCATTAACCCCCCGGATCAGCTGTCGGTAGCGATCTGTGCCGAACCAACATCTGTATGAAGTTTGCAGAGCTAGTCAAAATGTTTACCAGGGCTATTTAATAGGGAGATCAATAGCAAGTGCCTCTCTGTTTGTTTTTACAAAACAAAATTGGTTGCAGAGCAAAACCTTTTTAGAACAACACCACAAAAAACCCCCCAAACCCCGGCGTTACTCCAGCTCAGCGTAACAACGCAGGGTAAAGGGCATTCCTGAGTACTTGCTCAGATTTATTTTCATTACGCAGTTATTAGGGTAAGGGAGCGTTAGATGGCTGTTGTCACTGGGAGACCCTCTCCCTATAAAGCAAGCGGGCTTGGCGGTTTGTTTGGAGGTACGCTGATTTACGGCTGTCAGCCCCTGCCTGACAGTGTCCTGACAAGTTCTGCTGGTAGAAACTTGTTCAAGCCTGAAGTGACACTTCTGCGCTGCCGGTTTTCCTTCCCCAGAGAGGAAACGGCTTTCGACCATCCCGATTTCGGTGTCACGCCGAATTCCCTCTAGGTGTGTTTCCTTGCCTGGGGTCTGACTTGCTACCGGAAGCCAATGCATTAAATCACTTCCCCAAATTACCATATTGGCTCCTTGCTTAGGGGCTGTTTACCGTAGGTTTCAGACCACTGGTTGGCCCCCATAACGCCTGATTTGGAAACTGGTAGCATCTCCAGTTGGTAGCTGACAAATCCTGTCAGTTTGAGTCTGGCACAAAATATCAATGGAAGGTGGGGAAAAGGGGGGAAATGGATTATTTTCTCTTTTCCAGAAGATAGCCGCAAAAGGCTGTTTCATTACATGTATGCAAAATGGATATTAGCTGTTTGTTGGGAAAAAAAAATGTTAAAAAGTTGAATTGAGAAATTATGGCTTGTAATTAACAGTGTTAAAAAACCCCAATTCTGTAACCCCTGATCTTGCTAAAATATATGCATATGCTTAAATTTAAGCACTGCGGTACCTCCTTCCCTTGTGTTTAAACACAGCCCTTAATAATTCAAAGGCTGGATTTATACCCTAACTTTCCAGACAGCTGGTGGGTTTTTTCCGTCATCTTCACCTCCTAAAATGTTGTGATGTAGCAAATTAGCCATTTCTCACCATTTATTCTGAAGAACAGAAATAAGTGAAATCTGTCCCTGAAAATTAGTGCTGCAGGCATGTGAAATAAATGGTAATCTACATGGCAGCAACCAAATAAACATGTTTTGCAGCTTTTAGGTGAGAAGAAGGTGGTAAGTAAAATAGAGGGAGGAGCTAAATATTCTGGTAAATACTACGTGTGAAACATGGGGAAGGTTCCAGAAGAAAGTTGGGAGATATGAATCATTGACCATGAAAACAGATAGGGACAGGTCAGAAATCTTTGAGTGAATTTATCCCGGTTCAAGTACTTTGTACCTTTTAAAACTCAAACCAATTGCAATTTTTGAGATTTTCCTGTGCTGTGAAATGCACCCCAACCCCTTTGGTAAATAATTCCAATGATAAATTAACTCTCTGTGAAATTTGTACTTTTCTCTGGCTTCAGCTTCCAGCAGTGGGTCTTCTGACAACTGTGTCTCCTGGAGGGAAGTGTCCTGTAGTATTCATTTTTTGTGACCTGTGTCGCCATAAAGTCTGATCGAGACCCTCTGTCACCTTGTCTTTGATAAGCTGTAGGGATGGAGGTCTGTGAATTGTTCATGATAAGGCATGTTTTCTAGTGCTTTCTCCCTTCTTGTTGCTCTTTAAATCCTTTATGATTAACCAATTTCCTGCTTGAACTTTTGCCTCTGGGGCTGTCCGTGTATTCCTGTAGCAGCTGTATACCTTTGCCAAAGGCACCGCCAGGATAACCTCTCTACTCCTCTTTGAAACTCTTCTCCGTTGCTGAGAGGTCTGCACTAGGCTTTGTGACTACCAGGCTGCAGGGAGATTTTATGTTCGCCTGATAATAACCACCTTTTTGGCGTTGCTCAGGGCAGGGGTGGTGGGCTTACGGTGTGGTTGGCACTCTTCATTCCTGGCTGGATGGCAATGTTGCGTCGAGGCGCATACTGTTTTTTTACAGTTTGCCAAATGTCTCAGAGTGCTTTGTGCGCTCTTTGATCTAGGTCTTCTAGAGTCCCCCTGTCACCCGCAGACTTTATTAATAATGATTTTATTCTGGGTTCTTTTCAATCATTGATTTAAAATGTTAAATAGCACGAGACTAAGGACTGGTGCTGCTGGTCCAGTCAAAACTTATTCCTGCTCAATTTTAGACTTCTATTAGCAGTTACATTTTTCAATATAAGGCGCCAGTTTTAATCCATTTTAATTTGTGCCTTGTTTACTTCAGATCATTCTACCTAGTGAGTCAAAGCAGTATGGAGAAGCTGATTGCATGCCTTACGAAAATCTAAGTGCAGCATACCGCCGTTATCACCCTTATCAACCTGATCCGTGATCTCAGTTAAAAAAAACACAATGTGATGAAATCTATTTCCTGTAAACCCCCACTGCTGGAAGCTATTTGTATTTGCTCCTTTTGTATTGTAACACATAATTCTTGGATTAACCGTCCCATTACCTTACCCAAGATCAGACTGACAGTCCTCACAGTACCTGGAGGATTCCATCTGCTTGTTTTAAATTTTGGAGAAATGTTACTTTGCTTTGGTCCTCTAGAGTACTGTAAGTCCTATCGAGTCCCTGACGAGTGGAGATTTCCATGCCCGTTCTTTGAAAACTCTTGATGTACATTTTCCAACTGACTGACTTCAAAATCTCTCTCTCTTTTCTAGCTGCTTGTTTTAAACTCCTTTGACTCATTGCTGAGATTCAGTGTGATTCATTATTTTTAGACAATACACATATAAAATCTGTTTCCCAAATAAGGAAGACAGGTATTCATTGAGTTCTTATATGTTTTCCTTATTATTATTACATTTTTACTATTTTCCTCCAGTAACAGATGACAACATTTTTGTTCTCAGTATGCTTTTAAAAGTCCCAGATATCCTTTGCTCATTGATTTCTTTTTTTTCCCCTTTCTGGCTCCCTTTGTCAATTTCCTACAGTTATTAGCTTTTGGTTTATAATTGTTATTATCAGTTTTCCTTTATATCATTAGTTCTTTGTGTCGAAATAAATGTGTTTTCATTCTATGTCTACTTTTACAGTAAGAGTAATTTTTAAATACTGTCAGTTTCTTTCTTGGTTGTGGATTTGTGGCCTTTGAAATCTAGGAATGTATTCTTAAGACTTTTCTGATTACTGTGAAAAGGCTCTTCTGTAGCTGATATTGCTCATAATTATTTCAGCATTGTGACAGTGAATTTTTTTCAACAGCAGTTATATCTGTGAATGTACAGACTAGAACCCCCATAAACACACACGTTACTTCGGACTCGGTTCTATATGTTGACAACAAATATGATCAAGTCACGATCACTGGCATTTGAGTAACCATTAATTTTTACATCTGGGATCAGTTCCTCCGTGTCTGTCATTAGGCAGTCCAACCCAAACTGGGTCGAGTTAGGAAATTGGCTGTCTGTATTTTTTTAAATTCTGAGGACTTTTTAGTGCTGGTAGCCTGAGAACACCAGCATATGCCATTCAGATTGAAGTCCCATATGTTAACACAGCTTTTTTTACCAACACATGATAAATAAGTCTCTAAAGAAGCTGGTCATCCTGTTTTTGCAGTGTTTTGGTGCTGTGTAGCAGGCACCAAATAGCTCACCGCCTTCTAGTTTGTTTGTAAGAACATAGATCTACCAGCAGTCGAAATTTTTTCCATCTGATTTGCACAGACTTGCAGAGGTCATGAGATTTTGAGACGGCGTACCACACCCTTTCTTTTTTGCCCGCTTGAGCCCTCTGAGCCGGGTTGTAACTATTCATTTTTACATTCTGATCATGTGAGTTTCCCCAGTAATATCAACCAAGTCAAATTTATGCTCATAAATCAGCAATTCTAATTCCTCTCATTTATTATCCGACTTCTAGCAGAAGTGTATAAGCAATTAAATCATTTCATCCCTTTGTGTAAGTGGATGCTTTTGTAATTTCGCTCTCAACAACATGATTTTGAACTACAACCAAAATCCTCACAGCATTTACCTAGGTGGTGGTTACAAATGCAGAATTTTCTGACGACTTCTGTTCACAGGACAGGAGGAGCCTTTTAAGATCATATATACACACTTGCTCCTACTCGACTGACTACCCCTGCAGAAATATCTTCTACAACTTCCTTGGCAGGGATGCACTCACTGTCTATCCCTACGATCTTCTTCTGATCCTTCATGTAAAATTCCAAATCAGTAGTTGAGTATCTCCCCTATTTTCTGCCTTGTCTAGTCCCTGCATGGCCATTTTCATTCTTTCCCACAGGGAGTAGCTATGCTTCCTAAGGAAGATTGTTCAAAACTGCTATACTTTATTCTTCGTTGCATCTGTGATGGCACTTCCAAACACAGTTTTGTTTCTTTTAGCTTCATTACCACTTGCGCACTGTTCTGAAGAAGTCTTTTTGGAAGACCAAAAAATAGAGCCCATCCACCGCAGCTGAGAGCCACACTCGTGCTGCCAGCCATCACTGCCTTGATGTCCTTTGAAAATAGAAGTTTCTCAGATGACTTCTTCAAACTTGCTCTGAAATTGCCCTGTTTGCTGGTTCTCTTTGCCTTCTGCAGAGTTTTCCTGGCAACTGATGGATAGAGGAAAGGGAGCTGCTCAGTGCCAGCCTGCCCCCCACAGAGATGGGTAAATCAAGTCTGACTGATTAAAAAGACCTAAGGTTTTGAGCCAGGAGTCCCTCACATGAGAAACCAAAAAACAGGTGTCTCTCACCTGACGTGCCTGAGGGTCCCAAAGCCCTACCCTGTGGCCAAACCAGAGACAAAAAAATCAGCAGGATCAGGCATATGACTCACCAAGATTTTTGAGCTAGAAGTGCTGGAGCCTGCGCTGTTTCCTCTGTTTACAGCTCCTGAGGCAGGAGACATGGAGCTTGCAATTTCTAACTGAAGTGGCCCTTACCAAGTTATCCACCGCGTGAATGTTAAGGAAAAAATGATTTTTCATCTGTCCCTTTGAAATACCATTCTCCCACAGTTAGCCCAGCAAGATGACTTTCCAAGAGCTCTCTTCAAGTGGTAAATCGAGCTGTCGGCAGCTACAACAACCTAAAGAGGGATGAGACCAGCGACAAACACATTACAAAAGGCCAAGTTAACTCAAATTGTGCTTTGTTTAGTGTGGTCGTTAAAACAGGTAACTCACCAGTAAGTGGTTGTTTGTGTGGGTACAACTGGTCAAATACCACCCTGGTGAAGGACTGTAGTGGCCCCCTCACAGCAGTTGTATCTTTCTAACGCTGAGCCCTGCCTTTTCGACCAGGCTTGTTGTAAACTGTTAAATGGTATGGATAAGAGGAGCACTAGGGGGAGGCTTTTTTCCTCACCTGCCTTCGCGTTGCTTATGTGCTTTTTAGGCTGAGGCTATCCGACAGACCCATGGGAGCTGCAGAGTTTGGGCTTGACATGCTGATGTGGGGCATGGGCTCCTTTAAATGCCAGCATAATAGTAAGGGCATTTTAAATAGAAAAAAAGAGAACTGCTTGGTGTCATCCTATTCCTTAATAGGATTCCTTTCTGCATTGCTTGGCTTTCCAGTAGGCACTTGGCAGGGTGACATAAAAATTGCTGACCTTCAGCTGGATAGCTGGGGCACCCACTGGCCTCCTGAGGCACGGCCAGTCTCCAGGTGTCCTACGCTTTTTTTCTCTGTATTCAATTCTCTCTTTTTTCATCCTTTTTTTTTTTTTTTTTTTGGTGTGTGTGTGTCTCTACCTGTGTATTTTTTCATCTTTGTCTGCATCAGTGATGCCTGCAGGCAAAGCCTCCAGGGTTAGGCTCAGCAGAAAGAGGTGTGACCAATAATCCCTTTGCTAAGGGAGTTCCTGCTGCAGCCAGAGGCACACATACTGCTGGTGAAGGAGTCCCAGGGGCTGGGCACGGTTTTATTTTAAGGGTGCTGCTCGCAGATGCTGTGAAGCCAGGTACATGCCTCTTCTCCTCTCACATGCACATTGCTTTCTCTTTCAAAGTGATGATTGTGTTTAGACCCGTGCTGCGGAAAATATATTTCAGTATTAAAAATATCCATCCCTTTGAAATGGCAGAGAGGATTGTACTTCTTTTAAATCATACCTAAATCAACTTGTGAGAACCTGAAATGTATCTGGACAAATCAGATTTATATGAAACAAGGAAAAATATAATAATTTTGGGGCTATTAAATTGAAGGTTCAATGTGGTTGTTCTTGGGCTAAGTGATGCTTGGGAAAATGGGGTTTAGATCGTTTTCAGAGATTCCCCTTTCTTTGCTGACAGTCAGAGAAAAGGGGCAAGAGGCTATTGCTTGTGTTTGTTCCTAAAGCAAATCACAGTTGATAGGTCCAACTTCAGACCGATCGGCCTTGACAACTTTCTCTTCAATTCTTTCGTGTGTGCAGTTTTAGAAATCTTTGAACAGTGAGAAGCACAAAAGGTAGAAAGTTAACAAGACTCCACGGGGCTGTGAGATGGTACCTGACAAGGGAGGAGAGGCTCTCCTGTGACTAAAATAGGCGACACAGAAGAAGGTTTTGCGCTTGTCTGAGGAACTCGGAATCTTGTTATGGGCTAGGAAGATCTAGTCTGCTCAGACATAGTGTGTTCATAGCAAAAGGTTTGGTTTATTAGCTGAATGTTTTCAGGAGGTTTCTTAGCATTTTCAAATGTGTAATTTATAAGTGAGTTTATTCTGCGAAGTCAGTACTACAATTCAGTTATTTTGCTGGGGAATTGGGAGGTGTTTTGACTCGATTTGGGGTTATGAAACAATCGGGGGGGGGGAGAAAAGCCCTTGCTTTAGCACACCAAAGAAAAGATGTCTTTTTCCACTGTCTGTCTCCCTTAGAAGAACTTGAGGTTCTGCTTTTGCTCTCCAAACCTGTGCAGGTAATTAGCACCAATGATTTGTCCTTAAGAAGCTGCTTTGGCCTTGCATTTCAGAGAGAAATGTGGTTATTTTAGACTTAGTAAGTGTGCTTTAGGTTTTGATCCGTAGCTTTGGTTTTCTTGTTATTCATATTGATCGTTCCAATTTATATGCTCTTTTGCTCTGTGAATTGTTGATCTGTTTTGTTTCTCTTCTGTTTTTCAGTGGCCACAGGTTTCTAATTTTCTGTTTTCTTCTTAGACTTTCAGGTTTTAATTCAATGTGTGTTTTCCAGGATATTTCTTGCTCTCTGGCACCGCTGTTGTATGAATGAGTTGCTGGCCTCTTCCTTCTGAGAGACAATGTTAACAGATACCGTGGGAGGGATATTGCCCTCCTCCCCCAGAATTTTTGTGTAAAGCACTGCACTGAAGTCAAAAGTCATGTTCCCTTGCCTGTGGATTTTCCTTTCCTGGAAGGGGCAAATCATAATGCAGATGGGAACTGTCAGCTTTGTGTTTCTTGGGAATATATTCCAAAATATATCCTTTACCATGGTAGCTTTTGCAAGGATGTGGTATGGTGAAAAGCATTGGGATATTAACATCCAGTTAATGGAAAGCCATTAACACTCAGGCTGCAAAGAACGGAAGAGCCTTTGGAAATCATGCTGGCTAATAATCCCTTGGTGAGAGGGCAGTGCAAGGGGGCTTCCCTGCTCTCCTGTGCAGCCCTGGCCTTGTTCCTGGGCACCTCCACAGGAGGAGGTTTGTTGCTGGTGAGCTTTAGCTTGTTGGGAATACAGCATATGGCGAGGCAGCAAAGAAGTGAGGAAGACAACATATGTGGCTCTGGGGGAGAAAGAGTTTGAAAGAAGAGGAAAATGCCCCTGAGCATGGGGCCATTGGCCCATACTCTTGACATTCCCGTTTGTCCCTGTTCTTCTCAACTGCTTTGAGACTCTCCAAATCCCCTGGAAGATGCAAAGCAAATGACATTACCCCTGCTGGTGCACAATTCAGAGCCCAGTTAAACCAGTGCTTCGTCAGAAAAAGATTTGGTCCTTTTAAAGCCTGTTATCCTAAACATCAGCGAGAAAGATAGGAGCGGAGCTGTGCAGCCTGCCTCCTCCATCGGCATTTGCATTCTCTGGTCAGGAGTTTAACTAAGGTGTGCCAATATTGACATTATTCTACTCTACTGAAACCAAGGGGGCTTGATAATACTTTAAAAACTAACTGATGAAAATCTGGAAGCTCTAGTTTTCAAGCGAATGCCTGTTGGCCAGAGGCACCGTGTGTGCATGGATGGGCTCTCTTCTTTTTTAAAACCTTTGGAGTGAGTTTTTTGGATACTTCAGACGTCCCTTTTTCTCACCCTCAGATTGTTCGCCGCCTCCCCAGCAGAGTGACATATTGTTTGCAGTGGAATTTGACAGGCTCAGATGGCAGTAGCTGCTGCAAGATTTTTTAGCTCTTGTTGGTGCTACGACAGGTCTCAACAAATTCCCTCGCCCACTCGCCCATGGTGCATAAGAAACTTTCTCTAGTGCGAGGGGAGCTTGCCCATCAGTTTTGTCAAAATCTCAGCTTTCCTTTAAGCATGATGCAGAAATTCTGGCTTTCTGAACGTGACACAGATCTGCTCTACGGCAGTAGTGTTTGCAGATTCAGGAAGGCAGACAGACAAAGGCAACTGAAATGTGAGCTCCCAAATAACCCTGTCTTGGCTTCATGATGGAAGTGAAATACCTGGGTACGTGCTGGGAAGAGGCTGTGGATTTCTGCCGAGGAGATCTGTGTGCTGTGTTCAGTGCCACCGTGTGAGTCCGTCCTCTCTCTTTCTGTGTCTTTGCTACATACTCAAATCCCCCCATCCTGCCCCCAAAGCCCAGGAGGTAGTAGCATACAAGGAGACGTGAGTGACTACAACATGAACCTGTGACCTGGTCACCCACTTCTGTGTGTGATGGTGCTTCCCCTGGCCACCTCTAGGCGCCTTCTTTAGGATGAGCTGAAATTTGCCCTGAAAGACCCTGTTTTTCTCTGCTGTGTCTGCAGAGACCCCCTGCCGACTGGCTCACTGGGCCAGGGGAGTCCTCCGGTGTAGCCTCTGTGTAAGGGTAGTACCCTGGGATTGGCAGGCTTTCGGAGTGGGACTATTTGGGGTGGCAATGGCAGGCAAGGCTCTTTTTCTGAGAAAATATGCATATTCAGAGACTGTGTATATATCTGCATGTCCCTTATATTCCTCCAAGAGCAAGGGCTTTGGAAAACTAGGGGAGAAGTTTTCCAAACCAATGAGCCCCTTTCCTCCCATTAGCCAGGGACTTTCGGAGTAGGGCATTCCAACCAAACCATATGTATTTCATGTTTGATTTAGACTTGGACTCGCAAGGTTATTTTCAAGCAGTAGTCCTGGGGCCATCCCACTCCCAGGCCTTTCCTTGGCATAAAAAGCATTAGCCCGAGGGTGGCCCTTGTCTGTGCCAGATGCCCACAGCCACAGCAGCAGGAAATCAATGGGGCGTGGGGATATCCCCGGCACTGCGCTCTGCCGCTAATAGCTGTGGTGGTGTAGGAGTCCCTGTGGCATTTCCACATTACCTGGAGATTTCCCAAGGCAGGAGAAATCCTAAGGATAATTAAGCCTGTTTTATTTAGGGCTGAGCTGAGCCATCAAAGTGGCATAAAGCAGCCTAAATGGACCAGAGGATCTGGCACCTTATGTGAAAACTAATCATTTTCTGAGGTGGTCTGATAATTTCTGAGGAGGATATAAAATAATTCACACCCACGTGTAGCTTTTAATGAGTAGAAGGGCCTCTCCACTGTATGTTCTGGAATTATGCTCTTTAAAAAAACCAACAATGATGTTTGCATGCAACAAAGCGAGAGGGAGACCGTGGCAGGAGCAGGAGCTTGGGGCAGTGTCTTTGTTGCTGTTTTCATCAGGGTTAAGGGCTCGGTGACCATTTGGAAACCTTTTATGGGCAAACTGGCTAGCAGCCAGTACTGCAAATTTGCACTCCTGACTTTTTGATTAGTCAGTAGTCCATCAACAGCAGTAGAAACCTGAGAAACATTTGCAGCTAACCACGTGAAAAGCAGGTGTAATAAATCAGGTTGTTCAGGTTTAGTCCCAACTGGGAAATGTGGGGATGGAGGTAGAAATCATTCCTACTTCTCTCGTTGTGTATCAGAATACCTGCTGCATGGTGCGTTACCCCAGACCAGTCTCTCTTTCCAGCCAGATTACAATGTATAAGACCGATTGCATTCCCATTGGGAAATTCGCGAATTTCCAACATTTTTTTTTAAAAAAAGTCCGCAATGAAATTGCATGAACGGCAACTGCTCATCCATCTCATTGCAGGATCAGGGCCAAAGCATGGTCTTTTTAAGCTTAAAGAGCAAGCCCTTAATCGCTGCTGACTGCGCTAAGTGGAAGGCGCTCGCTCTGTGCCAGTGCCCCGACGGCAGCGGAGGCATCTTGTCTATTTATTTGCCTCCCTCCCTTGGGGACCTGGAGCATGGGCTGCGGTGGAGGGGGGGGATCCAGGCTCTGCTCCCCGGCTCCTGCCGTGCCTATGCCCAGGCTTTTCCCGGGAGCAAATCAGCAGAGCCGATGACAGCAGAAGCTATGAAAAGACGGTGGCAGATGTGAGCCTGCTCTCTAATACTTTATGAATACCGAATCTGCTTTTTTTTTCAGGGGGAGGGCGGCTGTGTCTCTGTGTAGTTGCTCGTTATTTATCGCATATATGGTATACACAACATTGGAGGGGGGTATTGGTAATAAAAGTAGCAAAGGTGCATCCTGGGAGATATATTTTAGCCAGGGGGACTACAACAAGAGAAGATCAGAAAGCAGGATGGAAGCGTTGATGCCGTGAAGACAGCTCTGTGCTACAGACCATGTAAGACCACTCCACACCCAAATGGAAGAATTTCTTTCCTAGCCTTTTGGGTGGACAATTGGAATAAAATGGTTTGGTAGTTGTGAACCAGAATTTTATAACAGCTTTATATAACACAAATTCTCTCTCCCCCAAGTTATGACGTTTTAGGATTGAACAAAACCTCCCTGTGTCTCCCAAGATGAACGTATGAGTTGTCATCAGCTTTAGAAATTAATTTCAGGAAAAATTCAGAGGCTGTCTCCTCTAATTGCAAGAAATGGCAATTAACAGTCTTGTGAGAAGAAGGGTGGATGGACAGGTTTCACCAAGGACCCGTGCTGCCTCACCTCCTCCTCCTCATCTCCTTACATCCAGCCTGAACGTCACAGCCATAGAATAACTTAGTACTGCTATCGCCTTTGCAGTCAGTGGGCCTGTAGTTAAATGGAGACCTTCAGGCTCCAGCCCTAGCAATCCAATTGCTTTCCTAAGTATTAAAATAACAAAAGAAACAGAAGCTACTGAAATAGGAAGAAGAAAGCTGAGCCCTTCGACACCCCCAGCATCAGGGAAGCAGAGAGAGCAGACACATCCAGGGATGGTTTGCACGCTCAATGCTGTGAGTTGTCAGTGGTGGAGATTTGACAAAAAACCCTTTTTATAGCCGTTTTAAGAAAAATTTAGTAACAACTAAGCGAACTGCTGAAACCAACTGAGCTGAGCAAGGGAATAAAAACAAAACAAAAAGCCCAGTGTGCGTCTGTTGCCTGGGGCAAGCTACAGCTGATGGATAAAGTGACAGACGAATCCTTCCCTCATTTCCATTTTAATCTCTGTCTACTAATTGTCATCAATATCATCAGGGTCACTAGACCACTAGTGCGAGTCTACAACCTTGCGCAGAAACTGCGGCTGTATGCCTGCCTGGCCCCCAGGGCTTTGCCCCTTTGCTAACCCAGTCTGTACTGGGGATGTCTCGGAGGGGGAGGAAGGGCCCTTGGAGGTGAGATGGGTGATGTTTACCAGCACCACGCAGGAGACGCTACTCTTGCTGTCCCGGCATTAAAATACAGGACAATTGCAGCCTTCTTTGAAATGAAAATTATTTATACTCCCTCTATGCCAAGGCCAGGATTTGAAAAAAGGGCAGCTGGGAATCCAGCTCCCATTGGAAGAGAGGGCTGAGTCCGACTCTTAAATCAATGACTGTGTGATGAAAGCATACTTTGGATCAGACCCAAGGAGGACAGAGTCTAAGCTTTTTGTCAGTTCTCTGCCTGGTATTTTCTTTTCCCTTCTTTACTCTAGTACGTGTAATATATGTGGTGCCCACACAGGTACCCAAGAGGGTCTCTCCTGGTGACGCATCAGGCGGTCCCTTGGAATTTTGTCCTGTCACCCCCCCTGCCTAGGAAAGGCACCCGCGCAGGATGTTGTAAAGGTAATGTTTAACCCAGGGGCTCCAAGCCAAATCCTGGCCTCTGCGCACAGCTTGAGCACAAATTGTGCCCATGGCAACTACGCAGCGGCTCGTTTGGTTGGAAGCCTCCCATCCCCAACTTGGAGGCGGCCATGTGTCCCTCTGCTTCTGCTGCTAAAAAGTAATGGATTTTTGGCATTAACTCTGTACCTTTATCCTGCACCAAACCCTCCCTGCTTTGTAGATGCTGTGTGTCCAGGTGATTCGGACAAGGGTCTGGGTTTGCCCTGTTGGAAGTGCTCCCTCATGACAATTTTCAACTTTTTTTTTTTTTCTTTCACTTTGGATTCTCCTCCTTCTCTTACTTACTCACTCTTTCCACTTTCTTTACTACCCTTCCCTGTGTTCCCCTCCCAGAGTCTCAACATCCCTGTGGTGCTACCATCTTCTCCCCTCCTCCAAATTTCCCTCATCTCTCCTGAATTACACTTTTCCTTAGACTTCCCAAATACTTTCTCTACAATCACATTCACTGGCAGATCAACTCCTTGTTCCATCTTCTACCAGGTAACCATTTCTTGGACAGGAGATGTCAGGATAAAAATGGACTTTTCCTAGTTTTGCTGTTATTTGGGATCTTGTGAGTTCAGTAGCTGCAGGTGACTCCTCCGCTCATGCAGCTGTAGCTGGTAACAAGGACTCTGCAGGCTCTGAAGCACATCTCTACCCTTTGCTTGAGATTGTGACCCCGCTTTAGGATACTGTGCGGTTCTGAATTTCCACATTTGCAAGATGCTGTATCTGCTGCCTTGGAGGAGGTAACAGTGGTTTTGGAGAGGGTCATCTTGGCCTCAAGGTGGTCCTCCTTGGCTTGCTACTCTATTGCTATTGCTTTTCTATTTAACTAGTAAATTAGGAAGGGACTGTGGCAACATTATAATGCTTGTGTTTGTGTGTGTCCCCTCACGGCCGTGTGGGAGTTTACCATTTCGGCATGCTGCAAATCTGCGAGGAAGGGTTGATGCCATCTCGTTGTTCGCTGCCAGCCCTGTGACCAGGGTAGGGAGTGGCAAAGAGGCAACAAAAAACTACTCTGTGAAGCTGTCTGCTGCAAATCTTTGCAGAGAGTGCTCCCCTGCTCCGGCGATGAAAATCGTCGGAGGCCCATGCCCTGTAAGCTGCAGTACCCGCGGCTGCAACTCCACATCTTTGGAGCTTATCGGTAACATATTTGCAAAGCTGCCCTGCTGTGATCACTGATCTCTGCCAGCTTAAATTTTGGGGAATGCTTTACACAGCCTTTCCTCTCCCCTCCTTCAACCCCTGCAGGTCTATATACAAGAAAAGAAAGATTTAGTGTTTGAGCATAAGCACTGGTCAGCCAATCTGCAGCGTATCTTCTTGAAAGCCCCAAACAGGTGCTTTTGGGCCATCAAAGTCTTGAAGCAGTTAAACTTCCTTTCACCTCTCTTGCAGTTCCTTTAAAAGAAATAGAGAGATCTTCAAAAGGTGGAAGGGTGGCAGGCCAGAAACGTAAAGCGTGTGCAATCACTCAGATACAAGTGGCACCACTAAAAATTGCCTTCATATATCAGCTTATGGTTTACACACTGTGGCAGAAAGGACGCTAAAAGGTCAGCAGAAAAAAAATATATATGTCAAGCCTGGAGCTGCAACTCCAAAGGTGTGGAAAGACATGATCTGAGAAGGGTTCTAGAGGGACTGGATAAGTGCTTGATATGGCAGGATTTTTTATTTTATTTTATTTTATTTTTTGCAAGGGAGCTGCTTGCAAACGTCAGCACAGAAGCCAAGGTATATACTCGCAGTAACCTCTTGCTACGACCCCTGGTGACAAGACGGATAGTTCCATTCATCTGTGGGTGAACAGCAGAGGCTCTCTGCATTTTTTACTTGAAGCCCTGGATGAATTTGTTTGCGGAGGGGAATGTCACCGTTGTGAATGCTCTGATCACTCATGTGCCCATAGTGAAGTCAGTGGTGGGGGAAGGAGGGGGGCAGAGAGAGGAGGAGAGCAAGCTTCTCTCTGGGGGTCTCAGGGATGCCAGCTTATATCCAGCAAAACATCTCCAACCAAACATTAATGGAGGATGTGACTTCGAAACAGAGGGATCAGCAAATACGCCGTAAATTAATAATGTGCCCTTTTAGTAGCAATTGCTTTATGAAAATCGGTAGGGCTTTTTTTTCCCCTCCTTCCCCCTCCTTGTAGAAAGAGCTTGGAAATAAGTGGGTCTCACTGGAGTTTTGTTTAAGACTGACCCCTTACTTTATTAACCGTGTAACATTTTAAGGTTGTTTTTTCCTCTCTGTCTCCTCCAGCAAGTCTCTATTGATCACTGTTTACAGTTATAATCCCTTTCAAATTTATCATCCATGACTAACACCACACGTATTGATTAGTGCTGACGGATGTCCCTGTATGGTATATACCCACAGTGATTCTGGCCAGTGAAGTACAGTAGGTATATTTTTTTCTCTCCTTCATTTGCTTTTTATAGCTTTCTTCTCCCCCCCTTTTGTTCTCAGTCTGGCTAACCTATTTCACACAAACGCCGTGGGATTAACGTGTTTAAATTTAGGACAATTTCTTTATTCCTGATGAGGTCTTTGGAACAGGAAGGAAAAGAAAGGGTAGTGGTGAGTTTGGGTTTTTGTTGTTTTTTGCCTCAACTGGGAAGCTACTGGAAAGAGACAGGCCCTATAGGAGATCAGATTTATGAGGGACATCCACATGTCTTAACCTAAAGCCTAAAGTAACAAAGATGTAGGGGCTACTTTTTTTAGGGACAAATTAGATGTCACTGGTGACTAAGGACAAGGTGTCCGAAATCTGGACTATAAATGGAGTCATTTGTCAACAATGCATTTTTGCTTGCCTGCTGCAACATTTCCTCCATCTCTTGTTGGCCTGAAATATAGAGTTTAAGGTTAATCTCTTTTCTCGGCCACCTTGATTAAACTTGAATTTACAAACTTAAAAACAAATAAATAAACAAGCAAAAAAACCAGCCTCACATGACTTCAAGGAGCAGCAGCATATAATTTCTGTTGCTTTAGGTATTTGCTTCTTAATAGCTTTAGGTAAACCGCTAAAATTTCCACATGCCTCTACAACATTTTTTTGTCCCCTTCCCTCCCTCCCTCCTTGAAAGCCCCTACCTTTCAGATGTCTATTGTATGCAAATCGACCTTTCTCTCTACCACAGCCCAAAAGGATAGGATTTTAAGTAGTGAAAACTGTATGTTCCCGGAGAGCCCCACTGAGCAGAGAGACGTGCTCAGAGCAGCAGCAGCTCTCGCGGGCTAAGCCCTCGCCGTGATTTGGGGACGCTGGGCTCTGTTTAGCAACGCGGGGCTACTCAGTGGCCATCGTTAGCGGGCTCACGCGGTAATTTCAGATCTGGTAAGCGACTCTGCTGACTTTGTTCTCATTAACCCAAAGGTGTGAAATCTTTCAAAGGCTGGGTTCCTTCCAGATTTTAATAATCCATTTGTAACTTTGTTTTAGTGTGCTTTATGCAATACTTTAAATACATGTTCTTGTACATGCATTTTATTTGAGCGTAATAAGGCAGCAAGTATGAGACAGAGTTGTGAAACCTCAGTAAAAAGATTTTTCAATAATCATTTAGCTTTTATTTAATATACAACCACTGTCTTATTAAATCTAACTCTTTAGATTTAATAGGATAGTTTATTGTATCATAGTATTGCTACTGTGATGCTATAGTTATGGATGAAAAGGCATTTTCATTATAAACTCCTGTTTGCAGGTGCTTATAACTTCCTGAAGTACAGCACCTCTTTTATTTGAATGTGAAATCACTCATTTTACTTCTTAATTTTTTTTCTTTCATCTCCATCTCCTCAGAAACAAGGACATCTAGATGGTAAAAAAAAGGAAAAGAAAGCCAGCAGCCACTGAGGAACAGCATTAGAGATGAGCATTAAAATGCAGCAAAGTAAGAGTTCAGAGTTACAGAGCTTAGGAAACACTGGACCCTGATCAAGTTGCTGTACCCGTGTCTGTTAAAGCATAAAGTTGGCAATTTGCTCAGTAATGCGCTGTGCCGCTGTTTTGACAGAGAGGCGTGTTGGCAAGATGTGGTTGTCAGAAGGAGCGTTATCACTGAACTCCCAAATTCTTGTGGTCTTGATTGACTCTATAAATTGGCACAACCTTGTACAGCAGGGCAGGGACTTTGTGGAGTTTCATTTCAGTCTTATGCACAGGGGATGTCAGGCGAGTATGATAGATGTGCATGGTGAAGGAGAAGGAATCGAACTTGAGCCCCTGGGTTCGGCGGGAGCATTTGTAGCATCTTGCAGGGGTGCTGGCCTTCCCAGCCTCACTGTTTCCGGTGGTTTCTTGGAAGAAACTGCATTTTTCCCCAAGGCTCCTCAAAAGGCATCTGCCCCTTGCTTGAGCCACCTACCTGTCCCTGGCAAAGGAACTCTTTGCTTTGATTTCTTTTGTTTGCCGCCATAAACTTTACAGACATTGCGCCTGAACTAGATCTCTTGCAATGGAGGATAACAACATGTAAATAATGGACTCAGGTTAGCTAACATTAAGCATGTAACACTGGTAACTGCATGGAGAGGCAGGTTTCCCCCCGGGTACCCCGCTAATCCCTGCTGCGAATCTGCCTCACCACTGAAGGGCGAATGTGACAGTGGTCTGTGCCATCCTTCACGGTGCAGTTTGTTCCTGTTCCTCCTTTAATCACCTGTGAAATGAGTAGGAATGCTGATATCTAAATATGTTTACAGCTCAAAGTAAATCTTGCGTAGATGGAAGAGGAGACCTGACACCCCCTGAGTTTCCAGCTATTATAGACTCAGGCAGATGCCATGAAGGAGTTTCTTTATGACCTTAAAACCAAATGCAGGGGAGGGTTACTGGGTCATTACTTTGTCCCAAGTTTGTTTTGTCTCTTCATGAAGAGATCAGTTGGCTCAGGAAGAGAAAAAAAAAAAAA
>VXBO01006793.1:214860-241984 GCA_013400135.1 Rhinoptilus africanus
AAAAAAAGAAAGAAAAATTATAACTCTCTTCTCTGTGTGTGTGTTTGTCCTTTACCGTGAAGGCAAACAGAGGTTTGTCTCTGGTGAGGTGCTCAGGACTGGACCCAGGGTCAGCGTACTTACAGGAGATGAATCAGGTTAATTACCAGGTTTTATGATGAACAAACAGGACCTGCCTTCAGGAGGGCTGTCTCCAGGAAATGGTGCGGGTTTCGGTGCCGTGTCCTGGCCGTGTCTCCGAAAGGGTGAGCGCACAGGGTGGCGACAGCCGCAGTGGCCATGCGGGTTTGCTCTGCTGTCACTGTGGTTGACCCTTGCAACTTTATGCAGCTTTAGTAAACGTAATATTTAATTGCTCTCTGCGCTGGGAACCACTTGTAAACAAACCTTAGTCTCAATGGAGACTTTATAGTTAAATAAATAAACGCTGACAAAGAAAGACTGGAGACACAAAACCCCCCAAACAGGAGCAAAGCACTAAACTGCCCCATAAACCCTGTGTTTGCCAGTGTTGCAACAGCAGTGTTTTTGCTTTTCCACAGGCTGAGTTTGCACGTGTAATTGCTTTCCTGTATTTCAGTTCTAGCCCAGAAATCACTGATGGAGTGGCACTGAGCAGAGGGTTAGTTTGTTGGGGTTTTTTTTTGTTTTTATTTTATTATCACCAGGCTTAGGCAAGTTTCTCGTAGTTGTGGGAAAATCCGTGCAGGAAGAAGGACATGTGCCACTGTCGCAAAGCGCACAGCCTGTCCTTGCTGGGGTAAAACTGGGGCTGAGCACTAGCTGCTAAGCAGAAATCTACTCTTTAAATGCATACAGAGTTTTGGCAAATCTCTTCTAGCTTTATGCAGCAACGCAATCCTTTTACTTACACCTAAACATCAAGTCTTTCCTGAGAATGCAGCTATAGATCAGCGTGAATTAACAGAATTGTTTAAATAGTCAATCTCCTGCTCCCTTATAATCTATTCTAGCTTTAGGAATACTAATAGTTTCCTCAAATAAAAAGGCTTTGCCTCTCTCACCCTCAATTGTACCTTACTGCAAAAAAAAAAAAAAAAATCAAAAAAATCAGTCAAATCCAAAATGTATAGAAGGGCCTGTAGCTACAAGCCCTCTGCCTCGAAAGCCCTCACTGCAGCCGTGGGAAGGCTGAAAATAAAGGTTGGCTTCTAGGAAAAACAGATAAACTAGGCACCTTTCTGTGGGGGCAGGACTTAATTTTCTGCAGGTTATTCTCCCCGTGTGGTTTTGCACTGCTGCAAAACCTTGTGCAAGGTCCTTTTAATGTTTCACGAGTGCACATCCAGTAACAGCATTGGTAAACGGAGCCTCCGTCAAAAAGAGAAGCAAATGCAATTATTTAAAAGCAGTGACCACAAATAGACTCATGAAATGGAAGATGCTCCTACAGAGAGGTCTGAGCAGCTCCTGAATTTCCAGAGAACTTGCAATACTTTACCATAGTTTCAAGCCCTCCTGTTATGGGGCTTTTTGGCTGTACAGGTAGACTGACCCCCTTTGCCAATTTTAATTTTCCTGCTATTTTTCAGTAGCTGTGTGGTCATGCTGGTAGCAAATGAATACTATCAACAAATTGATGGGTGTTGTGAAGAAATAGGAAGCTTATCTCCTCGATTTTTTTTGGCTGTGTTTTAGTAATAACAAGTATTTAAAAAATCTTGAAGATATGAGTACTGCGAATTTTCTATTTTTATTTTTTAGGAGGATCATTTAAAAATATCTTCAGGTTCATTTTTGTGCAATGCCATGTGACTTGGCACACTTCAGATTGTAGTTAGTCACTTTTTGGTAGAATTCTCTTCTGAAAAATGTGCGCGTGCCATTTTAAAATCATATTCAAACATATGGAATAATCCTTTGTGCTTGCAAAATGTGGAAATCTGGTCAGAAATGGGCTAGCTTTATCTTGAAACCAGTCTCTTTTTTTTTTTGTTGGAAATGTGATTGGAGCAGAGCTTGGGTTTTGAAGAGAGAAATTCATCTAGCCTGGTGACATTTCCTGGTTGGGCGGATTTGTTTTGAAATTTGCAATACAACACAAAAAAGAAGTGAAGCAAAACACCTCCCTTGAAATTGTTTTTCTGATAATGAAGTCAACCCTGGACTTGCCATGGGCCTGGGATTGTCCCTCGCCAAGCTTAGAAATCTCCCAGGACTTTTGACCGGTCTCAGCAGCCGAGAGAGGGTCTGGAAATACAGATGTTAAATTGCAGGTCGTGCAGATGTTGATTGGGAAAAGTCTGCCATAGCTTCCTTGGAAGGAGGAGGGGTTTTCAAGTGATTTCTGTGAAGTCGGCTTAAAGTCACTTGATGAAACTGTAGCATCAGGAGGAAAAAAAATTTTTTTCTCCATATAAAAGAAGAAAACCCTCCTCATCATAATCAACCAGACTGCTTTGTCTTCTAGTGGTAAAACGTTTTGGTTATTTTCAGATACCAGCCTGGTACACTTGTTGGTTTTCCATGTGGTCAGAAGACTGTAATGACCTCTGCGTAGTTCAGCCTTGAGTGGATCTTCTTACAGGTCCGTGTTTTTTATTCTGTTGTGAAATGCATTTCCATATATTTGTCCTGCATATCTTTTCTTTTCACTTCTTTTCTTCCTTTTTTTGTCCTTTTTTTTTAACCTCAGAGGTAGCAATCCTACTGCTATTAGCGAGATGTCTATTATAGTGTCATTAAAAAAGCTATAGTCAGAGCGTGGAATGACTCACATCATGGAGGAGTTAATAATTCACTGTAATAAAAGTATAAAGTTTTATGATAAACCACTCTCAGGGGAGTTAAATATAATCCTTAGCGGGTCACACACTGACTACAAAGCTTACATTTGTAATGGTAATTTGAATTTACTACATCGCCTTTAGTTTTTAAGCGTTTGTATGTCATTAGACCTTATAAATTGATTTATATATTCAACTCCAGTATAATTCTACATAAAGGTACAATAAATTTTATGGATTATAGATATGGCATCTAAAACAGTTTAGAAAAATAATTTTATTAAATTCACTTAAACGGCAGTGATGAACAGCGACGAGGATGCCAGGGTGTCTCAACTTCTGTAGGAGGCGGGGAGGGAGCTGCAGGTGGTGGCGGGGGCAAAGGGAGGGGACTGGACCACAACTTGTCACCCAACTTCTCATTAAGGGCTTCAGTGACACCAAGCACTAATGTTCCGCACAGCCACAACTATAATTGAGCGGGAGCCCTGTGATGCTCCAGACCTCCATCTCCTAATGGGACGTGTTGGCTCGCCGTGGAGAGGCACCGGGGCCACCCTTAATGCTCTGTTGGTGTTGCTGGTAAAGGTCCAAGATTACCTGCAGGAAAGGATTCTCTTGTTTGTACCATAAACAAAACACTTTTAAATTTTATTTTATTTTCTTTGGAGGCAAACCAGCCTGCTGTTGTGCACCTTTGCCTGAGTTGGCTTCTGTTGGATGTCTTGCCTCAGCACTTTGCCTCCTCTGCACTCTTTATCAGAAATAGCTGCTGAAAAATGAAAAGATCCTTTTTTCCCCCCCTTCCTTCCTCCCCCAGGGCTTGCATGCAGCAATCTCAAGCCATTAAAAAAAGGCCCATCTTAAGCGTTCTTTATTGGTATAATTTCAGCAAAGCTGACTGTGAGCAAGTGACTTGGTATTTTGCTTCTGACAGAGCAGATCCTGCTCAGAGCCCTCATCCCAGGAAAACTTCTGTTTGCATTCCCAGGCATGTTTAGCAGTCCCTGATACAGCTCAAAACCACTTGATAAACTTTACCGTCTGTTTCTTAAGTGGTTTTAAATAGTCAACCAGCATTTTAATGCTGCTTTTGCTAAAGCCGGTGTAATTTCAGTGCTGATCTTCAAAACCCTTTTGTCTAATCCGGTATGTAATCTTTCCCATAACAAAACTTAGAAAGATCCTTGTACTCCCTAGTGGGCAGTTATCATTGTATTCCCCATCGCACTCACACATTAGCAAAGCTTTATCCCATCATCGTTTTGTTTTTGAAAGCATTGAGGTAAATCTCAGGTGGCATCCTGCACTCAGTGGGTGTGTCGCTGATTAAATGACCCAGCCAGCTGGACAGGTTTATGTACAATTTACTGGAAATGTATTAAATGTGTCTCGGGAAATGATTCTTTAAAATGTTCTCACTGCCAGTGCAGTAAAGATTAAGACCTTGGCATGAAACAGAGAAAAAAATTAAATAATTTTCAGAAGCTTGATGTAAAATAATGATACTAGACGTAACTTAAAGTCACCAAAGGATGAACGTTTAGGCTGAATTCCTACTCCTCCCTTGATTAATTCCCATAATAATTCAGGGGTCTCTGAAACTTGCAGGCTTAATTTGAGCCCTGGCACAAGCACGCTGAGTCCTGCTTTATCCCTGTCAGGCAGTTTGCTCAGACAAATGCAGGATTACACAGGCAAAACCAGGACTTGCAGGTGGGCAAGCTCTTGGGAAAATAAACACTGTTATTTTCCCATAATTACTTTTGATATTCCAATTCCTCTCTTTACATTCATTGGCTTAAATATTGTGAGGGCAGCATTTGCGCTGCCTCCTGGATTTTATTTGTGCCTGAATTTCATAAGCCAGTCAAGAGGACTTTACCGTCTCTTTGCTTAACATATAGCTAGTTTTAAATGTTACTGCAAGCAGACTTTTTCATTATTATTATTTGTGCCTTTTGTATCCACCTGTATTTCATCGTGACTGCCTTGTGACAAAGAGGCGGCGTTGCCGGAGTTTTCCTTGGCATGACGGGGTCAGTGGAGGGGCTTTGCTGCAGCAACGGGGCTTGCCTGGCTTGTGCCTTTTGCAGCACCTCCCTCCCTGTTGGCATAGCTAAGAGCCATCAGGATAAATGCAAAGAGAGGACACAGAACCCATCTGCTCCCAAGCAGTGGGATTGCAATGGGTGGGGAACGGCAAGGGGTGCTGGGGGGGTGCGGGATGGCCGCGGGTGCACCTGCACCGAGGGGACGGGCAGCCGTGGGGCTCGGAGTGCCTTCTGCTTTCAGCTCCTAAAATTATGCCAGGATAAACTGCTTTCTGCAGTATCCTTGAACATTTGCTCCGCAGCAAATAAAGGCATTAAGTCTTTCCTCCTCTTCCAAATACACAATTTAGAAATAAAAGGTAATAACTGACGATACACAAACACTGAAATTTCCATTCTTCACAGATTAAATGATCCTTGCTGCAGATCGTGAAAAGAGCCATTAGTGAGAGAGAAAGGAGGGCGGGGGGGACTTTGTCTAGCAACAAGCAGTATATTCTGAGCTTTAATAAGTGGGAAGCTGCTGGAGAGCTGCAGGATTTAGAATCACCGTGGAGGCAGCAGGTTGATTTTTTGCCGGGGGCAGGATGAGTGCAGGGGGACTGAGATGGGGAGCAGAGCTGGCAGTGACCAGGTGCCCTCCTTAAAGTTTCAGAAGTTGGAAATCCTCAGCGATATATTTTAGAGAGTGTTTTAGCCCTCGCAGACAGGTTCTCGGTCATCCTCTCCTCATGTCTCCAGGCACATTCTGAAGAAAGGATTTCAACTCCTGTTTAACGAGTCAATAGTAATTATTGTTTAGTATTGGATTATAGACAGGCTTATGGAATTAAACAGAGTTGTTAGGGTGTCTTTACAGCTGGCAAAGAGTTAATGACTGTACGTTGAGATGGAACAGTTACTGCCTAGACTGATTTACTATTTTATTTCTGTGATGTTTGAAAATCTAATAAATCATTTTACTTTTATCTTGATAGTTAATTCTTTCATTAGGAAAATTATAGGCTTCATTATAATGTTTATCATGAAATGGAAGGTTTTTTTCTAATTTTTTTTTTTTTTAATTTTAGGAATACACAGTTCACTTTTGCCAGGTTTTCATTTTCTTTATCAAGTTTTCATTTTCTTTATCGTTCCTAAGTGAATTCAGCAGCAGAGATGAGGGCTGGATCAGACAGCACGGCAGACCCGGGGCCTGCTTTGGAGATGCCACCTACAGTATTTACCTTGATTTCCCAGGGAGCTGTAGATATTTTGGAAAATCAGGCTGTAAGCTCTTTAGACTCCTAGATACATAGATTTTGATACTAGAAGGGGCTGTAAAGATCTTTCACTCTCAGTTTCTGGAAAATTTGGATGAAAAGTCCCCACGCAGCAGCAAGCGAGACCCCTTTATTCCCTCTAATGCAGTGCAGGGCCCTTGCTCAGTATGCTCTAATTTGTCTTGAACGTGCTATTTAACCTTCCCTCTTGTGCAGCATGTGGGTTTTTATAAAGAAAACCTGTGTTGATGCCTCTCGCAGCATTTATCAGTCCGTCAGAAACAGGACCGGGAACACCTACCTGTTTGAAACACGCCATGTCGCGCTCTGGGGCGGCTGACCCAGGCTGACGTCTGCGCTCGCTCTTGGCCCAGCCTGGCTGTTGGTTAGTAATAGTGGAGCGAGAGGGTTCACTCGCCATTTCGCCCCTTGGCCGCCATCCGGTTTGGTAGTTTGCTGTTAATATGGGTTTACAGGGTGGGCCCAAGAGCCAAAGGAGCTCCTCGTCTGGAGCGGAGCAGGTCTAAGACCCATTCTTGCTCCCTGCGGTAAGATCCTTCGCTGTTACTATGAGTGCAGAGTTTCCCTATATCCAGCTATAAGAAGTGTCATGAGGCACTGTCCGGCTCCAGTGTAGTGAGTGCTTGAAGCCCATTTCAGTCCTCAGTGCTAATTATGTTTGTTTGAAAATGCTTAATGTGGTTGTACAGAGGAAAAAAAAAACCCCAAACCAAAAATGGATACCTTTGTGTAGAAGATGCTCCTTTACCCATTCAGCATCTGTAAGCTATACATACTCATCACTTAGGCTGATTACTTCTACAATTAATGTGCTTTGGATTTGTGATTCTGTAATCATCTGTGCATTGCAAAATGTACAACATATATTGAAAAGTGTCTATAATATATTTTGAAAGGAATTCTTAACAGAGTTTTGACCTTGATAGTCTCTGAAGGTGAAGAGGATCAATTATAGATAAAAGGAGGAGAGCTCTCAGAGGACTCGCATACCTAAGACTTTCTCTAGGTACAATTCTGGATCTGTATTTATTGGTATTTATCTTTACAAAGCTCAGACAAGTAGAGATGTTGTAATTGATTTTATGTGAAAGCGAGAGATGGGGCCAAAGGGGAACTTTTTGGTCTTCAGCTTTCACTTTCCAGCCCATATACAATGAGCATTTGTACTAGAAGTGTTTAATGACATTCACATTTTTTTGGCCACATATGTGAACAGGAGCCTCCGGCAAAGCAAACTCCACCTCTCCTAGCTTCAGATGAGCTGGGTAAGATCCTCATCCTGCCAACTCATCCTTAATTGGCCTGTGCTGTAAGAAGCAATTAAAACTAAAGGCCCAATTCATAAAAAATGTACGTTCTGTTTATGTGTCTGTGTGTGCAGGGGCTTTTCCTGCGCTCCAGCTAAAAGTGCAGGAGGCACATGAGCTTTCCGATGCACTTTTTTGCAATTTACTCCTTCCCTCCTTTTTCTGAGTCATAACTGACCTCCTCTCCTTGGTTCCTCTGCAAGTGAGTAAACAGGGGTGCGTGGTGTAAACCTTCTAGCCAAAAAGCAAAGTTTAGACAACATGTGAAAATGCCCAAATAGAAGCTAATGGCTTTGTGTCAGCAGTGCTGGCTTCTGTTATCTGATTGATTTTTAGCAAGCCACTGGCTTGCTAGACAGATTTTAAAAGATCTTTGCCTGCCCTGCTGGGTGTGCAAAGCCTGCAATTTCTTTTTGTCTTTTAGAAAAAGAGGAAAAATAAAATAATGTTAGTTAATGCGCAGAAGAAAAGACATAGAGGTGAATGGTCTGCCTGATGTTGAGGTTCATGCAAAGCCCAGACTTGAATCAATTTTTTGTTTCCTTCCCGTTCTTCCAAATTCTTTGTTAATAACCTGATGTCCAAATGCATTGAAATACATTAATGCAATTCATAAGTTTCTTTTTTTTTTTTTTTTTTTCNCTGTTTTTTTTTTTTTTTTTTTTTGGTATAAATAGTTTCCTGTGGGGGTTGGGGGGTGTTTGTCCTTTTTTTGGGGTTTGGTTTTTTTTTTTTTGGTCTGCAAAGACTTTTGGGATATAATTTATGTGGGTGACTGTACGGTATAAAGCTGATTCATGCCCCATCTGCTGTGAAATACCTGTAGCTTTTAGACTGATCCCCACTGCAAACATTGCAGGGTTGGGTTTTGCTGGAGGTAGTTTGATCCAATTTGGTTAAAATCACAGGTGGTCTCCAAACTAGTTGTTTAAAGATACTCCAAGAAGGCTTCATCTCTAATGGTTGCTGCACCCTGTCTTTGTGGCCAGGCTGCTGTGCTTTGGTTTGGGTTGGTTTTGGTTATTCCCCAAATAATCCTGTTTATGACTGGATCCTGACTGCTTCCCACCCGCTCCATGGATCCAGTAAAGTACTTCAGTACTTGCCTCATTTTAAGCCTGTTTAGTAGTAAAACTAATTGTCTTAACAAACTGGAGCCAGAGTACTCTTTATTTTAGATAAGCAAGACAATTGTGAGGCTATGGTGAAAGTGCTTAGTTCCTGCATTAGGCATACGAATAAAGGGAATATTACCTTCAAGATTAGCAGACTTTTGGCAGTCCAGTTTATCAGTCTGTCTTACTGCCCATGTCAGTCTCGTTAAGATGTCCACCAAACTCATCGTTTTAGGTAAAGAGCACTGCTCTTTTCCACAGGAGGAGTGGGAATTAAGGACACTGGCCACGGCACTCGGCGGTGCTCAGCACCACCAGGGAGGTCCCTGCTTCTGCAAAGCAAACAAGTGACCAGGTTTCCACGTGCAATGTCAGCCCGGTGCTAACCATACGGCATTTCCCACCGCGGTAAAAATTACTCTCTGAGGGAAGGAGAAGTGGCCTCGGGTCCACATTCAGGATCAGAATCTGATAAACAGTTTCAAATGTCGGTGGCCTGTTGTTGGTAATTAAATTGTAATGACAGATCCGTGCTGATACTATCAAGGTGCTTTTGTCCCGGGAACCCTGCATTAAGAGGAGCCGCAACAGCAGTTTTGCTTGTTACCTCTTCCTACTATTACAGTTAAATAGTTTGTGGCCATCAGCTTCCCCGAGCAGGAATGTGCACTGTTGCCTGCGTGGGTTTCATGCACAATTGCCAGGGATGCGAATGTATCTAAGTATTTGGATGTTCAAACATTTGTCAGCCCGTGCTTTCCTGGTAGCAGGCCCTGTAGGCACAGATTTGTTTGTATATTTTTACATTCAGACCTGGAACCTTTAAAATACATCTATTAACTTTGGGAGAGAAGAAGGAAATGTCTATAGAAAGGCTAAAGTTCAAAATGAAGGCACTCGGTCAGAGAAATATCAATATGCAACTGTCGGGAGAACTTACATTCTGAGTCACAAAAATGCTTTTTTTTGGGGGGGGTGTGGGGGAACTTGTTCCATTATAAATAATTAAAACCACATGCTCAGTCATGGAGATAATAATAGCAGTCACCTTGTTAAAAACAACTATTGCTTTATTCCCGTATTGGTGTTTGTGCCCTGAAAAGAAAAGAAGCAAAATGAGATGGTTTCGACTGTTTTGGTGAGTGAGTGCCTTCAAAGAAGTTTTGGAGCCCTTTTCCATCCTGTTCTGTAGAGGTCAGCAAGTTTGAGGAATTACAGGCACTAAGTGAAAATGAAAACATCAAGAGGCTTGCTGTCTATCACAAGTATCACTAAATCTTTTTGAACAACCCTGGGCAGTGAATTATGGAAGCATGGAATTGACTTACAGTTTATTTCTAGTAACAGTCAGTTACTGTGTCAAATCTAAAACCATTCAGAAAAGCCTATAAAAGTATATGACAAACTAACCAGCAACCTCTAGATCTTTTTACATGTGTATGATTTTAAAGAACGTCTCGCTAGCGCTTGTGGAAATGAACAGATAGGACGTTTTCAGGAGGCTATTTCTTTTTTTTCCCCCCTCCGCCTCACTCGTGTTGTTTGGCATCACAGAAAGCCTCTGGAGTAGCTTTGCTGGAGAAAGACAATATGGTGTGTGGGCAGGGGAACGGCACAGCTCTTGCTCCCGCCTCCCTCGGTGATGCTCTTCCCCCCCACCCTGCGCATTCTAGTGAATGCTCTCTTAGCAATCCCCCAAACTCTTTTTTTGAGGGGCCTTATGGACACCCGGGGGCGTTTTAGCAAAGGTATTGCACCAGCCCTGGCTGACCGCAAGGAAGAGGTCCCACAGGACGGATGCTGGCTCCATGAGGAGCTGACGGGCCTGTGTGGACCTGCAGGGGCATGCAGCAACATCTGCCCTGGTGCTGGTGGTCCTGGTGGTCCCACCAGGGAGAGAGGAGCGAAAACCTTGGATGCAAGAGCGCTGTTGCTAGATGGAGCAGATGTGAGGTTTGCTCCTGGCTGCTTGACATGAAAGTTTCTAAGAGCGCGGGCGCTGTTTCTAACAGCCGGAGGGGTCAGGTTGGGGTGGTGTAATTGTGGGGCAGCTCAGAGCTCCGGCGTGCAGAGGGTGTTTCAAAACAGCCCCCTTGCGTACCTCCTGTGGCTTGAGTCTCCGCTTCCGATTTCCCCCTAGAGGTCTCCTGGGAAGTGGTGCTTCCCTAGATGTGCTGCCAGATCTGAAACATTGGTTGGCTGATGTGAGGTTTCGGGGGAGACCCTTTTTTTTGGAGATAGTAATGCTGAAAATAGCCCCTTAGCTCAGGGGCTCGATCTGAGCTCCTGTCTCTCCTTGGGCTGCATCACAAATTCTAGGGTGGTCAGGACCACCTGGGCTTAACTGTCTCACTCTCACTGATGGAGGCTGGGGATAGCTCCACAAAACCAAAAAAAGTTAAATTAATTTAAAAATATGAACCAACCCAAGGCATTAGATAATTTTTTATCTAGATCCAGGCAGACTGTCTCTACCTGCCAGTTGGGTGGACCTACAAGAAGGGTGTTTGGCTGATTCTTTGCAAGGACTGCCCTGAAGAGACCAAATAGGGAGCAGGCCTTTCAAAGCTATCTTTTTGATTTCTTTCTGCGTAAGTGGCAGACGGCATTAAATGTTTACATGTTTGCCACGGCAAGAATGAATGCAAAATGTCATGAGCCAGGATAGCCATTTTGCTTTCGCTGTGGTGCTTGTGCTGGGAAAGCATCCAAAACCGAGCTTGTCTTGTAAGAAATGATTTCAACATCGGTCCCCTGGCAATTGTATTTTAAAACTAACACAGCCTAATAAACTTTCACTCATGAAACCATCAAAGTTGTGTTTACTAGCAGAACACTGGGTCAATAAAAACACTCAACACACTAGGATTTGGGATTTTATTATTTTGCATTTATTGAGAAACAAATTGAGGAATAAAGTGGGGCCACGAATAAAATACTCCTATACACTCCGAATATCATACAAAATGTAATTAGGCAGCAGATTGTTAAAAGTCAGTACCAAAATCTAACAATACGGTGTCACTGATTGTAAGCGTGTAACTGTATAATACAGAATTGTCAACTGTTGAGAAAAGATCTCATTTTGATAATGCATATTGAGATTGGAAGTCTGTTTGTTAATGAGTGGTCTGAAAAATACTTCTGGCTTCAGGATGCTTGACAGCTCTAACTGCAACATTGTGCTGCACAGTCAAAGAACAGTGAGTTAGAAGGAATATAAACAAAAAATAAGTCCTTTTTAGGAGTGAAAAAACAGGGCAGTTTACGTTTAAGGAATGTATTAAAATCACAGTTATCCTGCTCAGATATTAGTCCCTTATAATCAACAGATTGATTTACTGTGATTAATTTCTATTAATTCATATTTTATATGCACAGTTTGGCTTTAAAGCTGTTTTTTCAGAGCCGTTCCTGATAGCCCCAGCTTCAGCTCTGTGCAGAGGGCTGAGGACAGGAGCACTCTGCTCACCTGAAGGCGGGCCAAAGCCAGAGCAGCTCTTCTTGCCCACCTTGCAGGTCCTCAGCATAAACAAGCCATGACCTCGGTTATTCCTTCTCTGGGATATTCCTCCCCTGCCACGTGCATGTACGTACCTCTGCTTGTGCAAAGCGGGAGCCTAGGAGTTCTGGATGCCACCTGGTTTCCTTCAGGGCTGTCCCCTCCTGTGTGTGGCATCGCCCACACGCAGACCTCTCACCCCTCGGCTGCTGGACACAGCTGCAACCCAAGGCTTTCCTCCTGCTCCCCTCCACAGCTCTGTGTGCCTGCTTCAGCTGTGCAAAAAGGCAATATCCACACAGAAGGGCAAAGCTAGGCGAGTTGAACCAGCAGGCTGCACACCTTTTATTTCTTGTCTGTGCTGCTTTTATTTTCTTGGTGAGAGATTAAGAAGGTATTGTTAAGGTTACTCTGGATGCCACAAAAACTCCAGGTAGCATTTTGCAGTGAATTTCAAAATTTTTGAGTAGTGTTGTGCTGGTAAACTCGGATTTGAACTCCCATGGCATATATTCTGTTCCCTCATTATCCCGTGTGTTCAGGAAGCTCAGCACAACCCATTGTGACTTGTTTTCTCAGAGGGAGTGATTACATGCGGTGTAGTGCGTTTCTTTTTTGTGTGTGGCAGTCATATAAAAGCCGGTCTCTGTTATTTTTCAGAGTATTTGTAGCAGCTGCAAAGGAAACGTCCGTGTTGCTCTGTGTTTTAGAAATGAGGTTGGGAGTCTGTTGGTGCCTCTGGAGACCCTGCTGGTGATGCTGACGTCTTCAGGTGGCACCTCGCAGCGACCGAGCTCGCTGCTGTCCCAGGAAGAAGGTGGTGGACTTTCCTCCCCTTCGCTCTACCCACAAACCCCAGAAGGATTAGTTACTAGTTTGGACTTCAAATAATAGGTAAAAGAAAATACCTGGTTTTGCATTGCCATTTACTTGCCACTACAGACAAAGACTACGTTGCTATGTGTGGTGCCACAACAACCCACAACAGAGTGGTACTGGAAATTTGTTTCCAGGTCATCTCTAACGAAAAGGCAGGGAAGGCTGAGCTCCATGCGGGCTGGAAAGAGCGTGAAACTCCTCTGGTGTCCCCAGGATCACAGCAGCGCTCTCTGCGCCACACCAAAATCTGGGGAACTTCACCAAAATAACAGAGCCCCTCTGGGCTCTTTCCCCCCTTTCTGCTTCCTCGCTGCATCCCCTGCCCATTTCATTAGCAGACTTTTAATGGACGCTTCTGGAAGGAGGGCTTGCATGCTTTAATTACACAGTTGAAACCACCGGTTATATTACTTCTAACATCAAGCACTTTCTCTTTTCTTGGTCATTAGCCTTATTAGAGGAAACCTTGCTACAAGTCTGACCTGCATACAGTATCCTGTCTTTATCCTGAAAATGTACTTTTTATTCTATTTTCTCTCTGTTTTGGTTTTTGTGCGTGTGTGCGCGCTTTTTGGTTCATGGGGGTTTTTTGTTGTTTTAAAAAACGCTGTTCAACCATCGATGCGTTGAAGCAATTGCCACAGAAATACTATGTACCAAAGTCTACTCAGACTTGGTGCTTCTTCATTATTACGGTGCAGCAAATTTCCAAATCCTGCTGCCTTCCGGCACCCTGATCCAAGGCAGGGCCTGCCCGCGGGAGGCTGCGGGGTGCAGTGCAGTTAGCCTGGGTTTGGCACTGCGCAGTGGGCTGCAGCGCGGCCCCCGGCAGCGAGAGGTGTGCTGGAGCGTTAGGGAGCACCTTCTGAACCAGGGGGGACACTGGGGACTAGAGCCACCAAGGAGCAGGTGCCTGGACACTGCCTTCTCCCTCCCCTCTGCCGCTCTGAGCTTTTGTCTCGGACTCATAGCTTCGCTCTGCTGCGTCCCGGGGACGGCTGGGGACACCGGGGGCTTAATGGGAAGTTGTCAGAAATAATTGCGCTTATACCTTCTTGCTCTGTCAGAGGGGAAGATGTTAAACTCTCTGTGAAGGCTGGATCTGAGCAGAGATGGACAGTGGTCTTCGGACCATTACAACCTACTTCCTCTAATTTTTAAAATTTATATACTTTGTAATGCATTATTAATTTTCTTGTGAGTGATATGACTTTCAAGGCTATCAAGGGACTAATCTATTTTTTACATGGAGTAGAGAAGGATTCTAGGTTTGTACAAATAAAATACTCCCTGGAAGCAATACAACTGAAATGATATCTGCAAACATCACGGCTTTACCTCTCTTCTGAACAAACATCAGTGTCTCTATAGAAAGTTAACACTTTAATTAGACAGAATTTCAGATGATTGCGTATGTCTGCTATTAAGCTAAAGCGTTTGTATCCTTTTTCGTGAAGATTACTTTCTCTGTACAGAACTGAGCTAGCTGTATTCAGGAAGAGATATCCAAATCCTTAGTTTAAAGGTATTTGGGAAACACACATGATTAAACAATCACTGGAATTAGCTGAAATCCAAAAATTGGGTTGCTATGGGCATAGTATATTTGCTTAATTCTAGCTGATTGTTCCTTGCCTGCAAGGAAAATTATGTGCGGTTGCAGAGGTTTAAATATGCTTTTTTCAGTGGAACTACAGGTATAATGGTTTCATAGGTCTAAGTGTGGAGATAATTTTGGTTTTGGGATGTTAAACAGTCGTGGATATGCGAACATTTATTTGATACAAAATCTGGTGGAAATAAATAAGATCCAGCAAATGTTTATTTGGAAGTTGGGTTTGACCTCTAGAATCACGTTAATAGAAGCTGTAATGTACTGAATTCGACTTTTTTTAATGTTTGAAAAAATAGCATGAGTAAAAAGTCTTACTGAAGAGTCGGGTGCAGACAAGGAATGTGGTGTCATTAGAACGTGAAACCTGAAAACATGGTAGGCGAAAGGGGCGGTGGGAGCTCTAGTTGGTGTGTCTGGTCTACAAGGCTGTACCCGTGGCACCGAGATAAACGGAGTAACAAATTAAGTCTCATTTGGATAAAGATATCTGAGCTGGCTGCAGAGTCTGAACCTTTTGTCAATAAACCCACGAATGTCCAGTGCTTGCACTGAGGAGGCCACTCAGCTACGTGCTTTCTGCAAAGTTCCTCCCTAGCCTCTCGGACCTGGCACCATCTGAACTTTTGCCTACGTTGGAGAAGTAGGCAGGAATCATCATCCGTCTTTTTGTGTGTCTCTGGGTGTCAGAGGTGACGCACCTGAGGAAGGCAGGGCAGTTGTGTTTCCTTGGGCTTTCCTTTTGGGCTCTGAACTGCATTTGGGCATCTGAGAAGAGGTGATGGAGGATGGTACAGGGACTTGCTGAGCACATGGTATAAATCAAAGCACCTTTCCAGTCCAGCTATAAATCGGATCTGCTGGCATGTTTCTCTGCGCAACTACCTCTGCGGGAAGGATCCTGTCTGGAACAGATTGTCTGCCCAGCTTATCCCACTCATAACTGGGATGAGAGAACAGGAATTGCCATGCAGCTGTTTTCAAGGCTGTTTCATGGTGCCAGGACTTGATCCACCATCCTGTTTGCAGACTTCCCCCAGCCAGAGCTTTATCATCTAACGTTTGGGTGGTTATTGCCATATCCGTGGCAGATAAATATTACGTGCTTTAAGGGTGGGCTTTCATTTGGCGGTGCCAGAGGGAAGCTGCTGGTGCACGCTGCCATGTACCAGTGCAGTTAAACAATTCCTTTTTAGGCTTTGCAGTGTAGCCTAGATCCTCATTGCGTGGGGGTGGTTTGCCAAGCGCTCCACGGGCACGAAATAAGCCAGCACAGCTGATTGCAGGAGGGTACCTGCAGAGCGGGGGAATCCCCGAGAGATAACATCCAAAATCATGCTGTTATCCTCTGGGAGTTCGCGTGATGATGCTCAGCCTCAGAAATGGCTTCTTGGAGGCGTGCGCTGTGTTTAGCAATCATTGCAACCTTGAGCTGTCCTGCACAAAAAAATGTTCTCTGTGGATCACAAAACACAAAGGTGGCTCCAAGCCCCCACCGCTTCCAGGGACAAGCAGTGGCAAACATTGCTGAAGCCTCAAGCCAGGATGTGTACTGGGCATTTCTCACTCTTCGATTCCCGTTCCTGGCCATATGGGAACCTTAGACCTCCCCTCTGGTTTTGTGGTGTGGTTTGCCCTGTGCAGGGCACACACATTGCTCAAAAGCATGGAAAGTTCCAAAAGTTTGGTGGTGGGTCCTACTGTAAATGCCTGAGTGGGTCCCTTGGCTAGCTCTTAGACCTGTTGTATTACCGTGTGTTATGGAGCTGGGATGGAAGAGCAGGGCCATCCCAAAAGCTCCAATTCTACTGTGGTTCAGAGAAGCTCCCTGTCTGTCGAAACCTGAAACAACTAGTTCTGAAAGACAAAATAAACCTGCAAAAGCTCCTTAATTAGTACCATACTGTGAATGAGTTACCCAAAGTTTGCTTGGAGCCGTAGCGCAGACTAAGAGCTCCTGCGTTTTGGACTCAGCTCTGAAACCGACTTTCTCGGTGGCCCTGGGCAAGTCACTTAACTCCCTGTTGGTCATCGAACTGCGAAGGGGAGATAATGATTCCTGCCTACCACGAGGTAGGTTGTGGCAGGATAAATTAGCTGTTAGCTTTTAAAGCACTTTAAAGATGTACTGCAAAGCATTAAGAGCACTTGTTTTTATGAAGACAGTAATGGTTAAATGGTAATTCTGTGCTCTCGCTGAATTTGTTAGTTTTAAAGTGTGAGTGTTATGCTTCTACAATATGCTATTAATCCAAACAAATTACTGAGCCTTTGTGTGGTGTGTGAGAAAGCCTATGAATTTACCTTTCTGTAGCTGTAAATGCGGTGGAAAGGATTTGAACTTCCCTTCTCACCTCCAAGCCTCTGGCAAACTGGTCACTGACATAATAAATATGCAGCATTTAATAATGCTTCACTTTTCCTCTTTAAACCATTAGTTGTTTCCTGCTTGACTAAGAAGAACTTCAAATTCAATTCATTAACATTTCTTTAAATAGCCCTCTTAACAATGCTGGTTTGGTTTCCTTGTTAGGTTCTGTCACTAATAGCGGTTTTTACTTCTAACCTGTTATTAATTAGAAATAAAGACTGGATCTCTTCATTTTCTGAATTAGTGTTAGTGCCTCTTTCCTCAGATGCCAAAGAGGGTCTTTTTTAAAGCCTGGCGTGTCGTGTTGTGTAATGGTTCCCGGGGTAAATTATTTAGCTGGTCAGAGAAAGTGCACTTCTCTCCGCCGCGAGCGGTCAGCCCGGCGGCGGGCAGCGAGGCATGCCAAATCCCAGGCAAAAAGAGGAGCACAGCTGCATGAAACTTTCATTAGGGCTGGGGAGGTAAGAGGCGGCTTCTCAGCGATGCTCTCGGCCTGACCCCCGGGGCGGGCAGGACCCTCGGCAGCCGGCGGGGCACCGCTTCGCAGCGGCTTAACTTCGTCTGTGCCGTGAAGGACAAATGAACAGGCACAGGCCGTCCTCAGCCACCCTAATCTTTTCTTTCCCCACTTCAAAGCCTTCTGTGCTGCATCTCGGTCTGTAATTACCCTTGAGGTATTTCAGACTCGAAGCGACACCGGGAAAATTGCACTTCCCGATAATGGGAGTCCACAGTTGTGTTTAATCAATTATGTAGTTGGTCATGAGACTGGCTTTTTAGTTACAAGAATTTTAAGGCCAACCCCTTATGCCCTGGCTGAGGAGAGCGACAATACCGAATTAAAGAAACACTATCCATTTGATGTACTTTAATCTAGGCTTTACCTGCTTAATTAAAAACACGCTGCCAATACCCACTTACTCCTCCATGCTCTAAACAGCCGGTCGAATGCCACGCTGTAATTTCCTAAGCAAAACTGCTTAAGTTAGGTGGAGCTGCAACACTAATTTTTACAGATATAAACAGATCCGCACAGCAGCGGCGTCTCCAGATTTGTTGGAGCTGGTGGCAGTGCTGTTGCGCAGGGCTCGGAGGTGTGCGGATGCTGGAGGGGAAACACGGGCTGAGCTGGGAGCTGCAAACACGCAGCCTCGCTAACTCGCTTTGAAAGATACATGACAGCCAAAAGCTTCGCTCCTCACAAGTAATGGAGTTGGCCGGGGTGCACGCGGGTGCCGGGGGTGAGGGATTTCCAGTGGAATAAATTTGGATGATGCTAACTCACCAGATGCTCTGGGATGTGTAGTGGCTGGCAGCAGGGAGGTCTTGCTTTGGGAAGCTGGAAGTGGTGCTTCAGGCCAGCCAAGGTGAAGTGCTGGCGTACGCCTGCCCTTACGGATTCAGTGTGGCGGGTTGTGATGATAAGCTGGTGGCGCGGCTCTGCTGGGAAGGAGAGAAGTGTTCAGGGAGAGGGAACCTGCCCACAGGGCTGATGAAACTTGTCCTGTCTCATGCTCTGAGCCCATAGAAGCTGTGTGACTTGTCTGCCTTTCCCCCTTCCTGGGGTGACTCCTCGCTGCCTCTCAATTTCCATGGCCTCAGTCCTTCCTGTCAGGGAGAAAAGATCCCCTTCCTTCCCCCTGTGCCTCTGAGTGACCACCTGCAGGCAAGAGGAAGCACATGGGGACCAGGCCATGTCCACACTGGTGAGGAGCAGACTTCATGGCGCTCTCAAAGGTTTGCAGCAGGGCTGGGCACCTGCTGGTGTCTTTGGGAAACCTCTGTAAGGCTGAGATGTTGCCAGATGTTTGTCCTTGGATCTTGTTGGCTGAGTGTAGTCTGGATGACCACTGAATTATCCAAATGGCTGCTGTTAGAAGAGTGTCTGGGTGTCCCCCTGCCTCCTCTACCTTCTGGCCTGCTTTTCACTGGGTCTTTTTCTGTCCAATTTCTCCTTCCTACCCCAAACTCCATCTGCTTTTCAGCAGTGCTTAGCAAGCCACTTCCTGCACTCTGCTTGCCTGCTTTTCCTCTTCGCAAAGTCTCGTGAAATCTCAGTCACTGATGGCGTTCAGCAAGCATGAGGTACAAGTCTGATGCTGTTTCAGATCCAGTGCACTTGGGGGAGAGGGGAACTTTCAAAATTCAAAACATCTTACAATTTCATACATTACTTTGATTACCTCTGTGCCTGCCAGCTCTTTGCCTGTGATGCCAGTTTGTTGCAGAAATATTATTGTCTCTGAATTTAAGATGTCCGGGAGAGTTGATGATACATGAGGAGGTATTGATTGATGTGTACATTTAGACCTCTTTTACAAATTCTTCTTTCTCAGACAGCATTATAGAGAACTGTCCCAGGAGAAGGCAGCTTTGACTATCTGATGTACTTATATGGTTACAAGTGGGATGTCTGTCTGTAGTATGGAAGGTAGGTTATTCCTTAGGCCTTTTCTCTCTCCTCTAATTTTAGATTAGTAGCACTGTGCAGGAGGAGTTGTTGTTGCGAGTCATACAAAGCCGTCTTGTTGGGAATCACTCGTTGCCCTAACCCAGTTTCAGTTATTCTATTAATATACCACCGGAGCCTGGCTGGAGTACAAAGTCCTCTGTGGACAGGCCAGTAGCAGTGTCTCTCTCCTGGAGCAATTATAGGAGAAGTTTTATAGAGATGGTAATTCAGATAAACCAGAGGGGCACAACAGGGAAAAGAAGGACCGGTGGGGGAAAGTCAGGTTAGAGCTCAAAACTGTATCCCCTGGGGGTTCAGTGTATCCCCGTATCCCTGAGGATTCAGTGGAGGATGTGATTTTGTCATGAAAAAATGTACCTCGCAAGACCAGCCCCAGACTGTTCTTAGCCCTTATGATGACAAAACAGAACTTCTGCATCTCTTCTCATGTCGTTCACACGTGGGCGGTGGCAAGTCCTCTCTCGAGCCAAGCTTTGGTGTCAGCACTGATGCAGCAGCAACTGCTCCCGCGCCGCTCAGGGCGCTTTGCTGCTGCAGCGTGCCCTGGGCCGGGTGCGGGGCTAGCCAGCGCCAGTAGGGTGGGCTTAGCCCGGATCCGTCCCCTGATGGTGTTCACTGTATCGTTGCATGCGTGCTCGTGCTGTCTTAGTGTGCTGGTGGAGCTCTGGTGTGTGTTGCTTCGTTGCTGATTAGGCAGATGGGCTGATACGAGACCAGTCCCCGGAGTGCTGCTTCCATACCAGTGATTTAGCTGTGTAACTCTCTGTAACGAAGCTTATTGAGGATGGCAGCCTGGGCTGTCCTGTGGAATTCAAGATATGTTATTTTTGTTCTGAGGACATTTTTAAAGGATTTTAATTATGTGCATGGTTAATAAATGTCATGCTATCCATCTTCAGTCATGCATACACGCGCGGTGTGCTGCTCAGGTACCCACTGGCCCGTGGTGAGGATAATGTGCAGCCATATTTGTGACATATCATTTCCTGGCTTACTTTTGGGGTAAGCACAGGAAGAGACTGTTCCCAGTACCCCTAGTGGTCCCCATAGGACAGACCAGTGTCAGAGTATGTGATTCTTTAACGTATCTGCAGCTGAGGAAGGAAGTGGCTGCTACCCTTTCTGCAGTCAATTATAGCATCTTAATTTGCTCTGACATAAAATTAGTTTCCCCCCATCTTATTTCCTCATACAAAGTGGGGGTAGAGATTGTTACCGTAGAAAATGAAGGCGTCGGGAGGTAGGTTTTAGACTCGAAAGATGAAAAAGTAGGCATCATTCTGTTTTCTCACATTTTGCTAGGCTATTTGTTGAATAAGCGGTTTCCCTCTTAGCCCAAATCTTGTGGTGGTGGCTCCTGAGGAGGTTCAACTTGTTGAGGTAGGAGTGTATCTTCCTGGTGGTTCAGATCAGATACGTTCAGATTGCCACGGAAAATGCCAGCTCCGGTAGCTCAGGTGAATCGGTGTCACAAGACCGTCGCTGCTTACTTTTCGCATTGTAATTCTTTCTCCGCTTAGGAAAGAAGTCTTTCCAATGCACCCTACTTAAGGAACGTGCTTTGGAGAGTCCTCAGATTTGGCTTCAACACGGTGGGGCATCAGCCCAGAACTTCCTGTGCATGCACACACAAGAGGTGTGATAAGTTTCTCCCTCCAGATTTGTTTTTCTCTTTCTGTGCTTTCTGGGTTTTTCTTTTTTTCATTGACCACCGGCTATGACCATATGGCTTCTCCGCTGTTTTCCTCTGTGTCTTCTACCCCCCTGCTCCGAACATATTATAATGTTCATGAGGCATTTTAATATCAGATCTGGTCTTGCCTAGCAGCATAAAACATCTTGTGTATTTGCATTTTTTAGTTTAATCATTATCTTAATATTTTTGGGCAGTAGCCACATAATATTTTTCTGTCTCATCTCATCTTTAAAGCAACAGTTCATGCTTCTTCCTACCATACCCCCACTGTTACGCTTGCTTTTAAACCTTTAGCTGAGCAGTGGTTTTGAAAGAGGAGACGGCAGTAAATGTGTCCCTAAAATGTGTTTCAGAAGCTCCTGTTACTCCAGTCCTCTTTGTAGCAGGCCTTCAACATTGGCATTTATTAGCCAGAAAGAGCTATCAGACTCTAGGTAAGGACACCTGGAACTATAACTGCTATGGAGGGATGATCTGGCATTAAACAAATTCTGAAGATTAAAATAATCCTGGGAAGCCTTGAATTAGCAGGAAAGCCCTCCGTCTTTTGCACTCTGGCTACAGCAGACTCATTACTTTTTTTTTAATGTCGGTTATATCTTGGGTGATATAGCCCAGAGAGGAAGTGTCCCCATTACCAGAAGCCCCTTCTTTTTTTTTCAGAGCCAGCTTGGCTTTTCTGGTCTTGGGGCTAAATTCAATCCTGATGCAACTGCCGTTAATTTGGGTGTCGTTACACCAATTGTGCCTGGGCTAGGTTTGGTCCTGAATGTCAAACTCACTGTTAGCATCTTGGGATTACCTCATGATCTTCTTTGTAATCCTTTTACAAACATATTTTCTTTTCAGCTCATGACAAACCTAATTAGTGGTGTTTTCAGTAAATATGAATACCTATATTGAAAGTCCTTTTTCAAATACAGATTTGCCATGACCTAACATTAATTTGACCTTCCATAGCATCGCTGAGGAAAGTATTTTGCTCACATTGATTAATCAAACTTCATAGGATTTACTATGTAAGTAAAAATTTGTTATCCCCAGTATAGAAACAAAAAGGTTGAGGGTCAGAAATTTTTTTTCAAAATCACTGAAGATTGAAAAATATAGCTAAAACATCCTAGCTTGTAGACTTCTGCCATATTTCCAAGACCTCTGCATTGGCACAGGTATTATCCAGATGCTTTCCTTACTGACGTTTCTGTTCTCCACTAGCACATCCCCATTGTCTTTCCTTTGTTCATCTTCCCTTAATCTTCAGCCTTAAATATTCCAATGCCTTTACTGTCCTGCCAAAGTCTAAGAAAGGGCAAAAATCATAGGCCCTACCCCAACTGGCTCCTTCGCTGTTGGGAAAATGTGAGCCCTCTGGGGTCTGAGGATACACCTCATTATGTCTAAAATGGCCAAAATAGATATTGTTCAGAGAGGTCCTCCTTCCAGCAAAGGAAATGCCCAGCTTCAACTGGTTCTGCTCAGGCAAAAATTTACACACCTTTTCTTTGGAAACACCTTTGAAAATGCAATGGTAAGACTGGGAAAGGAACCAGCTGTGGTGCCATCTGCAGTGCTTTACATTAATCTGGATTTTTTTACCCCGGTTGAGATGAGATGTGAGCTGTAAAAGGGGGAAGGCAATGCAAGCAGTTGCCTCGGCTGCATTTGTGGGTGCACGGGGTACACAAATCTGCAAGAGCCCACTGGCTCTAGTCTGGCTGTGACACCCTGCGGGGCATAAACCTGCCTCTTCTTGCCCCATGATGCCAACGTCACACAACGCTGAGGTGCTCAGCACCAATGCCAAAACTGCTGCATCTTATCCTCTAATCACACCGAAATCTGTTGTGGTAGGCACCAAAGAGAGTGAACCTCTCTCATCCGTTTTAGATAATACTCGCTGTTCTTCAGTGGTGAGTTCTTACTTAGAGAGAGATCTGGTTTCAATTATTTAGGTAGGAGATGCTGGGTAGAATTACATACCAGACAAGCTAGGCTGACTTGTCACAATCTTTTAGGATTGTCTTTTTTTTTGGAGGAATCTTAATTTTTTTCCCCTTAGAGAAAATGATTCATAATCATAATTGAGGACTTGGAAAATGTCACCTCAAGGTACTACAGATGAGGCCTTCCAGGCTTATGAAGCTAAAGAGGAGTTAGCTAATGTGACATTTTTTTCTTTGCTCATTTGTTTTCTCTTCGTGGAACAAAGGCTCCTGCTTCACGCAAATGAGAGAAGAGCATTTTGACGCTATGTGGAGAAAGTAGAAATGTTCAGTTTTTCTTAGATATTCATCTCTGGCTTTTGTACATATTCCATGATAATCTACAATCAAAACAAAGTTATACTTTTCTTCTTTTATGTATTTGAGAGGTTTTTTCCACACCTACCCTCTTCTTAAAGCTAAACAAGCCTCCTGTTGAGATCATGTGGCTGTTTGGATTATGAAAGGTGCTTCTTCATGGATTATGAACTTGCTTTAAAATTCTTCCTGTTCTGTAACATAATTCTAACTCTTTAGCTTGCTCTTCTGCCACTGGAAACTCTTATTTTATATCTTCAGTGAAATATACTGAATTAAGGATAGGGTTGGGTTTTTTTCATTTGGTTTTATTTGTGTTTGCTGACAATAATTGTTTCCTAAGGGTTTGATTCAAAGGCTATATAAGTCAATCGAATTTGGATTACATGTCATGGAAAACAGGACTGGAAGGGATATCAAGAGATCAACTGCTCCGTACAAGACCTATGGTATCTATTGAATTTCTGACAGACGCTTCTCTAATCTATTCTTTAAGATCTCCAGTCACTTTTTTTACTCTTAAAAGAATTTCCTAGCACCCAACTGATTTTTTCTTTCTGTCTATTATGTCCACTGTGGACAGAGAGAACAAAGCAGTTCTCTTCCTCCTGGAAGGGGTCTTCTGTATGCTTGAAGACTCTTTTCCCACCTCCCTCACTTTCTCTTCTTGAGGATCAGCACCCCCATTTGTTCAGATGTCCCTTATGGTTTATGTTTCTCTCATGTGAGTTCTAGCTGTTGGGTGTCTGTCTTTTGACTCCTGCCACCCAAAAGTGCAGAAGTCCTCCTGATGCCTACCATTGCTGACTGGAGAGAGAGGTCCTGGTGCTGGGGAGACGACACACAAAGGACCAGGCGTCATGGACATGACCTGCCCAACCTGTGTTCAGCAGACAGCCAGCACAGCATATGTGGCTTGAGGCTTTTCCTCTTAGTCTGCGCGTAGCTGCTGCTTCAGATTAAGGCTTCTCTGAATTATGCCAGAAGCAATCCATCATGTTAAAATATTCCAGAAGCCAAAGCCTTCCTGTGTGTGGGAACCTTAGCCACGTGCTTTATAGTGCTGGCCAAGGGAGATGGTATAGGGCTTCTGACACCTGGGAATTAGTCTGCTGATTAGATCTTTCACTGGTAGAGCATGAAATTCTCCCCCCACAATGTATTTTCTGTAACTTAGTTGCTGATAGCTTGCAAATATCTTAGTGCTATCCCTTAAGCACTTCTGAGGGAATGTTCATCACCTGTTTTTCTTCAAATGACTTTAGAAAGACCAAAGGGGAGCTTACATGACAAATCATAGGGTGAAACAGATTATTAGAAGCAAGAAGGCACCCTTCAAAATGCTGAAGTTGTATGTTCAAGAAAGAAAAGGGAGGACAAGGCTCACAAATCTTTAGGAGCCCTTTGAAGGAGTCCCCAGGCAAATGAACAAAGAGATCTGGGTGATATGGTCCTCAGGGAATTCACAGAGGCATTTGAAAAAGTGCTTCACCCAAGGGTCTTACAGGAAATAACCTCCATAAGTTTCTCGCATGGGTAAATAATTGTTTAAAAGATGGGAAACAACAGAGAGGAATAGAGAGGTCATTTCTACAGCAAAGCCTTGCAGAGGTCTGTGCCACAGCCCATATTCTTTACTATTTTCATAAATGTTCTAAAAAAACAGGGGGAGCAATAAAATGACAAGTTTGGAGGTGATGCCAACTTACTCAGGATAATAAAGACAAGGGCTGACAGCAAAAAGAACGAGGGAAGCATCTTTTCGTACCGCTCCCCTGAGCAATAGAGTGGGAGAGGAAATTCAGCATGGATACAAGAGAGGAAGAGAGGTGGGGTGAAAGTCCCAGCGTTGCATTGATGATGATGAACACGGAATTGAATACTGTCACTTGGGAAAAGCGATGCGGTTATAGCATTGTGCATTGAAAGCATCACCTAGAATACATCACTTAGAATACGAAGCTTAGTGCTTAGTATTTGTTAAAAAAAAAAAAAAAAGCAGACTTACTGTTAGGAGCTATTAGTAAAGCAATACAAAACAAAAGAGGAGACACTCACTCTTTAGACATCCATGCTTTGCCCACATCTTGAATACTTGGTTCCGTTCCAACCCTTCAGAAACAGCAGGAGTGGAAAAGGCATGGAGAATGAGTGATTAGAGTCAGGGAATGGCTTTGTATGAAGAATCATGAAATAGTCTAGAATTCTTTAGCCTGGAAAAGAGTTGAGGGGATATGACAGGGGGTTGTAAAATGATAACTATTAGCATTGAGATGAAGAACAGGGCATGATGGTTCATTGTTTCTTCTAACACAAACTAAAGGAACATCAAATAAAGCTATCGAGTAAGGCTTCAGAGCAAACGAAAAGTGTTGCTGCTTCATGACACACGTACCATACACAAGGAACTCCTTTCTGCAGGATGCCACGGTTAATGAAAATTTTGAAATATTTAAAAAGTGCCTGCTCAGATTAATGGGAGAAAAAATTTATCGAGGGCTGTTGCACGCAAAGACGCTGTCTCTGTCTTGAAAAATCTGAGCGCTGCAAATTGCTAGAGGCTGGGAGGGTGTTGAGGGAAGTATTATTGTATGGGCTGGTTCTGTTCTCCTCCTCTTCCCTGGGTATCTGCTGTTTGTGACTGTCGGAGACAAGTCACTGGATTTGCCTTTGGTCTGATCCGATGCTGCTGCTATTATGTTCACTCTGTCATTCTTACAGATTGTTCAGCCATTGCGGCTCTTACTAGTTTTAATGGATTGTTTTCAGTGGTCAAAGCAAATTGTCCAGTTACTCTCAAAGAAATCCAGCCAGGATAATGAGATCTGGCAATTTCAGGACTGCAGCAGTATAACCTAGAAGTAAAAGAATAAAATAATGCTGAAAAAGACTCAGTCCCCTTTAAAGGAGTAGTTGGAGGGGGGAAAAAAAATGCACCTAAACAGTCATATATCAGAGCGGCATGTAAAATGTCCAGCTGAGGAGTGTTATTAATGAAGTGGTGAACTTTAAGTCCATGCATAACATGCCTCCAGTAGGAAGGTTCTTATTTCCAATGCCTGGGGTAATGTAGCAAAATCCGAGCCATATCTTTAATGAACAAGGTAGGCTATCAATCAACACGGAGATGACACAAGCATTTCATACGAAAACAAAAACCGGCACCCCCCCCCTTCCCCCCCAAAATCAAGGCCACTGCAGTGCCTCCCAAGGCTGCCCATCCTCGTCAGGCAGGCAGAGTCGTGAATCTGCATGCGACTGGTAAAGGCAGAGCTGCCACTAAGTAGGTGGTAGTTATTTTTAGCAACTAGTTTAAATTGTTCCGATATTGAATCTGCACCGTGCAGGGGTAACATCTTTAAAATGCAATTCTATGGTAGGTGGCAACAATCAAGCTGAATTACTGACATTGTAAGGAAATGAAAAGTCAAACTGCTGACCATGTGTATTTTATGGTATTTAATTAAAAGTAGATAACATAGTGTGAATGAACCACAAATCAGATAAAAATGGCAGTATATTCTCATATTTAACACATATTTGACTTGTGGTTGCTTGACAATTTACCAGAACAGGTCTATGACGGTCTCCAAATATAAAATCAGGAGTGTAATTAAAAATACTGCAGGGAAGAAGCAATATTCAGTTCAACCCTGAACTACGTTAATCACAGCCACAGCTGTATCACTTCCATTCCCTTTAACAAGAACCTAATTTCTTTTTTTTTCCTTTCCTTTCTTTTTTTTTTTTTTTTTTTTTTATAAAAAAAAAAAAAAAAATTCAGC
>VXBO01006793.1:242019-255745 GCA_013400135.1 Rhinoptilus africanus
TTTTTCTTTTCTTTTTTTTTTTTTTTTTTTTTTTTTTAATAAAAGAGAAAAAAAAATGTCCAGGCTTTTGCTAAATCAGAATGTCAGGTTTGAAAAGTTCCGTGGGCGGTGTGCGTGGCGGGGAAGAATTTGGGGGTAGCAGGGGCAGAGCACAGGATCCCCGGTTTGCTGGGAGCTGGGGTGCAGCCGCCCCTGGGGCTCTGCCGTGGCCAAGGCTGCGCACCAGCGCTGCGGCTTCTCTTCTGCTTTTGGCACGGGCTCGTGCTGTGACCTTGAGAGATTCATTTATCGCAGCCTGCGCCACAGCTCCTTCCCTCGTCCAGCAGAGCTCTCCTTGCTTTCTCTCCTTACTGCCGTGACTGGCTGATAACCAGGAGAGCGGAGCCCTGATCTCGGCCGGGCACTTCTGCAACAACCCCGCTGTCGCCAGGGGCATTTAGCTCAGCCCTTCTCCCGTGCTCGCCTGCTGCCTGCTGCCGGGCCACAACAAGTAAGAAAACACAAGTCGGACTTGTGGTCCCACCAGCTTTTCTTTTGTCAGTTCTCCCATCCAAAGTATCGCAGCCCAAATTTGCGAGGCTTTTCTGGGCCGGCTCCCTGGTGTTACCGGTGCTGCCCTGGCCCATGGGGAGGCAACGCTCACAGCCGGCCAAAGAAGAGGTGGTACTATGCATCTAGAGTTCACTGGAATTTAGATTAAAAGTCTTCTTGTAACTCCAGCTGAAGAGACACCTCTTAGAGAATGAGTGTTTAGTCTTCTCTTGTTTGATGCCTGTCAGCAGAGCTTTCAGAGCAAATAAATAAAGTTAGGCCTCCGTTCAAAGGGAGAGGAGGGGAAAAGGGAGTTGAGGCTTCTCATGCTCACCTTTAGGATCCTCCCAGGTAGTGCCTGCCAGCTTCTCAGCTCTACTCTCTGCCCCCCCCTCTGCTACAAAATGCTCTTTTCTGCTGTTTGAAGCCCTGATTGATTTTTCCCACCTATCTGTATTGCCGTCCATTTTCACCTGAGTATGCAAAGGCGTTGCAGAGTGACCAGCTGCGGGGGAAGGAAAAACCTCCTCTGCAGGTCAGTGTGAGGAGTTTTTCCAGGTGACTCCATCTCCTGGAAATCCTTGGGAACCAGTGGGGGAAAACTGAATTCATCCTCATTTAATCTGAAAACCTCAATGTTTTGCTAATTCTTGCAACTGGACAGTTGAGTTTTGCGTTTGTTTTCAGAGTATTATTGTACTCCCTGGAGCATCCAGGGATCTGTGCACAAAGGAGCTGCGTTTGGGACAAGGATTAAATAACCCCCTCTCTTTCGGTGGAAGAATTCATGAAAGGATTTCCATGTTGCAATTCCCATTTCCCCCTCTCTTTGGTGGGTTGCAGCTGATTAGGAGTGAGCGGGATTTAGGTTCCGGTAGCAGAATCCTATCATCTAAATCTCACTGCTATTATTTTTTACTATGGGAAGCATCAGTTGACATGCAATTGCAGTAATACCCACTAGTCTCCACAGACATTATTTATTTGTTTGGAAAAGGCTGTTGTCTCCTTCAGTTTTGTGTGGAGTTTCAGAATTTCAAAGACTTTTGGTGAAATTTTCTTGCGCTGTGTACCATATAATTCAGTATTTCTTGTCCCTCTATTGCAAACCTAATTGTAGCACCATTTGTTAACTCGGGAATTGGAGTATTTCTTATCTCTTTTTAAAATCGGACTTTTTAGCTTATTCTTGACTTCTCTGCCTTGTAGCCTGAGTGAGTGTAATGCAACACAATGGACTTGCAGGTAATCAATAAAAGCTTTGGAGGTCAGAGATGGCATTTGACAAACTTACACTCATGATTAAATATTCTGCTGAAGGAAATACTGAGACATTTTTTAAAAGGTAAACTCAGAGTTGCCCTGATGACCCTGAGGTTAGTATTCTGCGCTGCCACGTAGAAGAGCTGGCTCTGGAGTCCCTTTTTGGGCCAGCAGAGTCACCACTTGCTCCACAGACTGCCTGCAGCCTGCTCCCGTTGCGGTCAATGGGATGCTCCTTTTGACTTCAGCGGGGCTAAGATCTCCCTCATTTTTAGGGTTGTAACCAAGCTACCCAGGTTAGCAGCCTCGACACCCTGGTCTCCCTTATCTACTTGGTGGAGAGAAATTATTAAAGAAGATGTCTAGGCGTGATTTTAAGAAATAGCTGGGTGCAAGTTGGATTGCAACAGGTTGCTGTGCTGCAGCTATTTGCATGCGATGGGCAGGAGCGACTTTAGACTAGATTTAGTCACCAAAATGTTCCCACCAGGCAGTAGCAGTTAGAACAGTTTGATCTGTAACTGGAGCAGAACTTCTGATTCTGTTTTTCTGGGAGGAAACTGGTTAACGCACACTAAAACTGCCTTATGCCATCAGTGAGGAAATTTGGGGGATTTGCTTCAAAGTTGCACGACTGCTCTGAAAAAAAAAGGAAAAAGCTAAGTGCCAGTGCCCCTGCTGTCACTGCAGGGACACCGCTTGGTCTCGTAAAATCTAGGTGTCCTCATGTGAGGGTGGTGCTACCCCTGCTCTGGTGCTGCTGCTGGTTTGCGTGCTGCCATTGGGTGGGAAGCTGGGAGATGCTTTTGCATGTTGGGAGCTTGACTGAGAAGAGCTGTAAATTCAGTGTATTTGAGCTTTAATTCTGTGACTGAGCGGGGCAACCACAAGGACAGTGCTGGAAGGGCAACAGGTGACTAATTCAGAAGGTACTAGAGCAGTATCCGAGTATTTGACAAAGGTAACCGGCACCTCCAGGAGTAATCACCATCTCACTGTCACTGTTGTCTGGCTGTGGTCAACTCTTGGCAGGAATGAGGATGGCCTGTCTGTGGGACAGACTCCCATAAGCGAAAATCCTTTTCAGAGCAGTTTGACCTTTGTGGCATCCTTTGTCCCCCAGGGTTCCAGGGCAAAGACGGAAGAGCTAGAGAGAAGAAGGTTGTCTCCAGACAACCCCAGTAAATGACGGGGCAGAATGAGGTTGCTCAAGCTGGAGGCTGATCAGGACGTGGAAGCACTAATAGTGGTGGGGGAGCGTGGTGTGGTAGCAATGGTAGGGAGCAGCAGCAGGAAACTTTCCTGTTCTGGAAGTTAACTCTATGAATTTTCTTGAAGTCAGTTGTAGGCACTTTTGGGAAGTGATATTTGGGTGACAGCAGAACACGTATATTTGTGGCATGGCATCCCAGTATGCCACCGAGCAGCTTGTCTCAGTGGAACTGAAATGTGAGAGAAGTACATCATTTTGCACTGAAAACATTTCAAAAGGACAAGAGCCAACAGAGTCATAAAACCTCTCTCTGCAGATGTTCTCCCCAGAGCCATTAAAATCAGTGGTCTGAATATTTACTTTTTGATCTTCAGTATGCTGCCTTCCCAAAAGCCAGCAACAAGCCTTGTGGTTCAGTGTGTGCCCAGACGAGCTTCATGCCCGGGCAGCAGGAGCGGGGGGCATACGGACACCTTGTTTCCTTTGCCACTCCACTTCCCTCCCACAACACTCGCCGGCTACCTGCTGTACCTTGTTTGCAATCTGCATGCAGGAGAAGGCTTCAAAGCTCTTAAGGAAACGCATTTCAAATGTTCTTCCTGTTATAAAGCATGCAGCCAGCAGAGTCATCCGACCATGTCAGAGAAATCCGTAAAAACGACGATAGTCTCGTGTAAATCAAAAAGTGAGGGTTGAATCCTGAGAGTTTTGCAACTGCAAAAAGTGTCACATCCACCAGAATGCAATATATAATGTGTATATACCGCACCCGCTACAGGAGCTTGACAAATGGCCTTGCCGGCACAACACAGGCTTCATTTATACTGTTTCCTTTCTGAGGCAGGATGGTAACTCCGTAATGTCCCCAATTTTTTGTTGCTCTATTGTACCTCCTCTACTGAGAGGAGAGACAGTGGAGAGTGTTATATTCATGTTCTCTCAGGTATAATGTACAAGATCCATAATAATTCAATAATGTGAGAGCTCAGCTCTAGTGTTTGTTGGAAAGGATTTGCTTTGCTTTCATTGGGATAATTACGACCGATTGTAATAAGCACGGATATAAACTCTCGATCTCCGCCCTGCTTTCAGAGCTGCAGACTGCTGGTTACACGCAAGATGAGGACAAGTACAACTTAGTTCAAAGTCTGGAGACTTCAGAAAAGGCGTGGGGTGGTGACTCCATTTAGTGGATCATAATTGGACACTTTTTATTCTCCATTGCTTATAATTGCTCAGAAATTTTCACTTGTGCAGACGGTTTCTGGACTCCAGGGCAGGGTAAGCACATTTGGCAGCACACCTTGTAAATCCCATCTCATGGCAAGGTGCCTGATGAGAGCTCATGGCACCTTCCCGCTGACCTGCGTGGATAAATAGCCAAAACGGGTGAACACCTGCCATGTTTCTGGGCCTTTGTGCCAGACAACAGGCAGTCAATAGGCATGTTGGGAAATAAGGGACATGAGAAAGTAAAATTTCCTGCAAAAAATGGGCGCTCTCCAGGGCCTGGGAGTCAGCTGGCTTTCAGGCGTTTCGATTATTTCATGGAGGAGCCTGGTGTGACTTTTTCTGAAGAGCAAAACTGCCCATGAGCTCAGCTCCAGGAGGGCAGCAGGCTCCTCCCTGCGCAGCGTCCTCTCAGCTCCCTCACATGCTGTGGGAGCGGTTCGGTTTTGAGGACAACGATGTTCAGAAACCCTAGTATCTATGACTGCCTTCTCGCAACCTCTTGCTTCCCTGAATCGGCTGGGATATGGCATCCTCTGCTTTCCCTGACACTGCAAACAGGTTGAAATGAGAGATGACAGAGGAGGGGGCTGCAGCTCTGAGCTAGTGCATTAGCCTTTCACTGATGGAGTCCAGGGTTCAGAGTCTTCCCTTCACCAAATGTGAAAATGGGTTCAATAGTTTCTTTCTAAATCCTTAGTGGACATTTGGCCACATCATAAAACCACTGCACAATTTGGACAAGAAAAGCCCAAGACACTGGGATGGGAAATCTGTTGCTGAATGGAGCTGAGATAGAAGGCAGAGAGGCATGGAGAAACATGCACAACACCTTCATCGAGGTATTTCTAATAAGCCCACGCTTGTTATACACCAAGTGCACCCACTAATTACGGAATAAGAAGAAAAAAAGATAGTTGAAAAGCCTGACTAGTTTTTCTCTGGGAAATGTATTAGACAATTGGAAAGTACACACAGTCCTATTATTCAAGTTAATTTACACTCACTCTCCTAGTCCACCACAAGAATTTATGAACCTGGAAGAGCTGTAAGTCCCTTAACCAAGTAAACAAACTGTAACTCAGTCTTGTGTTCTTCCAGAGACCCACCACCTAAGGGTTTGGGTGGTTTTTTTGGTTTTGGGTTTTTTTTAAACTAAAGGTGAAGAGATGATTCAGTATCTAAGTGCTGTGCCTCTTTTCTCAGGGGCAAAGAATTCACATTACTGGAATTAGACTATTAGAATAGACTTCAAATGCACAGTGAACCTCGGCAAATAAAATCCGCCAGCCTTCAGCTATGACTTGTCTTTGCACGTATGAGGAGTCTCGATGGAGAAGGTAGCACCGGGCTGCTGTGCTCTTCATGAGTGGCTCAGCCTTTTCCGAGCAGCTCCCTCCCCCAGGCCTGACAAATTCAGAGCAACAACAGCCAGCAAATTAAGCAAGTGTAACTAAAACTATTCTTATGTGAGGCCCCTATTTTAATCTCCTCCAAACAATCTGAAGCGTACTCCTTAGTCCGTCCAGCGTATCATCTCCTCCTGAACGCGTGAGGCACTTAAAGAAAGTTTTTTGCGCTGTATACCAGACGACCTTGATGTGATAGACTGCAGGGTTTTGTGACACTGCACACTCAGTGCTATTCAACACTTTGCCTGAAAGGGAGGAAGGAATGGATTTATTGACTTGTGACTTTGACTCAGGCCTGTGTATCAGGACTGTTATTATGTGGAATGATTAGGCTGCAGTGTCAGGGACAAGTTAAACTAGAACAACAAAGGACCTCCTTAACCTTTACCTGGACACAAGGCCATTCATAATGACTTGCATGGTTTGGAAAACTAAGTATATCTTGCAGCACTCAATACTTCTGCAGCTACAGCAAATGAACAGAAATGGAAAAGATGGATTGCTGAAGGAGATGAAATGTAATTCAATTCTGCATAGTCCTGTTTAGAATACCGAGTTCAGGTCTGTGTCAAAACCTGGCAAAGGTATCATCATTTTCTTCAGAGTAAAGCAGGAATTTCAAAACTGGATACAACGGGAAACTTCTATTTTTTCAGGTGGCATAACAAATAATGCTGTCCCCGGAGGAGCTTGCTTTCCTTTTAGGAAGTGTACATGAAACCACTATTAATGGTAATAATAGCCAGGTGCTAAATGTGAGGAGAAGGTCTTCGGACGGCAAGGGGAGTCACTCCCACGAAGCTGCTGGTGATTACAGTGACAATACTGACGTACCCCTGTCACTGTGTGCGAGGAACCAAGCATCTGCTTTGCAGCTAGTGCCGAGCAAGGTTCCTGAGGGAACAGTCCATTTGTGGTTTCACAGTAGATTCAAAATCTTGCTCTCCTTTTCTTAATGGTCATTATCAGACCACATTATGAACGAGTCAGGGGATTTTGGATGGCTGAGGTCTCGCCCCTGCTCAAGCTGATGATAATTTTGCCCCTGGTTTCAGGAGGTGCCAAATCAGGGCTTGGTGCTCTGCAGGTCCCAGCGTGTTGCCTGGTTGGAGAGTGCTTGCGCCTTCCAGGCTCCTCTCCTTCCCGACAGTGTTTATTGCTGGTATCAAATTGTGGCATCCCAGGCAATTTCCCGTTTGCGAAGGATGGCAAAGGCCGTTCTTCCAGGAAGCGTTTGTACAAGCCATTATAAAAATATCTGCAGAAAGAAATTAAAATGAGTGGTATATGATATGAGAGTTGAAGAACTTAGCAAAATAAGTGCCTTAGTGGGGCTATGAAGAAGCGTGCTGCATGGGGAAAGAGAGGCCAGTTTCTGATGAGATGCATTTGATCTCTCCAGTACTGGATGAACTTCTGAACTCAGTGCTCCCAAGCGTCCCTACGCTGCGGAGCTGGGAGAAACCATAACTCGCATCTTGTCTTTGCGCCTGTCTAACACAGCCCCCAAAAAGCTACAGGATAAAGAGAATTCTTCTTCTCTTCTGCCTTGATGTATATGATGAGTGGGAATTTGTGTTTCAAGCTAAACATACTTGCTAGGTTTGAAAACAGCTGCAATATTGCATCTGACATTTTTTAAGTGCTCAGTGAAGCCCATCGTTTTCATGGGGGTGCAGATTGCTCTGCTGGCTTATATGTTTATAGCGAGGTTTGCATTTGGATTAGGTGCGCCGAAAAGCGCCGCCACCTCTGTTCTTCCCTTCCTCTCTGCTCTCTGGCTTCCCTCAGCAGAAAAAAACCAAGTATCACCTAAAATCTTTGGTGCGCCCAGCGCTGGTGAAGCCACCCCTCCCAGGGGCAAGGGCAGCTCACCACATTGCCTCCCCGGATTTCAGCTGCTTCCCCTGGTGTCCCAGTTAGAACATTTTCTGTGGCATTAAATACTGGATCTCTTTTAGCTGTTTGTTTGTCGTCCGAGAAACAAACCCTATGGAGAGGCTGGTTCTCTTTGTGCTGAGCAAATGGCTCTTCCTTCCTTTCTCAGCAGCGAGGTGTGGTGAACCTATGGCAACTCTTTATTTCACTTCAGAGTGCTTTTATTTTTTTTTTCCCCCTAATGAATTTGGTTGAACAAAATTGCAGCATGCCTTCTGTTAAAAGGTGTTTGTAACATTTCATGGGTGTGAGTTAATTTAACAATAACTGCATTTCCCTGGTGCTATTACAAAATAATACTAGTTTTTGTGGTCACCAAGAGCCAGCCATGGATAGGAACAGCGTATATGTGCTGGAAATAAAACTAAGAGTAAGAGGTGAAAGAATCTCTGGGTGAAGCAGATTAGTATTAGAGATAGACAAGCCAGAATAGTTGAGATGTGTTTTGAATTTTCCACTGCTTAACTGAACTCCTCAGCTCTACTAAACTAGAAGTTTTGAAGAAATGGTTTTTCTCTTCAGGCCGTGGGACACAGTACTTGTAGCTGGAGTTACTCTCAGAGACATTTTTCAGGGGTTTTTTGACTCTTGCATTCATTTTTGCTAATCAGGAGTGTTATTGCTCCTTTTTATCACCCCTAAATTGTTTTGTTGAAAATATTACCATCACATGCTGTCTTTGTCTTTTGAGCTGGTTTTGTGCGGGTTCTCTAACATGAGGGAAGTACAAGGGCTTACTGTATAAGCCTTTATTAACTACTCAGTCCCTTGTATAGCCCGTGAATGACAGAGAGTTTTTCTTTGTCGTTCACATGCTGCTTTCATTTTGTCCTATCAATATTGCAGCAAATTAATTAACTCCTGTTCAGTTTTTTGTTCATTTAAATGGGAGGGCAGGCTGTCTAGGATTTCTGTAGGAGACAGGAGGGAAGGGAGCCCTTCTACTACTCCCAGTTCTAGGACTAACTCATCATGCCTATGGGTAAAATCACCTGCAGCACCTCTTGCCTCCCTTCTCCTGAGATGTGGGCTTCACATGAGAGGGCCTCTTTTCCTAAGAGGCAGGATTGGAAGGTGCTGTGTAGGATACTGCGTATAAGGGCACTGCGGGCCCTTATGTATGATGGGTTTTCAGGAGCAGAGTCCTTGTTCTTCTTGCAAGATGACAACAACTCACCCTTTCATTCAAAACAGGGTAAAGGACATTTTACCTTGAACAGTCGCAATCTCCTAAAATTACAGACATCTGAAAAGAAGGTAGAACCTAACATCATGCACAAGAGCCAACAGGGCTGGTCAAAGAGGATGAGAGGGGTGCAACGTGTCCAAAAAACCACTGTAAAAGCAAGAACTTTAGGACAAAGCTGACAAATGTTTCTTGCACCTAGTGCTTGGAATGGGAACCACACAACACTTCTGCAGAGAAAGGGGTTTGAGTTTGCATAACTTTTTTTTTTTCTTTATAAGTACTGGAAATTGTAAAAGAGTAAGCCTGCCTTAATATTTTGGAGTGAATGATATTTTTAGTGATAGCTCTTCAACTGTGATCATCCTGTAAGTTTTCTAGCGGTGCGGTTGCACCGCAAGAGATTGTAGCCAGCAGAGAGGGGCATTCCTTTACAGTTCTGGTTTTCTTAGGATCAGGCATCCACTTCCAAAAGCTAGTGGTCTCTGCAGGCACAAAAAGATCAGCAACCTCCAAACAATTTCAGACAAATCACCGTTTTGTGTCAGAAGAGGCTAGAGGGGATGTTCAGAGCAGCATATTAAACACAAAGCAGATAAAGCGTCCCACACTTGCGAGGGTTGCGTCTTTGTGCCTTTGACTCGAAGTGCACTGGACATACTTTTTGTTTAAAAGAGATTATGAAAAGAAGCCAACAGGGTGAAGGAGAGGAAAGATGTAATCAAAGGAACTACTGAGGGAAGCTGAGGGAAGGAGGAGAAGTCAATACCAAGGAGGGAGATATTGAAAAGGGCAAATGTTTTTAACTGAGAGACGCAGAGGTACTGACTGGCTGCAGGTGCCTGGAGCTGCTTGGGTGGGAACTGTGATCCCTAACCACATCTGCCACCTTCAGGGGCCCCTGGCAGCCACACTACTGCCTGCAAGTTGAACCTGCCTGAGTTTGTGCTGGCTACTAAAATCCTCAAAATCTGGCATCTAGGGATTACGAGAGTGTGAGGCTAGGAGGAATGATACAGGATCGGTTATGTGAGTATGCGACAACCAGTGACGTGATCTAGTTAAAAGATCAGCACAGCTCTTTCCAAGCTGCTCCCGTAATAACTAAGGCAGCTGTGGCCTGGCTGTACGCTGAGACTGGCTGAGCCATAGGCTGCAGCCTGGACTCACTGGGTATTTTGGCAGCAGAAGTTGCTATCTTTAGAGCACGTCTTCTTTCTGACATCTAGCATAGGGCACTGAGCTGGAAGGGACCTTGAGAAAGTCACTGCATATCCCTCCGTGCTAAGGCAACATCTCCTGCACCTCTAGCAAGAGAAACTCTATATGGCTCTTGCCAATCTCTTCCAGAGCTTCACTCTTCTTGCTGTTGGAAAGACTTTGGCTAATACGTGACTCAAATCTTCTTTGCTGCCAGCTGTTAACTGTCCATTTGGTCATGGGCATGGAAAACAGATTGTTCCTTTCCTCTTTGCTGCAGCCTTTTATATGCTGGGAGACTGTTATCATGTCTCCCTTCAGCCTTCACTTTAGAGCAAGCAGCCCCACTGTGTTCAGTCTTTCCTCACAAGCCATGGTTTTTACACCTCTGATTGTTCTCCACCCTTTCCTCTGAACTCTCTCCAATCGGGCCATGATTTCCGTGAAGCGTGATGCCTGCAGGAGAACACAGTGCCCCAGGTGAGGCCCCCCTGGCACTCAGCAAAGCTCAAGCCTTGCTTTCTGAGTCTTGCAGGCTCTAATTCTGTTTAAACATCGCAGTATGGCATTTGCCTTTTTCTCAGCTGCATACTATTGTCGAAGTACGTTCAGGTTGTGCTCCACAGCTCTCGGTCCTCTGGTTTCTTTACTGTGGAGCTGCTATCCCTCTCCACTCCTCGTGTACGTTAATGCACGGAGTAGATGGAGCAAACACCTACTCCATCTCCCCCTGCCCCACAAACTACTTAATGTCAATTTTATGCTTTTCCTACTTAATACAGAGTCCATGCGCCAAGGGAGTGTTGAATGTCAAATGGACGGGAAGAGGTCTTCACTGAACTAACAAGGATAGAATAACATGGCAGGTATACAGCAGTGGGCAGGAGTACACAGGTTTACCTTGAGGTAGTAAAACATTGGACTTCGCTTTCATTAATGGTTCTTCCTTGAAAATCGAAAGCACTTAAGCTACAGGAAAACAAACATAAAATCTCACTTATTTCTTCAGCAATTCTGGGTGATTCCCTCAAGCTCCTGTGTCTCTTGCACTTTGTATTTTTTTCTTTTCAGAGGTAAAGTATACGCACTATTTCTTTGGGCTGCAGACAGCTTTCTGTGTGGCATGAGAAAGCCTGTTCCTCCCTGGTGCTGGTCCATGGCCGGACAATACAGGTGACAAGGGAAAAGAACAATTATCTGGAGGTTTCGACAGAAAACATTACTGGCCCTCCAAGCAAATCATTCCTGAGCTGCTTCTTAGTAGTTTTGCCAGAATAGATTATTTATCTCAAAACCTTCTCTGATACTTATGGAATATGCTTGGAAGTAGGAGGTATGTTTACCTATATTTTACTGTAAGCAGAGCAATATATTTAGGAGGAATTTTTTTGTTTGTGCTCCCCAGCCAGAGAACACGACGGCTCAGCTCCAAAGTGCCTGACTGAGGCAATGGCTCCTACCAGGGGAGTCGGCACATCAAAATGTTGCTTTCTCTGGCAGAATAATGGAGATCTGGTACAGCACCTTCTAATTTTTCAAACAGCACAAAGTGCAATTCCAAATTAACCAGCACACCTCCACCTTAATTTTTCATTTTACTTAACCTCTCTGTGTCTGTTTCCCCATCTGTAAAACTGAGATAATACTTACCTACCTCACAGGGATGTTATGAGGATTAATTAATTGATGTTTGTACAGAGCTTTGAATATGCAAAGAGCTATATGTGCTAAGTAGTATTATTTAGTTTAAATGCAGCTGAACAGGTTTTGAATGCTGGGAAGAGCTCTGTCACTGACACCAATCTATCACAATGTGGCTAATGACACAGCTTTGGGAACCAGGCAGACAATTTTCTTATTCTGTGCCATAATTAGCCAATATCAATAACCAAAAAAAACCCCCAAACCAACCCGCAACCCTTTGCAAGAATTGCAAGGATTGACCACTACAGGATCACTGCAGAAATCCCAATCCAAATACCTCATAGTGGGGTCAACCAGCAGCAAATGCATCATCCTCAAAAATCAGCCAGCTTGGGTGGGATTTCCGAGTGCCTGTAGGGCTGGAAGAACACAGTGGTGCCCCATGGAAAAAGTACAGCATTGCCTGACTTCACTGCATGAATAAATATGAGCAAAATATTTAGCGGGGGATGTCTTTCTGTTCAGCGTGGCATCCAGCCCAGCTTTCGCAGACACAGCTAAGAGCCTCACCTGCCCCCCTGCGTGGGTGCTAAGGGTCTCCAGCCTGGTATTTGTTCTGGTGTGTTAATAAGCCGTGGTAGCCCCGGCAGCAGCGGGGACTGAAGGCACAAAAGGCTGGTTAAGAACTGGTAATATGGGGTGTGTGTATATGCACTGGGGGAGAGAAACTTCTTCCAAGAAATACAAGGAGATACTCTATAATTTTTCTTTTGGCTGCAGATTTATTTCAGTTTTAGTAGTTCTTACTCAAATTCATCAGGGGTAATTAATGAAAGCTATAGGAAGGCCAGCATACACCTAGGATCCTCTGTTTGTAGCTTGAATTATGTTGAGCTGTTTGGTCTATTGGTTCACTACCTCAAGCCTAGTGCAGTATTGTCATCCTTTGCTTTACAACACAGTCATTATATCCCTAAACCACATTGTGATACACTGTGGCTTCTGTTTACGACTCCCGAAACTCCCACTCCATATATCACCTGCCATAAAACCCATCAAACTGCTGCTAGTAAAATGGTGCACAGTGGTCTAAGTAGGAGCCAGGCAAATTGTGTGATACCCTACTGTGGTTAATGAGAGTGAAAATGTGGTTAGGATTTTATTCAGGCGATGTTCATTTGCAGGGCCATTGTAGTGAGGTGGCAAAGAAAAGAGTCTTTTGTTAACCTGAATGACAATATATTTTCTATTGTACGAAGTAGCTGAATGCAGAGTTTGCCAAGTTATACATCAATTGTAAATAAGTCAAACTGTGACCTTGAATGGCTACATTTTTATTGCTTGGGGGTCTTGAAAACTAATTAATACACTGAGATGTTATAGCGACCATACGAAACCTGTTACCGGAATTTAAACCATAGCAGAGCAGTTCAGACCAGTCGTTGGGAACTACAAAAATAATCAGGAGGTGTGTGTCAGGAAGATGGGGTGGGTTTTTTTAGGAATATTTTTTTTCCGTTCAAGGGCTGTTGGGATGGATGTGCCGTTCGATTGTCTGGAGTTGTAGGGGAAGCAGAAATCGTGGCAGAGGTATGGGCTGTGCTGCAGATCCTTAAAGGTGGCACTGAGCCATGCTCTAGTGGGGTGGTGAAGGATCCTCCAGGTTTAACCAACGTTTTTAGCCCCTGAGGCCAAGGGCACACATGCTGTTTTGGGCTGAACCTGGGATAGAAACCCTTCCCTCTCTTCACTTCCCCTTCTGCCCTGGTTTACAGAGGAAGATCTGCTTGTGTGGGATGAGTGGCTGGGACCAGATCATGGTCAAGGTGAGCATGGGGACCCTGCAGTAGCTCGTGCCGAGTTGTCATGGTTTGGGCTGGGCTGGTCCCTAAATGAGCAACGGATGCTCCCTCTACCTCAAGCCAGGACACACGTGATGTACGCGTGGGCAGTGGGGCTGTAAGGAGAGCCAGAGCTCTCAAGAGTAGGCTTTGTGTCCTCCCGGAGCAAACAGATAGAAGTTTAATTTCACAGTCCAAAGGGAGACTGTAATTCCACGAGATGCTTAAGCACTTATGCAATCTTAAATATGTAAAAAAAAAAAAAAAA
>VXBO01006793.1:257709-273410 GCA_013400135.1 Rhinoptilus africanus
TGCTTTTTTTTTTTTTTTTTTACAGCTACTTTAGAACCTGTACAGCCCTAGAGAGGGAGCTGGATTGTATTGTGGCTCCTGCAGCACCACGGGATTAGCTGACGAAGGCCCTCCTCTTGCGGTCACTTCCAAAGGTGAGGAGATGCTTTGATGTCAAGGAGAAGCAGTTCAGTTCAGCAATGGGACTTCCCGTCCATAGGGGTTAGGCTGAGAGCTCTTTCCAAAAGGATTTTGTTTTTTTAAGCATAAATAGTATGAAAATCTTAAAGAAAGCAGAAGGCATGTTAATTTGATACTTTTATGGCGTACGAGTGTGTTTAGAATGGCTGATTTTATGCAGGTGTGGCTGTAGGTGAGCTATGGGGGGTTCAGGGCCATGCATACTCTGTTGAAGCACAAGCTGTAGAACAAAAGTTAGCTGGGGAGCAACTGTATTGATGGTCGGGTCTGCAGAGAAGAATTTCTCTCCTCTTTGCCATCCCTGGGGGAGTGTGTCCATCTGCCAGGATGGCCGTTTGGTCTGTAACGCCTTTATCTCCTCACGGCTGCACAGGTACCATCAAGGCTCTTCCTCGGTGCTCCTGCTGGGGTGGGAGCGAGTGCTCTGCCGCATGAGAGAATCCCACATACTTTGTGGTATTTTCATGGTGTGTTTATCTGAATTAGCACTCTTACAGCCTGGGGGGCTCAAAGCCCGCCTCCAAAGGTAGGAGGGGATGAAGGTGCCCTGTCCCCGACTCTGGCATAGCGTCGCACTCTGCACCGTACGTGGGAACGGCAGCAGCTAACCTTCATGTTGGCTTAGCTTTGCTCTTACTGATATCCCTGTGGTCCTGCCGGTTGCTTGCGGAAGTCCTTTCCCAAGCATTTTTCATTCCAGAGGAATGCTGCTTATCAGAGTTACATATGTTCACTTTTTGAGCCTCCCAGCTGGCTTGCCCAGGAGGGAAGTGTTATTTCCATTTTGCTGTGAGGAAACGAAGGCGTAGGGAGATCAGGTGGCATGAGATCTCGGGCTGCTGGGTATCCCTTAATCACATGGGCTGCCTTACCCAGCTAGCTCAAAATTCTTACTCCAGCTTGGGAAATACAGAAGTGCCTTCATGAAACAGCTGCTGGGAAGAATTTAGGTGTCATAGTTTCTGCCGCGAAGCAGATGGTGACTTCCTAAGATCTCTTCATACTTTTAAAATGCTTTCAATAGTATTAGATTTTATCCAGGTTTTGCCCCATAGCTTACCTGTCCTAGCTGGGTGTATCATACGTATTTCATGTGGAAGGTTAAACAGGGGAATGTTTTTGTAAATGGGTAAAAAAGGCAAACTCAAGCAAAGGCACCACTGCAAGATGATGGGTTTGCACAGGTATTGGCCTCAGCAGTGCTCTGTGTGATTTGGGAGTTCTGATCCTGTGTCTGCACCACCCCTGAGGCAGCCTGTGTGTGTCTGCAGGCTCTCTTCCATGTGCTTTCAACAGTGGGGAAAAGCTGGTGGCCCAGCCTCTCCTCTCCCAACGCGTTTGATTCTTCAAAATGAGGAGCTACAGCCTGTAGTCGCTGTGGGAGTCGGGCTCCCTACGTGTCAAGGGGACTCCTGGCAGGGGGAGAACTGGAGAGCTTGGTAGAACGCTTGGGCATCTAGAAATTGGAGGAAGTTTTGAAGAGAGCGGGAACATAAGCAAAAAATAAATAAAACATAAACATAACCCCCTAAACTGAAACACATTCATGCATTTACAATCATCAAAATCCCAGGTTAGGCAGATGAAAGAGATTTCAGCGTGTTACAAGTCATAGCAATAATAGCCCTGGGACACTGGCTGGTCTATTCTATTATGTAAAAGTCTCGCAGCCTTGTAATGGTTCCACAGATTAAGAAGTGCTATGTACCAGCTCCAAATATTTCTTTAAATTAAGTCTTTCTGCTTCTAACTGAAATCTCCGCTGAATATGACGGTCTAATAGGGTGCCCTGTTCCATCTGTGTAAATAACACAGCGAGATTTTTCTCTTGTTGAAATACCTGCGTTAAAAAAAAAGGCAGCAATAACTTGAGACTTCAAAGGTCTAACTTCAAAAGATTTCTTGCATTCTGCTTGACGGGACAGCATCTTATGCACACATGCTTTTTTGCTGCTAAATGCCTTAATAATGAGCTTGGGTTCAGATTTTGTGAATCAGAGCCAAGTAACTCTGTTTTATTATATTTGCTGGGAAATGAACTAGCTCTGGGTAATTAGGAAAGCAATTTTATTAGCATCTATTTCATAAAGATTGTTTTTTAATCAGAGTCAGAACTTACTAGAAATGATTCTTTTATTTTTATTGCACGGCTCCCTTGAATGGTGCAGGCCGCCATGGGTCTTAACCCATGGCAAACCCTGCGCGCTGAAGGCAGCAGTATCACTATTAATCTGTACCGATGTTCTAAAATAACCCTAGGATGGTAGTCCCCTAAATAACACCGCAGAAGCTAATAATTACTGTAGTGTGGTTTACTGCGTGATGCCACCCTAGGGCTAAATTATAACTGTCCGTGCCTCCCTGCACCATAAGGACGACAGGGCACAAGGAGCCCGATTTCCTCTGCTTCCCAAGACACGCCGCACAGAAGCGACGGGGAGCCATCTCAAGGCCATGGGGAGGGCTGGAGGACAGGCTCGGGGCAGGGTGTGGGGGCACGGAGGCAAAGTAGCCACCAGGAGAGAAGATTTTGGTTCGATTCTGTGCTTGGTTTTAATTTCCTGTAAGGAGGACTTGACACGAAGTTCGGCATGGTGCTGGGAGAAGTGGTAGGGGGAGGAAAGACCAGCAGGGCACCTTTCCTCCTTCTGGGGGTGCTTTCGTAGAAAAGGGAAATGCCGCTGTACTCAGCAAAGGGCAAACAGCTGATGGGTTTGGTTCACTGGCCAAACTGGGAAAAGAAAAAATAAAAAATCAGGCTTGGAATAATTGGTCAGCCCGTAACAAAGCCCCGGGTTCCTCAGAGAAACAGAAAGAAAAGAACGATTTTTATTTAGCTGAATGGGAAGTTTTGCTTTCATTTCAATTAGAAATCCTCTTTTATTGTTTAACATTGGCAAATTTCTGGGCAAATGAAAAATCAAAGCAGTGCTTTTTGAAAGTGTTTTTGGGAAACATTTTGAGTTTTCTGAATGTTTTAAAGTTGTTTTCAAAATTCCTTAATGAACTTTGTATGAAATTGCAAATATTTTTGGTTCCTTGAAATTCAACTTTTTTTGGTGACTGAAAGAATAATGACTTGAAGCTGTACTTCGCTGCAAGCACCCGCAGGTCACAGGTAGTAGGTGGGTCTGCCAGTGCTTTTGAGTTGGAGCTCCGCGGTCACAGAGTGCGGTCACACTTGGCCATGAGAGCTCCTGGGGCTGGGACACGCTCAGGTCCAGCAGAGTAACACAGATAGGTGTCTTCTGAGGAATTTACACCTGCACTTGTGTTCTCACCTCAGACAGACTCTGGGTTAGAGGCTGTTGCGAGACAAGGTTTGGATCAATTCTTGCATCTGATTTTGTTTCTTACAAGAACAAGTTCATGCCAGATTGGTAGTCATGAAGGAATGGGTGATAAGTTAATGGAAAGAGTGGGAGGGTGTTTTATGCAAAAGGAGGAGTGGGCTGAAATTCCAGAGGTGCTCAGTGGGGCTACCCACGTACCCACAGAGTATAGCTTGCCTTTTTGAAATAGCAGGCATCTGGAAAAAGGCGATTACCTTCCCGGCTCCCTCATCACCAAGGTTTTGTGGGTGCAGTCATAAAGTTTCTAAATTTGGTCTGGTGTAGAGACTCTCCAGAAAGAAGACAAGACTTGGGAGGAGAGATGTTTGGGAGTCTGTGCAGAGAGGAGAGAAACCTCCTGAAAGTGCGCTCAGCCAGTTCTGGAGAAAAGCAGCCGGTACCAAATCTGGAGCGTGACCTGAACCTGCTCATGTTTTGGAGGCCTTCAGGGAGTTTGTTTCAGGCCAAACCAGTATGAGATCAAGGAGAAAGTTTATATCAATTTTGAAGTGCCTGAACAAAGCAAAAAGGTTTTAGTACTAAAAAGGGAGAAACATATGTTACACAGGAGAAAAACATCTTATCAGGAAGAACATGGGGAGTGAAGTGACTAATGATGAGGTTTCTGAGATTTTGCCACAAAAATTATATAAAGGAGGCTCCTGAAAACCTTTCAGGCGGCTGTAGAGAGATCTCATTCTCCAGGCAGAGAAAGAATATAAACCAGGGTATATTTTCCAACTCTTTTTTCCATTTATACTTTACAAAGCTTATTTCATTTGGGAAAAATAATTTAAAAAGCCCCAACCACCTAGATGTCAAAACCCACATCGCAAGAGAGAGCTTCAAGCCAAAGGCCTTGGGTAGGGCTGCCTTCTGTCCTTCTCACAGTGCCTGGCCTCATCTGGTGGTGCTCCTGGTCCTCCACGGTGATGGCTGCCACCTCCTTGGGTGAGGGTGAAGCCAAATGGTTGTAAGAAAGAGGAAAGGAGCAGAAGAGCGAGAAAAGGAAGGGCAGAAGCCAGTCCCTCTTCCCACAGTGCACGCAGCAGGGACAGCAACTGCTGCCCGCGTCTCCCAAAGTTTGAGTGCTTAACTTTGCATCCCAAATACAAAAGTATTTTGGTTCCCATGTACATACATACATACATATATAAAAAAAATATATATAGATACTCCCACACACGAAGAATAGCAATCAGTTTTATTTCTTCGCTTTGCAGTCATCAGTAAATTTAGATTATTCATGTGAATAGTTTAAAGAACATGTCCTGTGATCTAAGTAAGAGGGAAAATATATCCACAGGATGATCCAGTGTGTGTAAAAATAAACAGTTTGATTGCTCTTACATGCTCTTCTTTTGTGCAAACAAAGAGAAATGCAGAAAAATTGCTACATTTCATCATGTAGGACAAGGGGGCCCAGGTGACACCCTGATCAGGTGTGCATGCATAATCATTCCAAAAATAATCACCCTTTTGAATAATTTCACCCCAAATCTTGCAGCTTCAACTTATTCTCTGCAAGTGACTCATAAATCTTTACCGTGAATGTGAATCAAGTTTCAGAGCCGCAGGCTCAGGAGCTTGTTGGATTTATTCAACTTTAGTCTTTATTTATAGACATAAAAATGTATTATTGGTTGTAACATCCAAACAAAGGAAAACAGATTGTAAGCATCCATTAACATTTTCCCAAAAGGGAAATCTGGAGTTTCTCCTGGGTCTTTCAGTCTCTCCCTTGTAATATTAAGATGATGTCATAAACTCATAATTACTTTGCGATGCTCTTATGTACTCTGTAGTTGCTTGTTCAAAGGTGGTTATTTATTTTCTGAACAGAAAAACCGAACAATACAAACAGGTGGAAGGAAGCAGATCGGTCTTTGGTGGTTTAAGGTTTGAAGGACCCCAACATTTTTATTTCACGCTATTGCAATAATTTTCTCTGGTGTACGCAAGGACACAGGTGTTTTATGTAGTGTTATTAAAAAATGTTCCATTAATATTCAGATATGGCACGCAAACATTTTATAAACACTTTATAATGACTGGAGCAAAGCACAATTTGGGGAGTAGTAACCTGCAGAACGTGGAGTCTTTACTGCCGAGTCGGTCCATAACCTGCCCAGGTTCCTTCCAAGAAGGTCTCAGTCTGAATTAGTGGTGGACGTATGCTTTATTATTATAATGAGAATCCCAGATTGCAAAAATATGTATGAGTGTGTGTATGTGGAGGGGAGAGAGGAAGGAGCTGACTCGCGAATTTGGGCGCTCCAAGCCTGGGCAGATGCGGGAGGGCAGGATGGGCAGCGCGGGGGGCCGGTGTGCGCCAGGGGTCTCTCCTGGCTGTGGGGTTCCTCGGTACGTCTGTACCTGCTCCTTGTTTGAGGGCAGAGCAGAAATTTGTTTCAGAGCCTTGTTTATCCTGTAACATTTTTGACTTATAAAAGAGCCTGATGGAGTGCTGACTGAGTAGCTGGAAATGAATAATTGATCTGGCTTTCTTTCTCCTTCTCATGGAATAGCTGTGAGCAGATTGTGATTTCCTCAGATGTGTTTGTTATTCAGAAATATCTAATACGTTTTTACAGTTTTTTTCTTCTTTTTCTTCCACTCCATCGATTAGATTTCCCAGGTGTCTGGGTTGGGCTCAGACAGGCTGGGCTCTGGGCAGCACACCAGGGAAGAGCGCAGTTGGAGCGCTAGAGGTCGGGGTTGGTGCCCTCCTGGTAGGGCCACCCCTTCCTCTCTGGGACACTGGCGGTGGGACAGGACCTTCTGCGTGTCTGTCAGGTAGATGGGGTTAGTCTGTCACGGATCAGCCCCAGGGTTTTGCAAACCCTTTGTCCATGATTTCTGCCCTAGTCTGGAGAAAGGTGCAGGCGCTTCTCCTGCAGAGAGGTGTAAATCCCCCTCTCTGGGAGCACACCGGGGTTTTGAGCATAACTTTTCTGCGTGATGCCCGGTGGAGGTGCGCAGATAGAGGAAAACCCCCTTTGAAAGCTAGTGAGAATATCCAGGAGCATACTTTGTTCCCAGTACTCACTCAAAGCTAATTTGATGGAGAAGAGAAAAATCTCTTCCTTCCTCGGTAAGGAGCATAAATATCTATTTCAAACAATTCTTTAAGGATCTGAGGTTTCTTATTACTCATTGCTAACCATTTTAATTTCTGACCTCTTCTGCTTGACTAGCTGCAGACCCATTCAATGACCCTTTAGGATTCCAGTGCTGTGATTTATGTCCTAGCCCAAATTTCTGTGAATTACTGGTGTACTGAGCCCCTGACAGAATTTGAAGCTGCCCTTTTTGTTTCCCCTATGCAGCTTTCCCTACTTCTCCCTTCCTGGTGCTTCACTTAGACTGGATGGATATAATTTTAACCATTATCTTCAGCTCCACATAGACATTTATAGTACAGTCTCCGGTGTCTTACATGAACAGAATCAGACTCAGCTCTGTTAAGTTTGTTTCATTTTTCTCAAAATTCCCTTATGGAATTCTGGATTGTCCATGCTTTTGGTGTAGGTTATGTAGTGTTTGGTTGGGTTGTTTTTGTTTGGTTTTGTTTTTTTAAATAAGAGCCGTTACAGAGTATTTAAAGGTACTTTTCCACATTCATCATGGCTTACTCTGCCTGCACAGAGAATGATGATTTTCTTGTCATTGTATGTCACTTTGGTACTGGTTTTTCCTTGCTACGCACGGTTCAGGGTCCTGGCCAGGCTGGGGAGAGCGGGCTGTGACTCCAGCTGGGTATGGATTTTGGCTGCTCTACCGTCTGTGTCCAAATTAAACCCAGATCTCCAAAGACAGACCTGACACTGCACAGATGGGTGGGAGGGGATGTGTAAAAGCACCAGGAGTTCACCTGTGCTCTGGTCATTTCCTGGGCAGGAAAGCTCTTGTGAAAAGATATTGCTGGAAAAAAGCCTCTTGCCGAGTTCAGCCTGTTGCTCCAGGTACCGGTGGTGAAGCAGCCACGCTCCCGCACCTTTCTGGGCTGGGCTGGCCACAGAACGCTGCTTCACAAAAGCTTTGCTCAAATCCGGATTTCCTCTTTCCTTTGCGTCCCGCCTCAGCCCGCAGTGTGGTCAGCAGGCTCACAAAGGTGGCCGGAGTTTGGGGAAGGGAAGGGGTGGCCTTGCTTGCCATGTCCCAGCGCCTTAAGCTCCTTCCGTGCCAGGAAAGCAGAAGGGAGAGGAAATTTAACTAATATTGCTGAACCTGAAATAGATTCCTCCGTCCAGATTCCTCACTGACCTCAGACTTATTCAGGGCATGTCTTAGAGCTAAGATTGATTGCTTCGAGTTACCTCCACATACATATATCTCCATTTTCCCTCTTTTGATGTTGCCTCACTTCTTTCCTTCTCTAGACCACTTTGAAAAGTAGGACTGCCCGGTGCCTCACTGGCCAGCCCCGCTAACAAAAGTATTACGCGGTCATCCAGGACTCTCCCTCACCTTGTTGCTGTTTACTTGGGATTTTCTCTGTTGTGGCTTCGGTTCTGGGGTTTATTCCCTGCTCCTGGCTGCCAGGCACCGGGTTTGTTAGCGTTCGGGTGCGGATGTGAGCCCCTCTTTTATTGTCATTGGGAAGGATGGAAGTGGGCTTAGAAATGTTAGCTAGTTTTGACTGTCCTGGAATTTCAGCCTACCTGGTTCTTTAGCAGAGCTTTACCAATCGCCGTGCGAACAGAGCGGCTATTTCTTCGGTGACCTGGGAGTGGGCCCTATATATTGTTCACATCAGAATGGCAGGGCATGTATGAGGGCATCTTTGGGTCACTACGGTGACGTGCCAACCCTATAGGTGCTATTTTACCATTAGAGATTAAAAACTTACAGGCAGATTCCGAAGCGTAATTTTGCTTCTGTGTGTTCATTTAAGATTTAGCCCAAAGTATTAATATAAAATTTAAAATTGTGTCCTCTTCCCTGAAATCCAGTGTGGTTACAAGGTTCTAATAAATATTATGTCCTTCCATCATGCAATTAAAATTTTCCACCTCATTTCACAATGCAAAACACTCACATGTTGTCAATCATTTTGAAACATGATTTTTTGACATCATATAATTTCACTTCGTTTTTCAGACAGACATCACACCAGGAAATTATATAAGAAAGGATCCTATTATATCTTTATTTTTCCACCGAATTTCACCTTCAAATACAGCCATTTGTGTACATTTCAGTAATTCTGACAACAAACTTTCAAGGAGAAACGAATGGCATCCGCATAGCCGGAGATCAGCATATGGAGCTTGCTGCTCTTCAGAGACTGGCGCAGGCACCTGGTTCGGAGCCGCTGGTGGAGCCACGGGAAGTTTACAAGTCTTGATGCACGAAGTGAAAAGGTTGCTGCTTGAAACAGATACCACCTGGGAGGCAGGGAAGGGAAACATATGCATGGTTTTGAACTTTCCTGTGTTTAACAGTTAGCAGACACTAATGAATTGCCAAACAGCCCTGATTTAAAACGTAGTAGTCAAAAGCAAGGTTACCTGCTGCTTGTCAGGTAGTCCACCTGTTCAAGAAACCAAAGCGCTCCTGCCCTGTGCCAGGAGAAAAGCTGCTGCTGTTCCCAACCTCTGCTCCGGTATATTGTGTGCGTGTCTCTGTGTGTGTCTCTGTGCGTTGCTTCATATCACGTGAGACAGAAATTCAGCGTGCGATAGAATAGCTCAGGCTCATTATAGAGGTCTGGTATTAAGTGACAGATTTTGATCGTAGTTGCACGTAAATCTGGGGGAAATATGGCCTGCAGAGCGCAATTTGGAATTTGTAACTCTGATCAGGTCTAGGCTGGCAAAGTAAGAGAGGAGCAAACCAGGCATGTAAAAAAAAACAGAATAAAACTTTTGATTGTAGCTTTCAGATATCCTCTCCTCGTCTGTGACGTCCTTGGAAATTCACACCCGGTCCAAAAACCTCTTCCCTGTCTCCCAGAGGGCTCAGCTGGGAATGGCAGCACGCTGCTGGACGGTGTCTGAATCTCCGCCACCCTTCTAGCTTTCAGCGCTGAGGTGAGGATGTTGCTTCCAGGCAAGGTGATCCTGATCTGCTCGGCTAAAGCTCTGCGGGCTCACACAGCCAAGCGGCTGCTATTCTGCTAAGGGAATGTGCAGAGCTACTGACCTACTAGTAAACCTCTTGCAGCTAGTTTGAGATTGAAAGCTCAAATTTCTGCTCGCCTAGGCAGTGCTAGGGGGCCTGTGCTCCGAGAGTGCCGGTAGACCCGTGCTGCCGCACGCAAAGACACAGGGTTCGTTCTTTGGAGCCAGCTAAATTGTGTGGGGTGTCTGGGAGCTGCATGCCTTGGAAAGTGGTACCTCTTAATCTGCTGGGATCAAGTTTGGTTTTAGGCTTTTACACTGAGCTGAGAAGGGAGGAGACCATCAGAGCCTGGACCACTGTGCCCTGCCCCACACCGCCTTCTGGCCATGGGGCTGCCGCGTAAACCCACAGCGACTCCGTACGACCACACCAGGCCTGTGTGTGGGTTTTGGGTTTTTTCCAAGGGTTTTGCTGATGGAATTATTCCCGTGCGTCACATGCAGTCACGCAGACTCGGTAATCTAAAGGGGCTCAGTTCTTGCTGTGTTTAAAAAAATAAAAAAATAGTTGGTTCATCCTAGCTGATGCTTTGGTGGCACCGGGGAGAGCAGTGAGCAGCGCTGGGGACCAGTCGGCTAGTACAGGGTGTGCCAGAAGAGACAACAGCCTGGCATGTTCCTGTGGGGGAGAGGGTGACGCTCCAGCAAAGCCTTGGTAGTTCTCCGTCATGGGCAGGCACAGCCGGCGGAGATCATCGCTGAAGCTGCGGTGGTGTATGGAATAATCACGTGGGGAAAAATCACCTAGCAAAGCTTACTGTATGGAACATCTCAGCAGCAGGTAGGCTGCTGTGGCGGGGGGGAGGAAGGTGGCTTTTAGGGCAGCTGTGATTAGAAAGGGGAGAACCCCACCAGACAAACCCAGCGGGATAAGTTGGTCCTGATGGATACCGGAGAGCTGGGGGCGGTGCTCTGGTTTCCCTCATCACTCAAGGTGGCCTTGTGAAAATTGGTGATGATCTGGTGGTAGAAGTGCAGGGGAAGCAAGCAGGCAGAAAATAACGAAGAAGGAGGGAAGGTTGTTACCATCGCTTCCTTCCTCGAACTGCGGGATAGCTTGGGGCTCAGGCTCAGTACGAAGTTACTGCAGCATAAAAAGCTCCCACCCATCAGCTGTGCTGTACTCTCCCTTCGTGTACGTCCTCTTAGCCTGCAACAGTCATAAAGGAAAATGATTTAGCCTATTTTTTTTTTTTCTTTGAGGCTTAGACTAGTTTGTGTTCCCTTGGTGTGAATTTACCGGGTGTGCATGGCCCCCAGCAGATACCCCAGCTCGGCTGCGGGACGTGCTGTGGGGCAGGGAGCCGCATGGGGAGAATAGGGCATTTTCAGCCTTAAATTTTGCTCGGTTCTTAGATAACAGCAACTCTCGGTGGTCAGATTGGTTTTACCACAGAGATGTAGGGAAGTAAATACTCCAGTGTGAGTGCGATGCAAATGATTTTTCCTGGCCTGATCCTGAAATCACTGGGGTGTGCCATATAAAAACGTGAAAAATTACTCTGATGAACGACAAGATAGATCTTTCAAGGGGTCCCTTATGAGTTTTACGTGAAACATGCGCTTTCCTTTAATTGGGGCAAGGGTGCTGAGCTCCTCGCGAAGTCACCCCCTCCCACCATGAGCTCACTCTCAAGTCCCCCCCTTCTCTGGGGACCCGGGTTCCTGTGCCCGAGCGCAGCCCTGTGATTTGCAGGGGGGGTGTTAATTCAGAGATCTGTCCTTCAGGGCAGGGAAATGATGAGGTAAGAAATCTTTCTATATTTTGAATATACATATATATGTACACACATATAAATATATATCAGATTATTCAAATGCAGCCTGCATATATTTTGCCTAATCCATACAGAGTTTTATCAATATTTCTTTGTTTATTCTCTTTCATGCCAGCTGCTTTCTTTATATATTTCCATTTTGTACATTTTTCAGAGTGATTGGATCATGTTGCACACACTTCTATTGAAATATTAAGTGTTTGCAATCCCCATTCATAGGCACCAGCTCCGTTATTATGATCCATCATTTCAAAATCCACATATTTGAAAAAAGAGAGCTTAGCTAGCCCTTGAGTAGCAGAGAGCATTAGACCCAAGGAATCTCATTCGTCTTGTCAATAATCTATGGATTAACACCACCAAATTGTTTGTTTCATTGGCATTTCCTCGCTGTATGTTTTTGAAGGAAATGAGCGTGTGGAAACCCCAGCGGGGTGAGGTCTGTTGAAGGCTGGGCTTACACCTGAGCGAGCAGGGAAATACAGAACTTCTCGTTCGTGCCCAGCTCCTGGGCATCTCGTGGTGGTTGCGGTTTCAATGTCGCTGATTCCTGTTAATGGTCAGGATGGGAGAAATGAACCTGTGACGGCCAGGGCTTCTTCCCAGCGGGATCGTGGTGAGAGCTTGGGGTCCTTATTGCCCGCCAGCCGGCAGAAGGACTCACAGAATCATAGGATCGCCTAGGTTGGAAGGGACCTTTCAGATCATCCAGTCCAACCATCAACCTAACACTGACAAAAGCCATCACTAAACTATACCTTTAAGCACATGAAGGTGGAGAAGCGGTGGGTGGGCAGCGGGGTGACAAGACAGGCGCAGCACCTGCGGCACCTATGTGGGAACCCCCAACCTGATCCGTGAGTATCTAAGATAAGGACAAACTCGGTGATGGCAGGGACCCCAGTGCTGGCTGATGGTCTGGTGATGGCCCCAGCAGGCTACGGAGATGGTGCACGAACATCAGCTTTGGGCACTTGTTCCAATGGCGGGTTCACTTGAACCTCAGTCTTGGTGCCGCTGTTGACAGCCGTTGAGAGAGGCGCTTTTGTCTCCTTGGTGAAATTTCGTGTCCCCGTGGGCTTTAGCACCACTGCTAAACCACAAAAGCACGTTGAAGCCCACTGGTGCCAGGCCGTGTCCCCCTGGCTGGGCCAGCGCGGGGCAGACCCAGTCTCCCGCTGCCGGAATCTCGCCCTGTCCCTGTGTGCCGTTCCGCGGCAGACGCGTTGGAGGGCACGCGGGCCGTGCGGGCGGCTGCGGCGCCGGTGCAGGGGCTGCCACCAGCCGGGCTCGGCGCCATTCATCACCGGCCACGGTCCCTGCCGCGGCATCGTCACCTAGCAACGGCCTGGACACGGCAGGCGGGACTTTATTTTTTTTTTTTTAACCATAAAAATAAGGCAATAATTTAGAAATTTGCATTTTTATTTTAACAAATGAGAATATTTGGGTGGCAGGGCTCTCAAAGCCGGAGACGTTTGTGCTTTGCGTCCCCGTGAGCGGAAGCGGCGGAGCGGTGGCTGCCTGGCAGAGATGGAACTATCCATTTCATGCCTACCAGGGTTTAAAGTTGAGCCTGACATTGTGCAATTGCCTTACCCTACTTTTTTCTTTTTTTTCTTCCCCACATACGTGCTGTAAAAAATAATATAGTTAAATTACAGGGCGGGCTTTTTTAATGTAACTTCTGAGGCTGAACTTTCAAGTCTTTTTTTTTTTTTTTAAACGGAAGGAAGAAAAGGCAAAGAAGTATATAAGCTCTAATTATTCCTTTCCCGCTCTTTTGAAACACCTTTAAGATTGCAGAAGTCTTCTGAACTCTATATTGGCAATTCATGGTGCGGCAACTCGTTGCAAAATATGCTCATTCGTTTTCACTGATTGAATTTACTGATTGTTAATGTGTATAAAAGTGTTACGTACTTTTGAAGTAATCTCCCGCTAAAGGATTTATAGGAAAGACTATTTAAATATCATAGCGTTTTCTCTGTTGTTATGACAGTATTATTGAGTAAATAGTTTAATTTTAGTGCCCTAGTTAAAAAAAAATCTATAATGACCGCCACATAAATCGTTTGGTTTTTTTATTTCTATATTTAGTTCCCTCCACAGAGACTGGAGTTGAAAATAGGCTAGTACCTAAGACATGAATTCTGTTAAATATTAAAGCGATCTCATCAATGATTTTATTAGTCTCAGTACTCAGTGAAGGCCGCACTGACATCTGAAGTCTAATGATTTTTTTTATATATTTAAAGCCTCGTACTGCACCTTTAAATATTGAACAATATTGAAAAATATAGAAGTACTTTTTTGTATATTAGCTTTAGGCAGAACTGTTGTATGATTTCCACTCCTTTCATGACATTGTAATGATGTTACCACATACAACTTTATCTTGCATGAAAAGGTGAAGTCATGAGTGATTTCTCCAATTTAAAAGCACTCAACCCTCACAGTGCTAGAAATGAATATTTTGCATATATTCATGCAACAATGATTCAATTTAAGATTTCTATTTTCAAACATTGCTTGAAACCTCCGGTATGTTAGTAGTAAAATTGCCAAAATGTGTAATAAGATTTATTATAGATGAGAAGCATTTTATTTAGTATTTCATGTTAACACGCTTTTAGGGTTACCCTGGTTTAGCAGAAGAATTCATCTTTCTTTTCTAATCAGAACTAACACTTTATTGTATTATTAAGATACACTTACTGTGCAATTGTATATCACTGCAGGAGCAGCGTTTTCTCCGCCTGGCAAACCTGTGCCTGGTCGATGCACGGCGTCTGCCTCCCGCGCCCTCGCCCCCGCGCTCTGTACCCTACCGCTCCCCAGCGCTCCAATTTTACTCCGGTTTTTAGTTTTCCTCCTCAAAGACCGTCTCTAGCTCGGCACTGACATGCATCCCAGGTCTCTCCTCTCCGCTCAACCCGAGCAGACCGGAGCTTTGGTTGCCCTGGGACCACTGGCAGTGGGTTTTGGTGCCAGCGGCAAACCCTGTCCTGGGAGCTGCCCGTCTGGCGACCAAAACACACACTGCTTTGTTGGCCAAGTTTGTTACAGGGCTGCTCCTTGGAGCTTCACCTTTGTCACCTGCCCATCGCCCTGCTTGGTGTGGAGCTGATCGGAGCCGCCGTTTCTCTGAACGTCCGTGTCGAGGCACGTACGCTGATGCATTGATGTGGCGCCAAGGCCACCCTGCATTGGTTTCCTGGCTTTGCGTATGGAGGTGTGTGCGGCGTTGGGGCTGTTCGGGCTCCATCAGTCAGTGGGAGATACAGCAGTGGAAGAGATGCTTGACCTAAAGCAATCCGCATTTTGTTTCTGCTCCCTCACTGCCTTTTTGGTGGTCTGGGGCAGGTTACATCCCAGCTGAAGCAGCATCATCATGCACACATGAGCCTGATATTTTCATGGCTTTGGTGATTAAGGAGTGGTAAGACCAGGCCTGAAAAATTCCTGGCATTTTGATCCTTTAACCAAGGTCCAAATCCCAGTGCTTTTTCTGCCTCCAGTAACCCCTTCATGCTTAGCGCCAGTGCAGCCGCTTGCAGAGTGAAATGGGCACATCCCGAGCAGCTAAGGGGCTCATCCTGTGGGGAAAATACTATTAAAACGTAAGCGTTGAGGGATGCGCGGCGATGAGCTGCCACGCTGGAGTGATAAATATGTTTACATCTTTTAAAAGTTGTAACTCAGCATGGATGAGCTGGCGTCCCCCCCCCCCTTTCACACTCGTGTTTGATTCGCAAACAGAAAGGGACGATCTGCTATTAGGGAAGCTTTCTCTTTGACTGGGGAGCTGGAGATGGCAGTGAGAGTGGCTTTCATAGATGAAAATAATTGTACACTTTTTGTATTATTATTTTTGGCAAAGAGCTAGCGTTTCAGCTTTCCAGCGTATTACATCATTACATTGTATAATGCATCATAATGATAGAGTGAATGGAAACGAAGAAATGCCAGCTTCTGTTGCAAGTTTAAAGACAGACACACATTTTCAGCTGGGAAAGCTGCTGTTCAGCTAAGTGTTTTCCTAGATGAAACAAAGCTGCAATCCCACTTGGCATTCGCATTAATTGTGGACTTGCCAACAGGCCAGTTTCACTGGTGTATAAATTAGTGGAGAATTATTCAACTCATCTCAATAACTAAGAGAATATCCTCATAAAGCTTGCTGAGCTGTAAGACATTCCCCCTCCCCCCCACTTTCCAGGGTATTTTGCACCCTATACTTAGAAAAATCACAGAATTTGCATGCTGTTACAAAAAAAAAAAAA
>VXBO01006793.1:273445-302813 GCA_013400135.1 Rhinoptilus africanus
AAAAAAGGCGAGCAAAAAGCCCCATACAAAGAAAAGCATCAAATACGCTGATAGCCCAGCAGAGCAATGTGGTGACTATCTGCATAAAATAGCAAGTTTGTATTGATCGGAAACTGTCCAAATTAAGAGGGAATTTTCTGGTTTGTTGTTTGAGTTTTGAGTTTGGGTGTTGGATTTTGTGGTTTTTTTTTTTTTTTCCTTTTTGAAATTCAGCTAAAAATGCGAAGTGAAAGCGCCTGTGAAACATGCCTCGGTGCCAGCATCAGACACCCGACATTTCATGTCTCTCCGTCGAAACAAGAGCCCGGGAAGTGCAAACTTCGCCAAACTGTCCTGCCGATGGGCCTTTCTGACCTAACGGGGGGATCACCTTTATGGTGACAGGATAATTTGATCTCTGTGCCATCTAATCCTTATTTTCTTTACGGAGACTGCCAGCAAGGGTGCCAATTAGTGCCAATTGTGATGGTGGCTTTTGTGATGCAGACACCTGCCCACTAGGAATTGGACTGGTACCACCAACACACATATGCCACTAAACAGCTGTCAGATGTTAATGACTTTTTGGAGTAGAAGAAAAGGGCAGAATTTCATTCTGAGGCAATTTTCTGAGAAAATTTTACAATTTTTCTCCCCTCTCTTTTTCCCTGCTCTATTTTTTTTTTTTTGGGGTCTGAATTCCAGGCTTCTAATGATTAAGCAAAATGTGAATTTTTAAGTCTATCTCATAGCATCAACTTCCTACCAAAAACTATGTGGCCTTAGATGAGCAAAAGTAGAGTGAGAAATTATATTCATGGTATTCTTAGTATTCTAAATTGTGTTTTAAACTTGTTTTCTGAAATTCATTCCTTATCCCAGCCACAGAAGAATGAAACGCTATGTTTTCTTTTACCACTCTTCTGAGACATGGCCTCTGGTCTCCTGGCTAAATTAAAAGGATGAATTTAATGTAAACATAAAACAATTTTAGCAATTCCTTTTCACTTGTTTTTTTGATGACATAGCAAAGAGCTTTGCAGCACTTCTGCAGCTCACGCCATCACATGCACAATAGCTCAGGATCTCTCTTATGCTTTTAATGAACACTCTTCTAATTTTCAGTCAAATCAACAGTCCCTTCTTTGATGCCTAAACAGGGGAAGCTTATGAGCCTGCTTTATCCGTAAGGAATTATGTGCGTATATGTATGTTTGTATAAGTATATAGACATCTGTCTATATACTTAATTATACCCGTATACCAGTAATTCTGATAATACCATCATGCAGAGGGCTAGGAGCACTTTAGTGGACTCCTTAATGGCAGACGGCAATTTCTGCTGGGTGATGTCAAGGTTGCACGAACCTTGTAGCTCATGTACTGGGTCCGTCGGTGTTAGGGACCTGGGTGGGAAGTGCGGGTAGCGTCCCACAGCAGATATTTGGCACTGTGTAAGAAGGGACCTTCAGAGCTGTAAGAGGATTCCTGTATGCTTTCCAAGCCTTGCGAATCCCTGCCGAAAGCTCCCGTCGCCTGATAGTCCAGCCAAAGGCCAGACGCTGGCAATTAGCGTGATCTTTCAGCGCTCAGCCAACACATACTGCTGGTTCAGCCTTTGCTCTGGCAGGTGTCGCACCTCGATTAGCGCAATTGGTTATTGGCATGAGCTGCTAAGCACGGCTCCTGCTAGATGTAAAAGGAAACAAACCTAAACACACGCAGCCAAGGTTGGTGCCCAGTGATAGAAAATGGTCTAATGCTTTAAGGAAAATTATGGCATTGCCATGATGGCATTGAAAAAATGGCATTGCGATTGCAATTGACTGTAAACAGTCACACTAAGAGAAGGACATCATTGCCATATATATATATGTATAATACGTATATAAAAAAGTTCATATGAAGGTTTTCAAGTTAAATAAAACCAGAGCAAGTGCATCAGGGTTATGGCTTTTGATTAGCATTTGTTGCTGAGGTGTGGGCCATCATTCCTTGCCGCTGTTTCCAAGGAATGTAAAGCTCTGGTACAGCTTGGAGCAGATCTCTTATTGCCTTCCTATCTGTTTCTCTTCCACTTATTCACTCCTCAAACGCTGACTATTCTAATGCAGCTGTAACTGGCTGTAGCCTCTGCCACAGAAAGGAGAGAGTTTGCAGAGGGATTTGCAGAGGGATTTGGTGATGGACTGCTGTGACCCACCAGGAACCTTTGTACCGGCACCAGAACATACTCTGCAGTTTCACAGGTTTGAAAGGAATGGCAACCAGGGCACCCAGCACTCACGGGTTTGGGAGCGGTAACAGCAAACCTAGAGAGGCTCAGCCAGCTGTTTTATTGTGTTGGTAGCTTTTGGGCATAGTTTTTTCTCCACCAGGAAGCTTGTTAAAGGCTTTGAAAACATCTTCTCTATATCTTGGGGTTGCTCTGAGGCTTCTCGATTAGAAAGGACAACAACAGGGCTCAGATTTTTGAAACTTCAGCCCCTGTTCTGGCACTTGAGCTGTTCCTTTCATGACGCAAATGGCCAGATTTCAGAAGGGCTCATCAGTTAGTTTTCTTTAGTGCACAAGGCACGTTTTTCTTGAGTTTGAGAATGCTCTGCACTACATTGTACTACCGTTTCTTCAGTGGGTGAGTAGTTATATGCCCGGGTGAGCCGTGGGTGCAAAGTCCATCCCATTGTTCTACACGCTGTCCTCAAACGCAAGGCAAGGAATTCACTGAACTCAGCAGATCTCATTACTGGGACTGGAGTGAGAACCCATGCCACTATTAACAGGTATTCTTTGTTAGCGTTTTAAATGACGCAAATATGTTTTGAAAAGTCCTACAGCGTGTCTCTTTCACATCTTAACACACGTACCTCCTCATGAACATGTAACATGGTTTTTAACATACGCTAATCTTCAAAACATATGCAATATTAAAGAAAAGTGTGGTAATTCTTTAAACACCCTATCATTGTGAATTCATATCATATTCATTGTAATAGCATTGATCAAAATGAATTCATTTGGTATTCATGTAGATGTCACATGTACTTCCATAGGTGTTTCATTGTAAATTAGCATTTCTCAGAGGACACTTAAAATAAAGTGTTACTGAAAGTTCTCATTACACATATTGCTGAGATTAGTACATTAAGGATCATGTACTTACATAGTACTAATGCATTTCTGCCACTTAAAATGCTGCATTACCCATTTCTGATATCTAGCAAATATCTAAAGCAATTTTGAGAATTACTGACATCCTGAAGGAAGTGGTACTTTTGTGATTAAATTGGTTTTGTGTATTTCACTTTGATTTACAAAAAAAAACCTGCGCCAGATATACTTAAATGATTTTTTGATTTAAATGACTTTAGCATCAAGTGAAACCAAAAAAAAAAGAGAGCCACATCTAATTAGAAAAACAAAAACAAATGTTATAAATGCTTTTGGGTCCTCAAACTTGTCTCACACAGCCAAATTAGCTGACTCTTTAGTATACTGCGGCACAAGCTTTCTGATGTCTTTGCTTTCAGGTTATTGCTTCCTAAGAGAAAGACGAAAAGTTTTGTGGTCGCAGCCAGATGCATTTCTGACGTCTTGAATTGTCCATTACAGCTTGTTTGGTCTGAAGTTATTTTTGAAAAGATGAAGTTTAAAGAAGGCTACAGAGCGCTTTATAAATAGCTAACAAAAGGTGCGTTACAGTAACTATAAAAGACATGGCATTGTTTGAGTCCTGAAACACTCCAAGCCTGTCTGACAGCGTTGTGGATGTCTTCTGAAAAGGACTGATGTAATTATTTTAAGGGTTTTTTTTGTATCACTACTAAAAAAACTCTGAAGCTTAACAGCGGGCCTGATCCTAGCAGAGACCTTTGGGAAAGTATGGGGAAGTGGCAACACTTTGGTGTTTGTGTTGGAAGGGAAGAGTCAGATTTGGCCCCGAGGTGTTACAAAACCTCCCCCACTTAATACAGTCTCTCGGCAAATATTTGCTTGCTCTTCTGGCTTCATCCACGTGTGCTGTGGTGGGCAGTGCGGGCTTGCAGCAGGCGCTGGTGCTCTGTGCGGGAGGCACCATTCCCAGAGCTGAAAGGACGAAGAGATGATGGTATTACGGCTAAAGGAGTAGTCTGGGCTGTGGGAGATGTGGGTCTGGTCCTGACCTTGTGGCAGCGTGTCCCCTGTGCAACAAAGAGGAGTGTGAGAGCAAAGCAAGCGCCTTCCTTCCTGTCACTTCTCCTGGCACGGAGGGCTGGGTGTTTGGGGATAAGCCTCCTGGAAAGGGAGGAGAAGAAAAGAGGAGAGGGAGAGCACGCGAGGGAAGAGACCTCATGCTTCATGCGATTGCTCAGATATCTCATGTCTTAACCTTCTTCAGGTGTGACTGGCCCCCCCTTGCAGCCGATTTCCAGCTTTTCTAGACTCTGATCTCTGCAGTGAGTTGAGCCACAGCTCCAGAAACAGAGTCTGTCAAACCTGGGAGAGGACACATCTGCACCTGAGCATCAGCTTAGTCTCTTGCCTTGCTTATTTTTCCCGAAGTTTTCAGGCCAGACAGTATTTTCCTAGTTTGTGTTGTTTGCTAGATTGGTTTGAGAGTGTGCAGTGTGGCAAACCACAGGACAGAGCGTGTAAGCCAGAAATCCATTTCAGGTTAGAGCCATAATTAGCTAATGTAGGATAATAAATAGCTACTAAAATCACATGAAAAATACGATAGTGCTATAAAGCGTGTTTTTATAATCCTGCTCCTCCCCTTTTTCTGCCGCCTCCTCCTCCTCTTCAACGTAACAAGGACCCTAATAGGCTTCATGTGTAAGTGCCTATTTTTATTAAAGACAAGTGTAATCTTTTGTAGTCCAAATGTCCCTATCATACATGCTAACTGGGGAAAATATTAGGACTCATTTATTTATGAACCCGTTAATAATGAGGTGCGGTTATGAAAAAGGCTTTCTCAGCACAAAGCCTACTGAACAAACAATGCACACTGGGGAAAAAGAGCTAGTTAGCCTTCCTGACTTAGATAAAGCTATGGAGAAATGACAAGTGCCAGTAATTAGCAAAGCCTCTTCAACAAGATAACCCTATACATCTTTGTCTATTTCAATCACCAAAGACTCCGATTCCGTGTAAAATTAAAGCTGGGATGCCATCAATTTCTGTTAACCTCTTTATATTGTTCTGTGTTCATGCATATGTGATAGATAGTTTTTGTCATTTTATTAAACGGTGACATCTCAGTATGCATGCCACTAAAACTGTTTTCTCCTTAGCAAAGTATTTTTAATCATCTCTCCATTGCCTTTATTAACTCAGTTCTTCTGGGTCCTAATTGCTTTATTCTGCAGTATCGGCAGCCCTTCTAGGGGGTGCAAATAGTTGTGCCCGCTCCTTTTACAAGCGGCGTCTCTGAGATCAAGAAGTTTGTGCCCTTTCCAGCATTCACGTGAGCAGGTCCAGGAGCTCTGCGTATGTCTGCTGACTGCCAGCGGAACCTCCTACTGCGCTTTTACTGGAACAGGGCCCCCCTTTTTGGTTTCAGCGATCACACACAGACCTCTGGTTTCCACGAGAGTGGCCTCCCCTCTCCACACGTGTCCGGGTTTTGGTGCTGGAGCTGCTGTTCCCCTACTTGGAGCACGAGCCAAGGCCCATTGAGCTCAACTGAAAGACTCCCATCCACTTCATGGTCCTCTGTCCTTTCTGAAAGCGGTCTGCATCCAAACTGCTTTTTTCCACCTTAAATGCCGAGCCCTGATTTTTTTTTTTTCCCCTGCAGACTTGCAATATTTGTAAGCTCATACTCCCTAAATTTCCCACTGACTTTCAGATAAGTCAGAAAACACGTTCACCTGAAGCTTTGCAAAGGAAAAAAGAAGTTATAAATCAACGCTGTTCCCTTGACATGGGGGCAGGTTTGCTGGGAGCGCTTGCGGAGTTAGCACTGAGTGACCTGAGAAGTTGCGTGTGGCGTTGGGTGTCATAACAAAAGTTCCTTCTGGCTCCGTTCTCTTGCTCTGTAATGTCTTTTTACTTGTTTTAAGTACTCCAGGCCCTGACTTCTGAGGTTATTAATCTCCATCTGTGCTCTTTTTAAACTTTACTACTAGCACTTTTTTGCCTCAGATATGCTTTTATTCATTCTTTTCAGCAGCAATAACCTCTCATATTGGCCAAATTAGGAAATAATTGCAAATAATAGGGAATCCTTTTCCAGCACTACAATAAAGGATTATATATGTGCTGTGTGTGAGGGATGGCACAGAGTGTAAATACCAAACTATGGGCAAATAGGCAGAGAAGTGAAGTACGCTGTTTGGCTCTCGCTCCGCATTTCTTTCTGGCTCCGAGGTCTTTGTATTCCGAGCCGTGTCTGTCATCCCATCGCAGACATGAATCATGTTGTAGGGGTTTGTGGAGGAGGGAAGGGAAAAGCAAGAGCCGACGTTGCAGGTCAGCCTGTGCCCATCCCTGCAGGTCCTTTAGGAAAACCTGTGCCGGGTCTGTTAGTCTTCTATGGTAGAAATAGAGTTGGATGAATCAAATGAAAAGTGGCTTGTGTTTTTTTAAACATCTGATCTATCTTGCTTTTATTTATGTGGCCACAGTAGCCATGGCTTGTTTCTGTTCAATGAGTAGGGAGAAATTTTGCCAATTCCAGGAATTCCATCTCATTTTGCCTGTGCGTTGTTTCAGTTTTGGATCTTTATCCATTGCTTTGAAACTCCTAGTTGTCCAGTCAAGGAGCTGAAACCAGGAGTTTCTGTCTGACTTGGATCACAAGCCTTGCATCACAAGTGGCCAATAATATTTGCAAGCAAGCACAACTGTCTGATTTGGCACCACGTTGATAATTACTTTTCAATAACGGGTACATCTATAGGACTTTGGGATATGCTTGTGCAATATAAAAAAAACCCCTACTCTCAGGTGTCTGGCTGCTCTCATACATAGGCATTTTCAGGATCAAAGCTCCTAAGAATGTTATTCACAACAAATAATTCTCTCAGCTCTTGGAAAGAAAATACGGAGAACATTCATGTAATGCTGCCATCTCAGCTGGGGAGCAAGGAAATATGGTGACTGGAGGAGAGAGCAAATCTCTCTCGGTGCTCTCATCGCATTAACGCTTACCTTCCTTCCTTCCACTCAAAGTTCTCTGAGCTGCTGCTTTCCATTGTTTTTTATTATTCATTTGAATCAGAAAATAATATTTTTCCTCTCTAATTCAGGAAAAATTGTCATTGCCCACCTCCTGCTGTGGGAAAAAAGTGCTAGAGCTCATCTCCTGCGAGCTCCTTCTCACTTCAAATGCAGGCTGCAATGGCTCCTTTGGAAACGTAACAGGCTATTATAGAAATATGTATTTACACAGTATTTTAAGATGCACATTATCCACCTGATAGACCATAACAGCTCACCATTACAGCCTATTGAATAAAACCTCTTTGCACCATTTTTTTCCCAAGCAGATACTTTTTACGTGATAAATCGTGAATCTGTTGCGTAAAAGTGCGAGTTCCTTGTGTGGGACCGTAGGCAGGGACACCATTTCTCTTTAACCCACTGCAATGGGAGCTTCTTGCTCTGACTCTGCCCTGTAGAATGAATTATTCTGACCAGGGAGATGCAAATGAAAAAACTGAGAAAAAAAAAGCTTCGTGAACATGAAAGGAGAAGTTGTAACATTTGTTTAACGGACTGCGTTAGATTATAAAAGGGATCATGTCGCTGGTGAGCGCAGACGAATGAGTAACGTGGCTCAGGTGGAAGTCCCCAGCCATACTGTTTGGGTGCTGCTCGTGTTGACCCCCTGAGTCCCTGAGGACCTGGGAGTATCCCAGCTATTTAAGACATTCTCCTTTACTGACTTTTCCTCCCAATCCTAAGCCCTTTCCGCTCCCTTGCAGAGTCATTTCCCTTCTTCCTTGGCTGGTCCCAGTATTAGGAGAGACACCTCTGTTCTGAAAACCTCTCTGCTTGGCTTTCTTGCCCAAACTTCCCGTGCTTGTTTGACTCACTCCAGCTAATCCATACTTCATCAGTTTCTCTCTTCCAGGAATTCACATGAGAAACTTCACTGCCCTTGGTGCCATCTCTTTGTCCGAGGATGCTCCTTTTGAATAGATAATAATCAAACTTTAACAAGCCTCCTTTATGAGCTTGGAGATAGGGGTAAGGACTCTCTCTGTTATCTCCTGGGAGTTTTAACTTAACAAGAAACAAAAGACAACAGAGAAGGCCACAAGACCCCAACTTCAAAATGAAGCTTGCAGCCGTAGACAGGGTGTCCCTAGTATCAAACAGACTGAATAAGCTGCAAATAAACAAGATTCCCAACTTGTTATAAGATGAAATAGAGCCTGGCCCCCGTTGTGAAACAATTTTACATTGCAGATGTTCATGAATGCATGGAAAATGTGGTGACTTCAAGTCTCTTTTCGTTCCCTATCTTCAGGATGTCAAAACTGATTTTTTTGAAGAAACTCTATAATAGTTACAGTTGACTCCTGAGAAAAGACTTGCATGTCTGGAACAAAAAAAGACTCCCAGCCAGCTAAACAGCGTTGTCTTCTTCCCTCCCACCATTCAAATTAAGCATACACAACAGAAATACCAAACAGGCATGGGTTTTACATATCATGCCAATTCTGATCTGAAACAGTTTATTAATATAAATCACCTCCAAAAAAGGGAAAAAATTTAAAGGGAAGCGAATAGCTGCCAAAACGACTTACAGAGCAAGTGTCTAACACTAAACCTAGTGGAAATTATGTATTTCCACTCTTCATGAAGCAAAGCAGTGGGGAACCATGCATGGGACACTTGCTGTGAGTCCCCCCTGGAAAGCATATGGTTTGAGAGGAAACAGAATCACCATCCAGAAAAGCGCCGGTCTATAAGCAGCAGATCTGTAAATAGTCTAAACCCATCCCTCACTTCCCCTGCAAGAGGGGACCCGTCTAGTCTTTGCAGTGCCTGTCCCCCACCGGGGTGTCAGCATGAGCTCTGACCCTGCCCAGATGACTCCTCTCAGAGCAGAAGGGAACGGTTTGGAGGGGGCAGACGTCCCCCCATGGATGCAGGGATGCTTGTTGTCCATGCCTTCGTGTGGCAGACTGCCGTCGGTAGGGTTCCTGCAGCGTGAGGACCTCCGTGCCCTCCTCTGCTCCAGCCCACCTTTCTCCAGCACTTCTAGGAGGACTCTCGTGGTGTCCAACCCACCGGTTGGAGCTGACCTCCCATCTGTGGTCTCGTCTCCAGCATCTCCTCCTTTACTCTTTGCTCTTGACTCATTTGTGAAGAAGGACAGAAGTTGTGGTTTTCTGGATTTTCTAGGTGTGTTTGGAAAAACCATTCTTACTTTTTAAATGGTGTATTTGCTTTAATTTTCATTATTTTTAGATGTTAAATTTTAGATCAGTACAGTATGTCTTAAAGTACTGTATTAGAATGCTGCTTGACTCACTTCCAAATTGAAGACCTTTTAAAAAAATTGAAGCAGTCCAATAATTTTAAATCACTCTGCACTGTGCATTGCAATTTAAAATTATTGGAGTGCTTCAAATTTTTATAAGCCCTTGAATTTGGAAGTGATCAAGGTTCTGGGCATACTCAGTGTAGAGCAATTTAAAATTATAAGAGCTGTCAAATTTTTATATAAGCACTTCAGTTAGAAAAGGGATTTGGGTTCTGGGCATGTGCAAAGGGGAGCAATTTAAATTATTAAAGTGCTTCAATTTTTTTTCTAAGCACCTGATTTTGGAAGGGTTTTGGTTTGTGCAGCCTAAAATGACAACTTCCTTTGAGAGTTTCTTCTTAAAAAGAATTTCAATCTTGCAAACTAAAGTATTCTTTAAAATGTGAATTCACTGATACTTTAAAAACTGATTTGCACAGAGCGTGGTGCCCAGGACATCTATTTTTTTTTTTTTTCCCCCCACTCATTTTATCATTTCATTCGTTAAGGGGCAAATTGATGGTATAGAAATAGCTGCCTCTCTGGATTTTAATTTTTTTCCAACTGTTGCACTCATGGTGCAAAAAAAGAGTGGAAAAAAGAAAAATTCGATGAGAAGAAATGAATGTTTTTTCTATGGGCTACCCTGCCCGGCCAACAGAACTTATAGGGGATGCAAAATTGAAACAATTTGTTATTAAATCTCATTATAATGTCTCTCAGCACTCTAAATGAAAGCCATGTGATAGCTGACTGAATCTGAAGGAAGGAAGTTGGAAAGCAGCTTTATTTGCACGCTGGTGCTCCGTGCTGCAGGGATTCCTGCCGGGAGCCATGCCAGCTTTGCACCGAATCCTGCCCCGTCCCTTGGCTTTCCAGCGCCGGGCAGGACCTTCTCGCTCTCTGCAACTCCCTTGGCGGGGGTGTAGCCGGGGGGGTGTCGGTCTCTTCTCCCAAGGCGCAGGCGACAGGACAAGATGAAATGGCCTCAAGTTGCGCCAGAGGAGGTTTAGATTGGATATTAGGAAAAAATTTTACACCGAAAGGGTTATTAAGCATTGTTGCAGTGGAACAGGCTGCCCAGGGAAGTGGTTGAGGCACCATCCCTGCAGGTATCTAAAAGATGGGTGGACACAGTGCTTAGAGGTATGATTTAGTGATGGGTTTTGTCAGAGTTGGGTCGATGGTTGGGCGGGATGGTCTGAAAGGTCCCTTCCAGCCCTTCATTCTATGATTCTGTGACAGAAGCAAGGAGAAGGGGGGGGCAGCCCCCTTCCCGTGGCCATGGGCGCACCTACCAGGCGAGAGTTAGGGCTTGGTGGGCACATGCAATTTTGTATTCTGCAGGAAGGGTAGGATTCACGCCCCAACTCCTGCTCTTCATCGCAGTGGGACGGATGCAGAGTCAACCTGATGGAGCTGAGCAGGAGATGGCTGTCTCCAGGCACAGTATTCGGCTCACAATGGGATGGAGGGATGCTCCTACTGAGCTGCCAGAGGAAAGAGGTAGGGGAGGTGAGCATGCCGGCCCCTCAGCTCCCGCTTCTCTCATGTTAAAAGCAGGGATTCACCCGATAGGGCAGGTATCAGGGTAATTAGTTAATGTACAGAGGGCACCCTGTACCTTGAGCCTCGCGTATCAGGAGCACACGTGGCGTGGAATAGCGCGTTTCATCAAACACCAATTTAGTATTTTCTTCCCCTTGAATGTGCCTTTCACATGTTACCATGGAGGTGATAGGTGACCATTTGTAGTTGTTTTTTCCTTGGAAAATGAAGTTTTTGAATAAAAGCCAGCGATCGAATTAAACAGGGGCAAAGATACGGCAGAGGTGAAATTCAAAAGACAATACGTAATAATTGGTTTTAAAGCAGGAGCCAAATTAATCATATAGTCAAGAACAAAGGGAAAAATTCCTGAAAACCTGTTGCGTTTTCCCTTGGAGGTTTTATTTTCAGAAAGGTAAAAGGACAAAAATGTTTTTTTTACTGTCTCTGCTATTGATAACATCATCTTCTTGGGATGGGAAAACCAGGGGCAGATCTGTGCCAGAAGGATGAGGAATGGGAGACCAAATGTATCTTTGCTGGGTATAAATTGGTTCAGACTGTGGTTTCCTTGAATCCTTCTGGAAGTTAGCGGCAGGCAGTGGCAAATCTCCGCTGGGCCGCCCTCCTCGGCACGCAGAGGGGACAGGAGCAGCGGTGCCGGGGGCTGCTGGTGGGTCCCTGCGGGGATGCGTGCGTGTGTCGGATGAACACGCTGCTGCGTGCAAAGGCAGAGAGGTATCAAGCCGGACGTTAGACACAGAGAAAGCCCCTGGCCCTGTCTGTCTGACTCCTGACTGTGGCTCAAAATGAAGAGCGAATGGGCTGGGAGGCGCCGCCTCGCACAGCCCCACGTAGGAGCACCGAGGCTGCATTAAAGTTCCCCTCTCAGCGATTCACTTCAGAGGCGGCGTGCTCGCACCCCGCTTTTGGGCTGTATTCATGCTAATGTTGACGGTTTTTTCCTCCTTTGTTACATTGTGCAAACCAAATAGAAAGTGAGGTGAGCTTGTCTGAGCAGATGAAAGATGGCAAGAAATTGGCGCTTGGGGACCGGTGTCTTGGTGACATCGACTCTGCAGTCCTTTTTTTCTCTCTCTCCCTGGCTTCCCCTCTCCCTCTCATTCTCTCTGAAATGGTCTGTGCCTCCAGTAATTTACATAATACTCTTCTGACACCTTTACTTTAGTCATCAATCACGGTACCTTCTCTCAGTCTATCTTTTGTCTGAGCATGTCTCTTCTTTATCAGGCCATGCACAAAAGATTAATTTCACAGTTTTTCTCCCTTCTTTCTTTCCTTGCAAGATACAAAGCTCATGAAATGACAGAAGCAAGATAATGAAAACAACAATGCAAGCAATTTTTTTTTTTTGTTCTTGCTGGTTGGATCTCAAGATACTTTTTTTAACCTCATTGTGTGCCATCTGTCTTAGAAAAGGTCTGCTCTGTATTTTTTAATGCAATTCTGATGCTGTTCTGAAGACTACCTGGGAAAAAAAAAATACATATTTTAATCAGGCCATAGGCACGGATTTAAAAAAAAAAAAAAAAAAAGAATTTGCTGAACAATTAAAGCAAGGGGTCCATTTCTAATGGTGGCATGGGCTACTGCACAGTGCCCATGCCCCAATTAATATTAATGATCTCTTGTGCATAGCAAATTTATGGCATTTGATTGACTCACACAACTACACTTCAAGCTGTCATGTAAAGTGAAATATATGGGCACTGTGGCCTCATTTGCATATGCATATGTTCTTAATATTAATTAGTCTAATGGATGTAAGGACCTGGAGATAATTTGAGTACTGGGAGAAGAGAAGCAAACAAACAAACCAAAACTCGCTGGAAAGTGCCCTGGTACGGGTTGGTCCTACACTCAAATAACTCTCCCAAAATGCAAAATAATGGGCATGAATTTCTCCTCCTTCCCCATGTCTCTCCCAGGACCAGCTGAGTTAAAATCTTATCCCATATAATGCATTGTTTTGGCTCTGACCCCGACACTTTTTAATTGAAATATTCAACATGCCCAATAGATTACAGAATTATATACAGAGGAGTTTGAGTGCAGGTTCGTGGGTGTGGGTCAGGGCTAGGAGATTTGCAGCCCTGCGAGGGGGCTATTTCCCAGAGCACCTGTGTGATTCCCATTGATGTAAATGGGAACCAGGTGAGTGTACTGGGGGGAACTTTGTCTCCCCAGCTCAGCTTAGTGCTTGCATTGCCTGGGAATGATGGCACAGATTTCCAGAGGAAACAGCCACTCCTCTCCATTGGGTGTTGGTCTTCAAAAATTAGTGAAAATTCACTTTTTTTTTCCGGTACTCGAGGGAGTGAGAGGTGTCAGAGCCTGAGAGCAAGGAGGCATCAGGATAATCTTTTCTGTTTGACTTTTGTCATGCGTGGGCTTGGCTTGTGGGAGGGCTGATGTCCTGATCCTGGATGGGCCCCTACCTCTGTAGAGCTCCTCTCTGTGCTGATCAGCTTTAAATTTTCCCCAGGCCTGGACCAGGGAGTTGAACCCAGGCGAGTGGACAGGGCAGGCTTCCCATCAGCGTACGAGATCACTGACTTCGTGTGCCCACATTCACTATTAGTGCTGGTCATTTACCACGCAGGGAGCCCATAACAAATCGCCTCTTGTGAACTGTGCCCAGTTCTTCCTTACAAGTTCAGCGAGAGGAATTAGTGGGGTTTATCCTCTTGGATGTTGAAGCCACCCTACGAACTGGCACATGGCCTCTGGCTGTCGAACCCCCCTCCTGAAACAGGTGAGCTGTTTCACCAGTTCTGAAGACTCAGTGCATTCGCTGCACAGTTGGTGGGGCTTTCTGCTCCCCAGCCCTGTGCTGGGCACGGCGCTGTTGGATTCAGGAGAGATGGAGCAGGTGCCTTTCTGTGGGTACAGCAAGACCTGCCCTGATACCTTAGTGGTACAACTCTTTGTGCAAGCTGAGGAGTAGATTTGGAGGACGGCGAAGAGGAGGTCTGCAGTGGGGTCTATGCACTAAGGCCTTCCAGGACCGCAAAGTGCTGGAGGGAGTTAGGGAGGGAGGGATGCTCCGGTCCCCCTGCAAATGGACAAAAAGCAGGAGGTGACTATGGCCCTGTGCAGTTGTGTAAGTGCAGTGTGATGATCCCAATGGCAAAGGAGAATAGGCTTAGCCGTCTGGCACTCCCTAGCCTACTGGGAGCCCTCTTGGGAGCGCTGGTGGCTTCAGACATCCCTGTGCGGCATTCGGCATGAAGGGAAGTGGGAAGGGCGCGCGGGCTGTGTCCATGCGCCTGGCTGTGGCCCTCTTACAGCCTGGGCTGGTGGCTGCCAGGCTGTTTCTGTCCTGATGGGGAGGTGGCAGAGGAGTGACCACCCGTACGGCATCCCGGCAACCAGGGGAGTTTCTGCGTGGGCGGTTTCGGTGAAGCTTGAGCAGCCAGCTGAGGAGCTGGGGCTGTGGCTGCAGCACAGCCCGCTCATGGGCAACCTACAGGGAGCAAAGCTGCCCTTACAGCAGGGAGGGATGAAAATCCCAAAGACCGGAGCACAACAGAGGCTCCTCCAAGGCAAGGGTGTTTCGGAGCTGGGAAACTGGTTAATGCCATTCCTGGCCTCGGGGGGACACGGGGCCTCAGCCCTGCATCCAGTGCCTGGCTGGTTGTTTGGTGTAACAAGGAAAACACCCCACGCAGCTTCAGCCCATTTCCAGCCTGCAGAGCTGTAATGAATCTGCAAGTTGCTGATTGCCTTTATGAGGTGCTAAGCACCGATGGCTGCCTGATACTGGGAGGAGAGTGGCGGCTCTTGGCAGGATCAGGTCTACAGTGAGTTGTTCTATGGAAAAAAATGACTTTCCTGTACAAAGGCATCACTTCTATACTGAATGTATATAACAAAACCTGGAAAGCCTCTAGTCACTCATTTTAGCTGCTAAAATGCCTTTAGGCCAACATTCCTGCTGTGAAAGGGGTTATGGACATGTCATATGGGGGTCATCAGTGAAAAATATACCCAACTTTTGTTATTCTTAAGTCTAAATCAAAAACCTCTTTTCACAATCCACTAAGGGACGATTTACTAGAGAGTAGAATGTGGTATCAATTATTTCTGTGGGCATCCTTTTTGTTATAAGAAGCAAAGAGGATTGCTTGAGAGTCAATAGCATGACTCCATCTCAGATTACTAAATAATGAAATGCTAAACTTGGCCTAGAGTAAGGACTATTGGTGTCTCAAAGGGACCAGAGGCTTCAATTAAATCAGAGGACAGTGTTCAATGAATGAGGAAAGGATGCTTAAGGTACGATGACATATTACCGGATTTTACATTTAATTGCGGTGCTTTGTTCTTTTAATAAAAGTACAAGAGCAGTGGGTCTCCATTATGGTCATCTGGTGGCATTGTTCACTGTGGACAGTTTATTGTAATTTATTTGCTATCTTCAATCCCTCTGTTTTCCGTATAAATGAATTCTGTCTGCTTTATTTTATGAATTTTCTTTGTTTGTTTTTTTTTCAAAAAAGAAACACTTAATAGTTATTTACACACAAAAGAGCTTTTCCGCTGAAAAATGGTGCAAGAAACATCCCAGCCCAGTGCGATACTGGAATGAAAGCGAGTGCTTCTGCCCAGAGGTGTGTAATTCTGCAGCACCCAAGCAGGCGCTGGCTCCTGAGGAGCATCGTGTCTGTGCAGGGGCAGCACCTCGCACGGGCCGTGCAACCCCGGGGCTCCTGGACGGGTACAAGCTCCCAAGAGCTTGGCACCAGGAATTAAGCAAAAGACAGGGAGCCACAGTCCTGACCTCCTCCCCCGGAAACATCCTCCTTCGTTTAGTGGCTCTGAGCTAACCAGGGCATGCCGCGGGCATGGGGCCGGTGCGTGGAGCGGCTCTCTGGATTTGTGGTGCAGGAGAAGTTGGTTTAGAACTGCCCTACCCCCAGAGGTGGGGGTCAGCCTCTCTGCTCGGTGCCCTGGGATAACGTGCAACACGTGGCGGTAGTTTAGCTGGAAAACCACAGGAGCGTGTGTATGTGATTATACATATGTGTGTGCACACACACATGCATGTATAGATATATTTATAGTTTGATGTTTGCATATAGAGTTATACATATTTATTTTTAAATGTAAATTTATGAGTGTTTTTAAATGGTTGTTAGGCATATACCTCTTTTTAGACATTTTTGCTGTGACACGTCATCACTGCGACTTGTCTCATCTGATCAGGCCAATCCTATCCCATTATAGGAATGATGAAATCGGTGGTTTAACTAACGTAACCTGATGTGTCACGGCGACACTGTGGGCACTGCCAGCCTAGGAAGGGAGAAGCTGAGAGACCCAAAAACCTGAGACTCTCGTCCATATTTTTAAACTGTGGTTGGTTTGTTTGTTTGTTTGGTTTATTTTCTTTTTATTGTTTTATTTTCATTAAAAGGTGCGTGTGCAGGAGAGGGACTCTTAAATGGAGCTGATACACGGTGTGCACCAAGCGCAGGCAGGGGAGGCAGCCGCTCTTCAGCTCCGGGCCGTGTGGGTCTGGCTTTTGGGCAGGTCCTCCCTGGGAGAGGGTCACAGCGAGCGGTTCACTTCCCTGTTGAAGCAGGTTGGGTGTCTGTCTTTCGTTTCTGCCTTGTTTCAGCTCGCCTGGTGTCAGAGCCTGTCTCTGGCAGTGTGGCAGTTCAGCGAGGAGGGTGTGATGAGACGACTGGCAGAAGCAAGGACACCAAACGAATGGCAACCAGCCCTGCTGAAACTGCCGCCAGAGGTTTCTAACCGGGGCGGTTTCTGTGCCCGGGGGCAAGTTGTGAGCTGCATTGTCTACTGGGGAGAAATTTCTCCATGGTTTTACCTGGAGGGTTTCTTTGGTGGGTTTCTTTTCAGCGAGCGTGCGATGCTTTTAACGGCCTGCAGTATCTAATTTTTATAACATCATTTAGCCATGCGACAGCATCAGAGTAATGCATTCAGGAAGTGTGCGGTGAGGGTTCTCTGTGCGAGAGGGTACAGGCAGTACTTAACTCCCTATCGATCGCAGCGAGCTACTGATACAGAAGTGAGTGCCTCCCGACCAGCCCGAAAAGGTGCTGCCGGTGCCAGGCGGGACCGTCTGGGTGCGGGATTGGGACCACAGTCTGGGATCAGCGCCTGGGAAGTGCTGCTGCTCTTCCCGGGGCAGTGCCGTCCAAGCGTGACGGTGGCTGTGCGTCCAGGGCCGGGCTGTGTCCGGCTGCAGGACGGAGCAGAACGCACAAGTGCCACCCGTGCGTGTGGCTGGTGCCACGAGCCACGTGCCAGCCCCCTGGGCACGAGGGCTTGCGCTGTGTGTGGGGGGGAATTACGGCTGTGAACTGGGCAGTCGGTTCAGCAAACGCGCTGTGTTTGTCGTAGCTGCCTCTTCCAGGGCTAACGCGATGTGACTCTGCCGTATGCATATTTGTAAATTACCATATGATGAATACGGGGCCGTCCTACGGCAAACCCTTCCTCTTGACAAAGTGCTGTGCCTATTCCCAGTTCTCCCTGCCCTCTGTTTTTGTTAATTTTACACTGAAGGATCAACGTGCCCAGGATGCACGCGTGCATCCATCTCTCTCCCTCTCAAAGGAAATTAGTGCTTTCCTGTCACCGCAGGTGATATGAGGAGGGGAGGAAGTACACAAACTGATTTATCTGGAGCTGTCAGCTGTTTTGAGGATGTTGACTACTAAGGGTGTCAGCTCCTCCTCAGTAGTTGGCTGACTCTGAAGAAGACCCCATTCCTCATTAAAAGAGCACTGAGCTGCACTTGAAAGTGACTTTCCCACTTGTTCTCCTCTCACAAACATCACAATAACAGATTCGCTGTTTAAAGTGGCATGATCTTCGTGCCAGGCCCAGGCAGCTTTGTAAAATACACCTCTGCAGCACTTGGTAGCGTCGGTACCATCCATGCAAAATTCATTTGAGGTATAAACTAGAGACTATCATCGCAGATGACAGTTATAGCAAATCAGCACGCCGTGTACAGTTTCATCCTTTATTCACATTATGTATCATAATAAACGTCGTCCTAGCAACACAGTTTGAGAGTCCAACGCAGTGTCCCACAATGCCTCGCCGCGGGTGGATGTGAGAAATCACGGCGCTAAGAGCCTGGTTCGGCCTGGGCAGGAGTCAGCGCTTCCTGCCATCATTTTAGAGGGCTCCTTCCTCCTCCCGCCGCGGCCTTGGGAGAGATGCGGGGAGGGAGCTGGTGTGAACCGGGGCTCCCCGCTGCACGCTCGCCGGCGTGGGAGCAAAGCAGGGGGTTAGCAGCACTGGGAACTGGACCAAAATGTGTCCGGACTCGAAATCGGAAGTCTTGAGGAAGAAGAGGAGGGACGATCGAATAGTTAAATTGAATGATATTGGGGAAGAAATATTACTTGGGTAGAAGACTATATCTTCCTTCTTTTTAATAACTGCTTAGTGAAAAAGCACTGCCGAGGTATTGGAAGTGGAAAGAAAAAGAAATCTTAATTTAAAAATGTACGTCTTTGGTGTAGAATTCCACTCAGACCTGAGAGAGATGTTTCCTGAGCAGAGTCGGGCGTGATTCATATAACATTTTCCCGGCCCCTGGGGAATGTCGTCTCCTTCTGATGTCTCCATTTGCAGGAAGGCTTCATTGCAGGTACAGCACCAGGCTCCGGTGCCAAAGGGCCGAGTTCGCTTTCAGACCCTGACACACGTATGCTTGGTGAGATACCGCACCCCATTTTCTCTAATCTTTGCCCTGCCACCCGTGCTTTTCCTTATCCCTGGCTGGGAGAGCCCGTGCTCAGTGCCAGGCAGGAGCTGCTGCCTCCCCGCGGTGGGGCTGCGGGTTCCCTGACGCTGAACCCCCCGGGGGGGGGGGATCCCTAGTGCAAATTATGTGTTTCCACTGCTGGAAAAACTACAAGAAGAGAGGCTCCAGCTCCTGTCTGGGGTGCGTCCTCTGGTAGGAGCAATGGGAGATCATGCTCGGGAATTCTGTCGTGGGGAGCAAAGCTTTGCCAGGATGAAGCACTTTTTTGAAAAGACCCAGATTATTTTTTTCTCTCCTCCTCCTATTTTTAACAAAATTGTCACTCAATGTCTCTCTGAGATAGAGATATCTTGATCAATAGGCTACTAGAAGTAAGGAAACATCTTGGAAAATCCTCCTAAGCGTTGCTAAGGTGCACTCGATTTCTGAGTGAGCGTGGAGCCGGTTTCACAGCGAACCTGATCTAGTGTGCAGTTCTGCAGTTCAAAAGTAACAGAGGCAGTGAGACATGAATGCCAGAGGAGGTAAAGTCAGCCCTTCCCTGCACAAATCCCTCAGGAGAGGAGGTAACACAGGTACCGTGCGAGTTCAGCCTTTACATAAAGCAAAGCTTAGTACCGGGCAAAGGCCTGAAACTTTAAAGTCCAGAAGCGAGTCCCTCCAGCCCGCAGGGAGTTCTGTGTCTTGCCCAGGGATGCCATAAAACAGGACCACGCATCATCATCAAACTTTGTATCGAGGTCCACAAGCAAAGTATGTAGAGATCTGATCCACAGATGGGTTTTAGGCCCAACTCTACATAATTCCTTGTTGTGGAGCAGTCCTGTAAACCAAAATAATTTATGCCATTTTTTAAAATGTGTGCAGGTTTTGGTGTTACAGCTGAAAGGACGGCTGGGGTCCTGCGGGTGGGAACTCAGAGAAACACTAAAAAAAAAAAAAAGCCGTTATGGTTATTAATCAGAATTTTGTATACTTTTCAACTCGCTTCTCCAGGACTGATTCCACTGCACAATAATTAAAAAGAACCCCGTGCTGACTGTGGTGCCCCCCCGCCCGTGGAGCGGTGCCTGGCTGATCCCATTGTCTGCACCCTGAATGCTGAGCCTACAGTTAATAATTAGTTAGCAGCGCTTAAATGAAATCGCACAACCGATTCTCTGGTACCCTGGCAGAGGCGGCGGCTGAGCCAGCCAGGACTTTGTCATCTTGGCAGGGAGAAGGAGTGCTCGCTGCCATCCTGCAGCCACCGTGCCGTGCAGGGGACGCGGCCAAGGCGGCGTGGCTGGCAGCAGGCTCAGCCCGGCAAAGAGGCACGGGCAGGAGGGAGAGGGAACGTTTTTGCCATCTTCTGGGGGAAAAAAAGGAAAAGGGACTCTTTTTTTGGTAGGTATGTTTCCCGGAGATGTCTCTCAGGTTCATATTTATTGTTTATTGCCCGTAAAACTGTGTTTCTATGCTTCACAAAGCCATCATTTCGATGTAGTCTGCCTAGCCTGAAATGATAAATGAAAGCAATGAAGGGAGAGGAAGGGTGTTCTGGTGATTAAAACTCCGGATTTGACTTGAGAAAGTAGGTTTCAGCTCCATCTCTGCCTCCAACTTTGGGGTGACTTTTGACCAATCGTTTAATCTCTTTGGGCTTATGTGAGCTAGGGAGAACAATGATTTCTCCTTTTTTGTGTGTGTTTGGGGGTTTTTTTGCCTTGTCTGGTTAGGCTGTCCAAGTCTTCCTGTTGGAGATCCTTTTTACTATGTAAAGTGTGACCAAAATGGGATGCCACTGTAATTTAAACTCCTATTCCCAGTATTTTAGCAATGGGTTCATGGTTATACAGAGGGAAAATAGTATAGTAATTAGAAAGGATGTGAATAATGGCAGTGTGAAGGGCGGCGAATGGTCAACCTCAGAGAAATCCTTTTCTGACGGGAGCAGGTTTATTTCCCTCAGTGGTGATTGAAATTAATATGGGCTGTTATTTTATGGAGGTACTCGTAAACTGGAGGAAGTGCGATGGCCTCGAGATGTAAAAGGTCAGAACAGATGATCTAATAGTCCTTTTTAGCCCTAAAACTCTGAAGGAAAATGAAGGCTTTTAAAAATTATTCTTTTACCGCAGTTAGACAGGAAATGGAAAGGTGGGGTGGCAAAGCTAAACCCCACACTCAGAGACTCGGTCCCTTGGCTTATTCCCGTGGCAGTAGGCTTCCAGCTGGGCCACACGTCCCACAGGGTCTCTGAGCCACCTCTCCAAAGGGTGCCTGAAAGGCAACTGAAAAAAGCCTATTGTCAGGAGGCTTTAATTCACTATTAGAGGTGATCACCTCTCTGTTGGAAGTGTAAGGGTCCATAAATCAAGAAATGGTTGAAAACTTCTGCTCTGGTCTTGGCCAGCAGTTAAAGGCAGCTCACTTCAGCCGCATGTATGCTCCTGTCTTGATCTCCCACTCCCGTTCCTACCGCTGAACAGGGCACTTCTTGCCACCACTGTCGAACCAGCCTGTGGCCCTCTTTTCATTTTCTCTTTTTCTACTCGCCCTACAATTAAATATCCGTAAAGTGACAAATACAGAAAGACCTTAATATACAGCACAGTTTCCTACCAGATACACCAGTGCACCTTGGTATGAGTACTTCAGAGACAAAGAAACACAATCGCTCATCAGCGCTATTGTTTTCGCTGCGTGTGTGGTCTGGATGGAGGGCTCAGCGTGCGTTTGGCAGTGCAGTGATTTCTTTAGGGGTTTGGAGGTACCGCTCCGACCAGGGGCCCTCCTTCGCCACTTCCCTTAGCATCTCCAGCCAGATCCAGCCAGGGAAGGACATCCCATGAGCAACCCAGAAGTGCCTGCGATATTGCATGATGGGCGCCCTTTCTTTGCAAATGTGACGCTACGGTCCCGGTGCGACTCTGCGTCACCGTAGAGCTCTGAGGACAGATGTGCATGGAGGGGGGACCCCATCCCTCCCCAGCCCTGGCCAGGTAATGCCTTAGGGACTTCCCAGACCAGAGGCTGTGCCGGATCGTGGTGCTCAGCAGTCCTCTGCAGACCTCTACTGTGAATTTGTCTAATCGCATTTCAAATCCATTTACATTCCTGGCCTCCGCAACATGCTGTGCAGTAAGTTGCATAATTTAGTTATTCTTTGTAAAAGTGTTTCTTATGGGCTATTTTAAACCTGCTGCCTTATAATTGGGTGCACCCTAGTTCTTATGCTGTGAGAAATAATGACTAATTCTTTTCTATTTGCTTTCCCTATACTGTTCATAATTTTATAGACTTTATTGTGTGTTCTCTGATTTTCCTCTATCATTTTGTAGCTCGAAGGGCTACATTTTTTTTACAGAAGTCAGCACAATGGGAGATAAGTAGAGGATTTGGTGGGTTATTGCAGATCCTGAAATGTAGGAGAAAAATTGATCATCAGCTGAACCAGAAATTAAATTTTAGACTTTTTCTGATTAAAAAAAAATAAAGGGATAAAAAAACCCTTTAAAAGGCCAGCTTGATGTTCAACATCGGTTTCAGCGTTTTATTTCACTGTTGAACCCTTTTGTTTTTATGCAAGCTGACAATTAAAGAATATCAAAGTCGAAGAGATTTCATACAAAAGGCTTGAGACATTTTTGTTTTGAAAGTTGCAAAATGTTTGCATACTTCTCTGAAATTTTCCTCCTCAACCTGTCCATTCAGTCAAATCAAAATCTAAGCTATCAGTAAATCCGCAGATTTCTCACTGGTAAGGCTTGGTTTTACCCAGGTATAAAGAGAAACTGGCTTGAAAAAGTTAATCTAAAACACACATTTTTGACCGCATATAAAAATCTCTCCCAACACAAATCCATCAGAGATCTTGTGCCAGACAGATTTCCCATGGATTTGATTTTATGTGTGCTGAACACTCCACAAAACAAAGCCCGCCCAGAGCCGTGAATCCGAGGGCTGTTTAACGCTGTAGATTTTCCCCTTGTATAACAATTATGTAAACACACACACTAATTGACATCGGACGCGACACTGTGAATATCTGAATGGTGTTCAATAGCCATCATAATTTCTCATTTTACTGCTTTTGGTCGCCTAGGCTCGTAGTGGCGCGTAGTAGGACAGAACACAAAACGCAGAGCGTACCGCACCAAACTACCTGAAGATTGTTGCTTTTCCCCGCTGGTGAAGTGCGCCTGGATTTTCTCGCCTTTTCAAGCTCAGGTCTTTGGTTCTTTATTTATGTTTTATAAGGGGAAGAAACTAATTAATCTCTTTCCCGAAGAAACGCAGGCGCGTGCTTGTTCCCACCTGAATTTTGCTGAGGGTGAATTCCTCACCGCCGCGGTTTGGATTCCTTGGAGGAGAAAGGGAGCGGGTCTGCCTGCCCCTGACGTCTGCTGGAGCTGGGTTGTCTGTCTGTCCTGAGGTCCTTTCGGGAACCCAGGAGGCACAAGCATACTGGCGGGCGGTTTGCACCTTGTGAGGCAGTCGGGCCCTCGGGTGCCGGGAAGATTTCTTCTCCGTAGCGCAGATATTGTCTGGGACAGTTTTATGGCTGAGGGTGATGGCACGTGGTAGTTCTAGCTAACCTAAGCCAGCTTTTGTTTCCTTCCCATCGTTGTAGCGTTGGATTCAATTTTAGCCTCTGTATTACGAGTCTGCCTAAAAACTGATTTTTAGCCAGAAGAGGAAGAATTTATTTAAAGATTGATTCAACCCAAATATATAGACTTTGCTGAAATAAGCAATATCCAGTAGGAAATGCCCTATATTGTGTGCTGGGTTCGTTTAGAGTAAATCTAGCAAGATCAAGACACATTTTAATATACAAATGATATTTGTTTTTAAGCTACGGTATTCTATCTGGACTCAGCCTGCTTCCATTTTTTTAACCATTAATCTTGCTTTTCGCCCCTAATCTTTTCTTTGCTACAGTGAGCTTTCACTATGTGTGTGTGGGGAGGGAAAGCCCTATTAGATTATAACATTTTATGAGTTGTCAAGGATATAATGACATTAGCCACCTGACTGAGAAGTGCAAACCTTTGTGGTGTCACATAACAGGTTAGAATGGGCTGGTAAGCCCTTGTGAAATAAACAAGGTAAAAAAAAAAAAAATCCTCCAAAATGTGTATTTAAATGGGCAGCTATAACCCCTCCCTGCTTATTAGACCACCGCGGGCACACATTAAATATTTTATACATATCTATCTTTCTGTCTCTATAAACTAGGTAGAGGTAGGTGCACGCGCATGCATCCGCACACACGTGCATAGCCACACAAGTCTTTCAAAATCAGAAAGGTCTCAAATTTAATTGGAATGGAAAATGCTAACTAATTGGCATCCAAATTTGATTTGCTGTAGAAACCTCATATTTGTTTGAAACACAACACTGTGTCTTGGAACACAAGCCCAGTCCTTCAAAAATCATACACGAGGACTGTGGAAGAATCAATTAAAGTTGATTTGGCAGATCTGCTTTTGACAAATATAAAGAAATCTCTGATTAGGCTGAGAAGAAAAGAATCCCTCTTTCGCGCTCCCTCTATTCTCTCCCTCTTTAAAGGCAGTAGATGTCAGAAGGGGGTGGGTAGTGATATGCAAAACACGGCCTCCATAACCAAAGTAGCCTGCAAAATTAGGTGTCAGCATGCAAAGCTTATTGATGTATGAATGCGGAAAATGAAAGCCGGCAGTAGACAGACGGGGCTAAAGGTGAGACAGCCACAGTGAAAGCAGCTGTACATCTACGTCAAGGTGTTGCTATATGAGCCTGCTTTTTTCTGGAGGGCCACAGCCTAACAAGCTGCGCCTGGCCATAAAATGATGAAACAATACAATGTAGGCACACACGGTGTGAATACCAAATAAATTGACTCGGACCCCCCCCACGCCCCTTCAAAGTCGGCCTGTGTATTCATTAATAAATTCATATTCTGAGTTTTCAATAAAAGAAGAAAATGCAGTGTAAACTGGAGTTACTTAGTGACACCCAGCTCATTGCTTTTTATTGTTGCTTGCAGCTACGGAGCCTTCGCTGTGCACTAGTAGAATTTATTACTGTCTGTCTTTGTGGCAAGTTGGCGAAGTGAGCCTTTTGAAGAAAATTGACCCACACTTCATGAATATGATGAAAAATGCCAATAACACTACAAAGACAAAGCTCTTGACATTAGTGTGCAAAGAACTAAGAGACGGTAATGAAAGTATTGCAATTACAAATCATATCCCTCCTCCCCGGCCGAGGGGTGCGGGCACTCGGGGGCTGCTGGGGAGCCCCGAGACCCTGCTGGATATGGGGGTGGGCTGAAGGGGGGGATGGACAGGCACTCTTCCACTGCCTGGCCCCCTCCCCATCCTCTCTGCTTTGAAGGAGGAAAGGGGTGAGAAGAGGGAAGCAAGCGAAGTGCTTAATCCAACAAGGATTTCCCTCCTAGAAGGTTGCCCCTTCTTCTCTCCGAGCCTGCGCGCAGAGGGAGAGCGGTCGCGTTGCTAAGGCACGAGATTAGGAGCCACAGGGTCCGGCTTGTGCTTGCCCTCCTGCACAGAAACCACTGTAAGACTCCATGCCTCAGTTTCCCTCTCTGTAAAACAGGGGTTTTTTCCCTTCTATGCTTTATGAATGTAGCCTACTTTGACTGGAATATCCTCCGAGCCACCTCGTCCTGCTCATGTGCCTGCACCCCTCCTCTTTCAATAGTGCAATAACAGCGATAGGTTAAAAATTAGCCTTTTGCAAGCAGGAAGGTCTGTCTCACAGGCTCCGTCCCAGCAAAGTGAAAGAGAAAACAAGAAGCAATGTGACGTGCAAAAGTTCTCCTTTTAATTCTTGCCCTGGTGATAAGCAACTCAATCCGTGAAAATACGTAAGAAACAAACAGGGCAGTTCTTTTTTTTCCCCTCATGGCAGCTAATGGAGCACTAGAATGAAGACAAGAAATGTGAAGGCTAAGAGGAACTGAGCTGGGAAAAAAAAAAAAAAGGAAAATTAAAAAAGCAGCAGCAAAAGGTTATTTAGCCCTATGTTGAACATTTGCCACTTTCTGAACTTATTATTCATCAATCAAATTTTCTGTCACCAAGATAAACTGTAAGTGCCAGGCGCTTTGTTTATGCATTCTGCTCTTATATTTATTGTGCAGAGACCTGCTAAAAATCAAATAAAAAGCAAGCGTGCTATCTACTAAATTTGTATGTGACAGTCATAGGTGTATCTTGCCACACTGGAATGCTGGTGCCAGAACTAATCAGTTCAGCTTTGCCATTCTCATGCTTCTCTTCCCACTTGTAGGAGACGACACTTGTAAATTCAGGCAGACCATGACTGTTCTCCTCTGTGACATGTGGCCACCGATGAGATGATCATGAAGTCAACTGGAGCAATTCTGCAGGTCTGTGTGAACTGGTGGGCACCCAAATACAGGCTGCCTGGGAGCTGCGCTTGGATCTGACGCCATCAGACCTGTGCCACTGATGGATGCAGGCTGCCGCAGGAACCGGAGGGACTTCAGACACGCAGGCACTCCATAGGTCCTCACGCAAGGCCCTTCTGCTTTGGATATTGAACGTTGCACCATGCACAGGTTGGCTGCTGTGTTTGCATCAGTCATTTGGAGAAGGACAAAGGCTTCTTGGGATTGCTGTTAGGTGTCTGCAGAGCATGGCAGTGGAGTGAGGGCTAAGCCCGTGTCCTCAAAACTAGCTGGTTTATGTCCAGCCTGTCAGATGTGATCTCCCCTGGCTGTTCAGATGTCATCAGTGAGGCCATGGCAAGACCCCAGGGGCTCTGTCTCTGGCCACGGGCCTTTAACACTCATGACTTGAAGCTGGCACTTGGATGGAGTAGAAGACAACTGATTAAACCGCCCTACAATCACTTTACAATGAGGATTTCAATCAGTGATGATTCCCCATTCCTGAGTCTGCTCTTCCTAGATGCATCTTACTTAATGAGCAGAAGCTGAGATGTGTCCCAGTCTCTCTTTCCACATGCTTTCCCCGTCATTTGTACGGGAATAATTCCCACAGGATGGGAAACACGACAGGTGTCAGCATGTCTACACCTTTTGGGTGTGCTGTGTAGTATGAAGGTCCGGATACATCCCGGAAGCACTCAGACCTCTGAATGCATGTCAGGGCATCTTCAGCATCTTGAGTGTCTCTTTTCTCACGGTGTGGTGTCATTTCTCTGTCGTGGTCACGAGAAGACCCACCTCACCTGAGGAGTCAAAGTCAGCAGCCGTACCAGTGCCCCTGGGTGGCCGAATGCTTCCATGGAGCATTCTTCTTGGAAGCACCATGGACCCAACAGGAGGAAATGACTCTGTGCTTTAGAACTCAACTGGACGTGATACTGTTTTCCATGTTTTATAAATCGCTTAAAGTTTTACAGTAAATTATGATGAGAAAAGAGATGGGAAAGGAAAGTGAATAAAGAAGCATCCAAACAGCAGAAGCAGCTACTGTGTAACAGGTGAAAAAGCAGCAAAATGGACTGATTATGTCTGGACATCCATCCTGAGAAAGCAACCGCAGATTAGGAATTGTTGCTTGTGTTATTTGGCTTTGAAAACAAGACGGATGCAGAAATCTCAAGAGGAAAATGTGAGACCACCAGAAGGATACCAGTGTGAAGAACAAAAAAAAAGGGGCAGAGCCAGAGGGAGTGAGCAGGTTGGCCTGCCGTAAACAGCAGCGTCGAAATCCAGAGGACAATTCCATCAAAGGCTGGCTTCAGTGCAAAGGCTCAGAGCTGACTGAGGAGCAGCTCGGTTTTTGTTGCTCTAGAGCAAGACCTGGCTCCTAAGGCCTGAGCGAGGGAATGAACGAATGTTGTTCTCTTGCCCAGCTGAATGAGGCAGTGGCACAGTCTGGCCACAGATGGGGAATCTCACAAGTAAAGACGAAGCCATTAGATAACATATTGGAGTGACTCTACTGAGCAGGCTGAACGCCTGCTGAATGCCTGCTCAGTGAAAAAAAAATGGCAAAAAAAGAGGAGAAAAAAAGCACTGTGTAATTATACAGCCGCCCAGTTCTACCTTCTCATTCCTTGTTTCCTTGGCCATAAATATTAGGTTTCTACACTTCTTTCCAAAGCATTTTGCAGCTCATCTCTCTAATGGGGATGTCCCATAGACATCAAATAACCTTCCATATGAAGCCACAGGTTTCATGCCGGGACACTAAGATTGGGGCCCTCTCTGTTGCTGGAAAAGCAGACCAGCCTTGCGGTGCGCTGATCCCCGGATCAAAAATAGTTGTCCGCCTTGTCCCTGTAGCTAGCAAAAATCACGAATAGATAATGGAAGAATTTATTTGGCGTAATTGATTATGGCTAATGAGGGCTGGAAGTCCAGTCGTGACACTGCTGGACTTATCTGCACTTTAGATCCGAGGAGATATATTTTTCAGATCTAGGCATGTTTAGCATTTTGGGATGAACAATTTATCTACCTGGGTTCATTCTGCTGCTCCCAGAACTGATTGTATATTAGCATGTCTCATGAAAATCATGCGTGACATTACTCCTGCATCTATATATTGAAAAGAAATGAAACTGGGGCCGGATAAAAAGCCCTTTGAAGTCGGTGGAAATGTCTCCCATCAACTTCAATCTGAACGGATGAACATAGGAATATAGGATTGGAAAGGACCTCTTGGGTCACTGAGCCAGTCCTCTGCTGTCCCTCACGCTCCTTTATACAACCCCTTCTCCAGGGGTTGTTTCTCTTTAGCCTGCCTAGGGGCTGATGATGTGCTCAGCGTATAGCCGAAAATGCTACCAATAATGAGATTTTTGCATTGCAGGTAGCCAATGGTTCCTGGGTGTTTGATTTGTCAGCTCTTGCAGGCATGAACAATTCCCAGAAAGTCATCTTAAAGATGCGGTTGGGTGAATGAATGCAGATATCTGGAAGACTGAAAGGGGTATGGGACTGTCTATATTCCGTCTACGTGTTTGTCAAAACTCTGAACGCTCGCGGTACGGTTTCCAGTAGGTAGTGGCTGGGATTCTTCCATGATCCTCGCAGCAAATAGTGGGGACCGATCACAACAAAAAGAAAGTTTTGTGGCAACATCTCTGGTCTTTAAGAGTTAAAAGTGATAAGTGAAGGAGGCCCAGCTTCTTTGTATTATTTTTTTTTTTTTTTCTGTACAGGATTGCAAATGCCGAAAGTCAAATGAAATTATTGAAAAGTATGACTAGGAAGATTTCATGCAATTTTATTCAATGCCAATTATTTAAAGAGAAGAGAGGACTGGAAAGGGTTAAAATTAAAAGCTGTTTCTAAAGCCTGCAATAATAATACAATAGACTGGTGGTAGCCACAGGCAGAATTTACTGTCCTTGGTCTACTGAACCAGTATTAACCCTTCAAGTGTCCTGGATGGCTCTGTGCACAGTGTCACTTTCTGCTCCAGTGTACGGATGTATGCTTTCTGTCAGATTGCTCAATTAATTATAATTGTCCTACCTTTAAAGGGATGGCCCTGGGCATACTAGGGGGTGTGGCCCTCATGGGGTTTTATTTCAAGCCATATCCTACTGTCTCCAACTCAGTCAATGAATCTTACTCATCAATATTTAATGACACAAGTGTACCTTCT
>VXBO01006793.1:302844-383773 GCA_013400135.1 Rhinoptilus africanus
TTTTTTTTAAATTATTCTTCTACCCAGCTAGACAGGTGCATTGTCTTCCCGTTATGGTTTGGCGACAGAGAAGATGCTGCCCAGCTCTGTGTTAGCATCTAAGAAAGAGGTGGGTAGACCCACCAGAAAATGTCAGCGGGCACCTCCATGAGAAATGGGCATTACAGACCTCTTTTCTGCCTTGGAGATGCGACAATAAGCGTCTCGCTACAAATTCATTACCAAACAGGTATTCATCAGCTTCACGGCAGCTTTTACCAACTGTGTAGCACACGGGAAGTAATTGGTTTTAAGGGACAGGGCAGGAGAGATACCTCAAAGACTCTACTTACTTCATTCTTTTAGTGCAACCTCTGCTGCTCTAAAAGGTACCCGTGACACATCCTGTGCTGTTCGCACCTTGGTATAGTCTTGGACAAGAACCACATCCTGTGTATTATTGATATTTTATGACAAAGTAAAGCAATTTTTAAAACATCAGGCTGCCCATCTGCTATGAACTACTTTTCACAATATTCAAAATAGATGCGTTTCCCTTTCCTGTTTTCATATGAGTGAAATGCAGACCACAGTTAGGTTATGAGACTGGGGGCCAGGAATTTTTCTACTTTTAATCCTCTCTCTGACATTGATTCCTTCATTAGCCTTGGGCAAGTCATTTCACTTGGATATATTCGAATCACCGCATCTATAAAATGGAGATGCAGTGAGGTGTCATGGAGATTTATTAGGCTGCGTCTGCAGCATACTTTGAAGAAGTCAAACCGTATACACCTGTTAATGAATGGAATTTTAAAATATGAATGAAAACATTTCCTCCTTTCAGAAGCCCAAGTTCTGACTCAGTGTCCTGCGGACCTGTGGCTGCCGCTGCAGCCAGCAAGGACAATTTTACACTCGCCAGGTAAACTCATCAAAGAACAATTACCTGAACGTTAACTTTATGGTAACTGAATGCTAGACAGTTTCCTGGTCAGAAATGTGCTGTTTTGCTGGAGAGCATATTGTCCCTATGAAATGGAAAAAAGCAGTTTTTGCAGTTAAAAATTTTCCAGGAGTAATTTAGGGAGCTGGTGCTCTGAGACTGGTAGTTATACAGGGAAGTTAGATTCCTACAGAATTTTGTCACCGTGGAGTAAAACCCTAGCCTTGCGTGAGCGCTTTGTTACCAGCCTCGAAGCCAATTCTCATCCCGTTTATTTTCTAGTAAGCTTTGGTACGAGACCTGGAGGATTCACTAGGGCTTGGAGCCTTTCCCGCTCCGGGGGCTTGGTCCGGTGGAGGTTATTGACCAGCGGAACTCTCTGCGGTGTCTGGCCCGTAGAGCAGCTCGTGAGGTGAGTTGGTCCCGTGCTGCGCCGCCTGCGCTGGCTGTGCTAAAGTTTTGGTCTCGTCAGAAAGGCATTAAACTGGGCATGAGGCAATATCAGCCCCGCCAGTCTGAGGCGCAGGCCTGGCGGTGAGACATAACTCACCTTTGGCACCGGCCAGAACCGAAACAAGCTGGTGCCAAACTCGCATTGCCCTTACTCACGCCGGACTTTCCGTGGACAAGAATAAATCTCCTCCATGACTAATCTGTGCGTGACTCACCAGCTGTATCATAACGCGAACCTCGGAGTGCTGTGGGAAGCGGCGGTGCGCCGAGGCGTGTTTGAAACGCCGCTCAGCAGACAGCGAGACGCACACAGAAACTCGGCGCAGGAGGCGGTGGCTGCGGCGATGGGGATCACATCGCCAGCACAGCGTGGTCCCCAGCCCTCCTGCTGACCCTCTGCTCGGACGCTTCCCACCCGGTCCTCGAGGCTGCGAGCTACCAAATGGTCATCGTTACCAGTTTCCCAGCGTCTCTGCCCAAAGATACTGAAGGCTTTTTCTCCTGTGGCATGTGATGCAGAGTTTTTGAGGAGACCTCATGAAGCAAAGTGGCAGTGGTACAGCTGGGAATGGGATGGGTGATGCTGAGCATGGTCTGGAGAGAGGAGGACAGCAGGTTAAGGGGCAGATGGGACTGGGGGTGTGCTGGGGTTACAAGGACATAACGCAAGAATAGGAAGGAGGGGTCTCTAACAGGAGATAAAGTAACCCTAAAAAGCGATGGTGCAATAAAAAGATCAGGTTCATTTTAGTCACCCACAGCAGAGTGAATTCAGCTCTTCCCTGCTTTAATCACGCGTGAGTCAGCGCACACGCCGGCGGTGAGCATAGCTGCCTGCTCCTGCTGGTTCCCAGCACGCTGTCACTTACAGCATGGTGGGGAAAGTGGCCGAGAGGACAGCTGAGGGCATGGCACTGGGCACACTTTCCTTCCTGAAGGAAAGCAATACGGAAAGATAACTGCGCTGAGCTGCAGCCACTCTTGTGTGAGCAGCGATGGTGACAGGCATTTTCTTGTCAGAATTAGGAAGGAGCATAACACTGGCAGAGACCCTGTGGAGGGATGTTGAGCAGGGCTCCTTTCTCCTCTTTTGGGGTGGGCTCAGCAGAGGTATGTTCCTAACCAAAGGAAACAAGGAGCAGGAGCCTGGCCCTGCCCCTTCAGCCACGCGCACTGGAAGCATCGCATGGTAAGGCTCCCCAGCCATATCTGATTGACCTTCCCGGACACAGCGGAGAAATTGGCCTTTGGTAGCTGAGGGAGGTGTGCATCCATGAGGGACACGGTCCTCTTCCAGGAGCAGTCTGGCACACGGTTTAACATAGAGAGCTGTTTCCTGTGTGGGCTGACAGCTTGCTTCTCCAGCCCTTGCTTAACTTGGTAGTCATAACCCAACCCGTAATTTCTCCTAGCAAGTAACATTACAAAAAGGATGGTTAAAAAGTCAAGGATTTTCCTGCATGGTCTGGTTGTAATATGTTTTTAAAAGCCTGTGCTCCGGCTGTGCTGCCCTCCGTGCAGGAAGCAGCTGGGAGCGCTGCAGAGGGAGCTCGCGTCGCCCTGGGGGAATGGGTAAAGAGGGTGTTTCGTGTGACTTGTTTGCAAACCCCTGTGGCTATTTTGAGGAGAGGCTCCGGGGATTTTACGCAGTCATGTATATCCCTTCTGACTTGGAAACATGGATTCTGTCCAGGGTTTGTCTAAAAAAAAGAAAGGAGGGGCCATGTTCAAAGGATTAGTTTTGCTGGTTTAGAAATAAAATGCGTCTAATGAAATCACTATTTACCACCTCCTTGCAGTGCTCGTCTGCCTATACCTACGCTAAACAAGGAAGCTATAGGATTAACATAAATGTAGCTAAATTTATCGTGGGCCAAAGCAGTAGGTGCCGACCTGTGGTAACATGAGAGCATCAGGCTCCAAACGCACCTGGAAGCGCAGATAAGATCAGATCGGGTCACGGAGGGAGCCTTGGCAGCGGTGGTCCTGCTCCATGGAGCGGGGCGAGCCCCAGCCCGGCAGCGGGTGGGACGGCCCGGCTCCCGCGGCACCGCTCTTTGGGTCTGCACCCTGCCGGCGAGGGTGCTGCCGCCTCGCCCTGGGACACCACGGGCGGCAAAGGAGGGGAATCACAAACAAAAGTGGAGGTTTCCACTTTCCTCGGTACCCCACTGTGCCCCAAGTCGCTGCTTGCTTGCTAGGCTTCAGAGTGCAGGCTTTTTGGTTTTGGTTTGTGTTTTTTTTTTTTAATTTTATGAATTTGGTGGTGACGTTTTTACACTGGAAGCCTCTTGCACTGCGTTTCTGGCAAAACCCATTGGTTAGACTTGTTTTACCACATCATGATCTTTTTTTATAGCCTGCATCTGCCAGGAAAACTTTGTCATTCATCATCTTCCTTTTTGCCGCGTTCATTTTCAGCTAGGCACAAAGTGTCCTAGTGTTTCTAAAGTAATGCAAAGTCTGCTGGCCAGAGGGGAAGGGATAGACAGTACGTAGTCCCTACGCCGTGACGTGTAAGTAGTGTTCAGAAGCGGGGGAGAGGAGGAAAAAGATGATCCTCAGCATACACAAAGCAGGCTGTGGGACTTCCACGCCTCAGTGGCAGCCCTTGGAGAGTCTGCTGCCCCAGGCAACTCCAAGTTTGCTTGGATCTACTGTGGGCTCCTTCTAGTGGAGAGGAGCTTTTCCCCAGAAGCAGTCCCATGTTGTTTGCAACTTTCAGGGCTGCATTCTTCCTCCCTTTTCCTATTACTCGTCCTGCTGGGGATGAGCACCGTGTTGATGCTAGCAACTGTGTTTAAACACGGGGCAGAACTGAAGTGCAGCTGTGTTTTGGTCACTGGGTTTCTATACCCACAGTGGAAGTGTTCCAGAAATACGTAATAATACATATGAAGTTGTTTTAGTTAACAAGGTGGCATTATCCATGGCAGAATTCATGGAGACTTTGCACAAGGTCAAAAGGAGGAACAAAAGTTCCTCTGACCATACTTTTCTTATAGTCTCTTAGTTGCACCGTGTTGGGCAGGAAGGTTTCTAGAAGTTCTCTGGAAAACGTTCACATGATTTTTCAGCAAATCTGTTGGGGGTGAATCAGGGATGGCTAGCAATTTGGGTATAAAAGTAAGGTTTTGTGTAATGTGTAAAGTCACGTTGGCCTCCATACACAACTGAGAGGACCAATGGTTGTAGCTGCTTCTCGCTCAAAGAGCTAAAACCATTTCCCAGGCACAGAGCATCCTGACCATCTCTGCTTTCCAGAAACTTGGGCACAGATGGACCAAGGTCAGAATATAATACATGAGCAACAGGTATGTGCCATTTGTTCGCTGGAGAGGGATTTGTATGCCTGATTTTAAGTACCCACTTCTGACATTTTTGCAGTTGTGTGAATGCCTTGAAAGCGATGGGCAAATTCCCTTTGTGGGCTCCAGAGGAGAAACCCCGCTGAGCGAGTGGAAAGGCGGATGCGGAAGCCAGCGCTCTGCTCTTCGCCACCAGAGTCTGTCTCCCGCCTCTCTACCTCGCTTGTACATAAAAATTCAGGGACTTGTGCCACGCTTTCTTCATAATGCGTGTGTACAAATATTTGCATGCAGCAGTGGTTCAAAGGAGCCTGAAGATACCATCTTAACTGTGGTGCTTTCCCAGACCATTGCTGTGCTTTGCCTTTGTGAATAAAGGCAGTAGTGTCTGCAGTCAGGAGATCTCTCAGATAGATTTAATCTGGCTGTTTTCCTCCCTGGGGAGCAGAGCTGAGGATAGCGAAGTTCAAGTTAGCGTGTGTTTGAGTTTTGTAAGCAGAATAGACATGGAAATCTGAAGCCTAAATTGCACATTCCAGTCTTCTTATGGAAATGGTGAGCAAAGAGGAAGCGGAGCCTTTAGTACTGAACATGCGCCAATTTTTAAATACCGATAGAGATCTCGAGAGTTTATTTATAAACACGACATGTGTGTTTGTGCACACATGCACACACACGCTTACGCTTATACATGCCTATGTGTAATGTTTATAAAGAGCGCGTTGCATATCTCTCTGCTTATAGATTCTATTGATGATTGCTTTATTCGTCTTGCGGCAGACCCATTTAAATGAAAATATGTTCCCCATTTCCTTGCCACTATAAATTCTGCGCTATGGGGAAGTAGGGAAGTGCACTAGCTATACATCCATGGAGAAATGCCCTGTTGAGAAGAGGAGTATTATACAGGGAACAATTGACAGCCCTTCACTTCAGTGGGTACATTTCTCTGTACAGCTGCATCACCACTAATGATAAATGAGTAATGTTTGATAGCTGGCTCCGTTGCCTGACAGCTACAGTTTTGGCCAGAGGGCCACGACAGGCTTTAGACTTCTGTTCAAAATGAGTTAAACATATTAGGTATTACGGAGCCACAGAAGCCTCGAGAATGAGTGCTGAAATGAGTTATCAAGGTATGCTCCTGGGTACACAACTTGCAAAGCAGATGTCATTCTAATAATGTGTGATATAGAACATGTCTGGCCTAAACCCTGCTGGATGAAATATGAAGCCCCGTTGGTGATATTTAATACCATTTTATGAGGTGCCATCTTATAAAGACAATGCCCGCCTTATGTGGAATGCTTAAGGTATTTTGCCAAAGGCACTGGGAGGTATCTGAACTAAGTAGAATTTTTATTATTTTATAAGCCTTTACTTTGTAATATTTCTGTTTCTACATTATTGTGGTACTAGCCGCGCTAACCCTTTGTCTAGTGAACTTCATGAGCGGTTTACTGATAGATTGACTGATAGCCACGGCTGCCTGTGGATGGAAAGGCCAGTTCCTACCTAAATATATGCTTAGCAAAAAAAAAAAATAGAGAAAAATAGAAAGCAGACTTCAAAAAGAAATAAAGCTTTACAGGAGGCACTCTTGGAAAAGAGGTCCTTGAAGCTATGAGATCCAGAGGGTTTGGTGTTTTTTAAAGGAGTGAGGCCTGGGGAGGTTGTGAGCTTGTGTGTTACTGCTGCAGCATTCGCTTTGTCTTGAATTCCTGTTGCCAGCTTTGACTTCCCGTTGAGATTTCTGGATCCCTTTGCCGATATCCCAAGGACATGTGCCGAGTCGCTTAGTTTAAGGACTGTTTTCACTCTCCAGTTCTCTCTTTATTTACATATTTTCATTTAACGTTGCTTTTGTGGAACAAAATTGCCTCCTTGTTCAGGTCTGTTGGAAAGCGAAGGCAGAGTGCAAGCAGTTATTCTGAGCAAATTAGGTATCTCCTTCCTGGGATGCAAAGACCGTGCTGACAGCACTGCTGAGTTAAAGACCCCAGTGGGGGCAATACTTACATTTCAGCGATGCTGAGCCGGTGCAAATGGGCTCAGCACTGAGATCCCATCGCCGCTGCCAGAGGATCTGGTCCAGTGCAGCAAGGGAGTAATTTTCTCCTCTTCATCCTACATCGTTCTGTATCTCACGGTCCTTCTAGTCCTCCACGCTTCTCCGTTTTGCCTCTCCCGAGAAAATATGAGTGCCCATGACCTGGAAAGCAGCTGCTCCCCGAAGTGCTCCCCAGGCAATGCTGCTGTGCCCCAGCAGCCGCTTTTGCTGAGAGGGAAGATGCGGTGGGGTGTCCCTTGCAGGCCAGGCTGGGACCCCGGGTCCTCCCTTGAGGGTCTCCTGCTCAGCCATGATCTGACTTTGTGAACCCCATGGGACCAGGTCCCCGTGACTCCTCCAGCTGATCTGCTTGTCTGAATAAACATCAGCACTAAAGAAATTACTCGGCTAGGTGTGCCAGTGACTGCCACATACAATTTCCAGCTTGAAAGATGTCCCTGCACTAAAATATGTGGCGGTTCTTCCTCTTAATCCTAATGCTCTCCTTCTGTCTGCCCGGCTAAGTGATCCTTAATGTGTGGTAGTGCAGCCTGATGCGAGGAGGTGTTAGGTTAATTCCCTTTGATAAAGCCCTACTAACTTTTTTTTTTTGCCCTTGGAAAACTTGCTTTCCCTTCCAAATGCATCATCCTGTGAGCCCAAGGTTCGCAGATATTCAGATTCATCTTCCTTTATACCATAAACATGCCAGATATATATAATCCATTTGGACACTGGCAAGCGATGACTATCAGAGGCAGAATGGGTACTGAGGGGCCCATAGCGATAGAGTAACATCGGCTTGGCAGCAGCTCATTCATCCTGCTCGATGATCTGTCCATCTCCCCGCCTATGCCTCGTAGCACATAAAATACAGACAAAAAAGTCACACCAAATATTCTGCGCGCACTGCTCTTTGCGTCTCAGCCCGGCTTTTCGAGCCTCGGTTTTAAATGCACTCGTGGTCCAGCTGTCTGGTCGAGACGCTGCTTTTTGAAAGAAACGTGTCTCAGAAATTCCTGAGAGTGGCTGCTCAGTGTATGACATGTCAAGTTCCATCTGCTGTGTCACGAAGCATCAGCGTGTTGCGAAAGACCGTAATGAAAGGTGACAAGATCGGCTGTAAACAGTTTCGGTCGATGTTTTTGTTTATCCCAGAGCGAATTTTGTGCAGTATCACCATCGCAGGGAGAGTTCGGCTCCTGTTTTGTCACTCAGCAAAACTTTTGGCTGTGGTGATCAGCCGAATGACCCCGAAGGTTTTGGGCGTGAAGGTAGGTCACCCTCCCAGCCGAGGCTGGCAAAGCCCTCTGGGGAGCGCTGCCCCTGCCCCAGCACCTCGGATGCCCCCGAGGGGTGAGGGGTGCTGGGGGGCATTTCCGCCCCCAGCCCCAGCCGTGTCCCACCACACACACAGGTGCTGCCTGGGGAATTTCCCTCCCGCCCCCCCGGCACACGTGTGCCCGGGCACGGGGCTCCCCGAAAGGAGCTGCGTGGTAGAAGCCAGGGCTCCCACGGCGTGCCGGGGGGCTTCCGGCGCCTTCCTTCGCCTCTCAGAGAACGCTCATAAACACATTTGCAAATCCTCCATTTGAGCTGTACAGGTGGCTCGTGTTTATCGAGGTTGTCTGCTTGGAGCATATTTCCTTAAAATCTGTCCTTATGTTTGCTAAAATCCACGCAGTCCCCCTTCCAAGCTGCACGAGGCTTTTAGCTCCTTTTTTTTTTCCTCTCAGCGTTTTTTGCCTGTATTGTTGCAGGAGCCGAATGGGGAAATGCACCGAGCTGGGAGATTAAAGATGTAAATTTTATAAACAGAAATCAAAGGTCCTAAATCCTGAGCAAAGAAAAGCCAACATGAGTATGAACATTAAAAAACATACATAAATAGTACTTCAAGGCTGAATGTGTTAAATTATTCAACAGTTAAGTCATAAGTGTTCTTAAACTTAAGTATAAAAATGCCCTTGACAATATTTCATAGCTCTGCGTTTCTTTAAAATATTTAGCATTCTCATTAAAGAGAATGACTTTATTTTATATATTAGTAACACTCCTCCTTGTTAATATGAAGGAATTTAGTAGAAAAGAGCATTCTTATGTATATAAGCCGAAGACAATTTACATATAAAGTTGGACGACTATTCACTTTTTATTTATTCCTGGATCATCTGCATCCACGCATAGCTATAGAGCATTTAAACAAATTTGTTCCTTAATGCGTAGTATTAATATCTCCTGCCCCCAAATATCATTTGCTAATGCCATCACAAAGACAGGTTCATTCAAAGCTACATGGAAGTTCTTGCCTTTGAAAGACTTAATGAACCTTACATTTTTGGTATACTGCACAGTGTAATGCCTACTACATATTCATTGCCAGGACGGAAGATTTCCTTTAACTCTGAGCTTCCTGGTCTAGTTCACTGTAAAACATTGTCAAAAGTCACAGGAGACTTTCGCTGAAAATTGTGACTCTTGATAGCGGGATGTAATGGGGAGGTTTAGAATAGAAGAACCAGTGGTGTATGGGCCCAGGGGGAATCGTTCTGACAGACAAATGGATGGATAATACAGTTTTTGACATAATGGGATGGAAAAGTTTATGCCAGAAAGAACTGAATTAAAGTTATTACTTTAAGGAAATTCTGAAGTTCTCAAGACCAGCCGTATTACCTGCGTGCGTTTCGTTTTACTGCATCTCTGCATAATAGGTTTTTAAACAGGGTTGGGTTTGAATTGATTTATAAGCTTACTAACAAATCTGCAATAAAAATTGTAGTTACTTTCCTGGAAGTAACCCCAGTAACATCATTTCACAGGGTGTTTTTTTGGGAGCAGGATTTTTTTTGATCTGTCTATTTTTTAAAGTCCTGCATAATCAGTTTGCCTCTCAACTCCCTTTTGTAAGGACAGCAAAACAAAAAAGGCTGTTATCCGGCATTTTCCTCCGGAGTAGTAGGAGACTGCATAGAGCTATATTATTTTGTATAGATTCCTCTTTCTCAGTGGTTTGTGAACTTTGGAGATCAGCAGCTCTGAGATGCCAGAGCCCTGGTGAGACCCAGCAATCGGCTGATGCAGAAACCATTGCAAGACCAAGGCCTTAGTTAATCAAGGCCAGCCAAAACGGACCGTACGTTTTCCGACGTGTTATTTTTAGGTGGTTGCAGGGCCGAGCTGCCAATCGGACACATTTTTCGGGGTGTTGTGCGCGTGTGCGCACCCAGGGGTTTGACCGGGGGTCTCTGGAGAGGGGACAGTGCGATAACAGCCTCTCCGCCCCGAAGCCTCTGCTTGAGCTACGTTTCATTTCAGCTGGCAGTGACTAAGCCAACGGCTAAAATGCAGAAATAAGTCCGGCAGAGAGAGGCTCTCGTAATGGCAAAGATGAAGAATGTGTTAGCGCAGAACAATGAAGTGAAGGTAAATCTAAGATGTAGGCACCAGTCACCACTTGTCCCATGCTGTTGTCGCAAGTGCGTTGAGATACCTGGGAGAGCAGGCTGAGAAAGGGAGGCTAATTATCCCGCATTATTCACTTCTGCTCATTAGGTATAGTACAAAGGCCCTGCTTTTTATGTATATATTAAAGTGCCGAGGAGTACAGGAATAGATAGCTTAATGTTTCTTTTGTCTCGCTAGTGGTCTGGTTCAGACAGAGGAATCATGTTTTCATGGACCTGCACATTTCCATCCTCCAGAATTAGGGATTTCCTCCTAAGTCACCCCAAGCAAACAGAAAAAGGCAACTCCCTCCCCCTCGACGCCCAGCAGAGCCCAACTCAACTCAAGCAAAGCTCCTGTGCCCCATGGCAATTCCTCACCCAGCGCCTGCGCGAGGGCGAGCGAGAGGGTTCCTGCCCTCCCCCCTCTGCTCACCATAGGCTCCTGTGACGATGAAAAAGCTCTTGATCCCTCTTCCCCACATACCCTCAACAGCTCCCGGGGCAATTTTAAAAGCCGCAAGCTACCCCCTGCTGGCATCCATCCCCGGGTCACGTTGTCCCCTGGAGCTGCTACTTGCCCCTCTGTCATCCCGAGAGCGCAGGTAACCGCCCGCTCTCCAGCGGAGTGTCAACCAAATGAATTCAGCTGTTTAATAAGCTTGGGATGGCACGTATAACGCATTCGCTCTTAGACGTTTTTACCTGCCTCACAATCCTTGTATTGCATTTGGATCTGTAAATGAGCCATTAGGAAAAGATGAACGGGAAGGCAGAGGATTGGTTTATTGAAATTATTTATATATGAGAAATACCTGACTTTCAAAATTCATGTCTCTTTAATGCTCGAGTCACAGGGAACACATTAAATCTAAGAGGAGAAGAACAGGTATCGCACTGAGATGAATGAAATCAAATTTGGGCATTGAAATCCACCCTTCTCCACAACGAAAATTGCCTTCCTCTTCTAATTACGAGCATCGCAGAAGTCACTGCTTCAGTAAAAACCCTGCAGCTACACAAAAGGATCGACTGGAGAAGCGCACATCTACCAATAAGTGGCACTGAGCATCTACTCCATTTCTCACACAGGTTGGCATATCTCTCAGTGGTCCATCTGGTAGAATTGGATGGCATTTATCAGGAAATAATCCAATTGTGGCATGCCAAAACCTGAACATGAAAAGTACTTGTGCCTAGTGTCAATCATTCACCCTCTGACAGTTCAATAAACATCCTTTCTGTGATGGTTTTCAGGAACACTGACACCCAAAATGCTGGAAACAATGCCAGAGATGGAAATGACAATGCTTCTGTGAAACATCAAAAGGGACCGACACAACCTGGCATGGATTTTGCCAAGTGTTGCTTAGCAATACAGTGGGCCTGTGGGCCGCTGGCGTGTCAGGATTAGCTGCGAAGGCGGCGATATTCGCACCTTTGCTGGAAACGCATCCTTCCCAAATAAAGGAGTACAAAGTGGGGAAGTGCAGCATCAGAGGGAGCAGGGGAAACCACAGCCACAATATACAGGTTTAGGCTTCTGAACAGCCGCCTGCCCCCCCTGGTTGTCTTCCTCGGGCACAGAAAGGTTAAGTGGACCCGGCTGAGCCAGCGTGCAGTGTGTGCCTCATCCCAGCTCCACGAGGACACAGCCCTGTCCTGCCCAGCGCGGGGTCTCGGAGGGCACGAGGAGGTTCCGAGGCCATTTCCCTTCGGCACTGGGACCAGAAGGGGCCGAACTCTGCCACCAGCAGCTCTTGCAGGGGGTACCTGTGGGCAGTTTCACCCAGACTGGGCTGGCTGCTGGTGCTCAGGGAACAGTGACAAGGCACGGGGAGAAAGCCTGAACCTGGAATTGGGAGGTGAATAGCCAATATCACTCCTAACAAAGTGTGAAATAGGGACGGTGGTTTTAACAGCTTAATTGGTGGTGGCAGTGAGAGGATGCAAGGAGCTCTAGGTAACAAAAGAGAAAACTTGTTCACCTGCAGAATTTCCCAAGCGAGCCCCTCTCCCCAGGTCCCTGGGTGCTGCCCGTGTCTCTGCAGCCACCCCCTCCGCAAGAGATCCTGAAGGGCAAGAGCAGCATTTCCAGAAAAACGGAGAGCGCCCGGTGGCTGGAGGGAAAATGCACTATTTTGTATTGCAAGCGCCACTTCGCCACCGAGGAGGAAACTGAACTGGGGGAAGTGAAATAACTTGCCTGAAGCCACCGACAGATCTGGGAACTAAGCTCTGGCCTCCTTAATGTGCCAAATCCTGGAGCAGAGGCTCACGAGGTCTAACCAAACCGCCTTTTATCTCTGTGCCTGGTAAATGGGAGTGGGAGGAACATCTGCATATCAGATAAGGGGGTGTTGTCCGTCTCGAAATTCCAGGTTTTCAGATCCAGGAATCAGTTGATGCCTGGAGCATGTAAACCACCTTTTTGGTGTGGCGAGGACAGGCCCGCAGGTCCACACGCAGACGTGCCAGCCGATCCTGGCTAAACAAAGGTGCTGGGATCTGCTGTTGGTCCGGAGCTCGGAGGGAGGCAGGCTCCCAGGGAAGCACTGCTGGGGCAGCGCAGATTCACCGCTACCCCTTTTGGCTCAGGGCTGTCTAGTCGTTAGGCACCGTGGTGGCCGTGAGGCTGCAAATATGATGGAGATGGTGCTTTCGAACAGACAGAGAGCTCCGAAAAGAAATCCTGAGGCGTGCAGGTTCTTATATATACTTATGACAGTTTTCCAGGGAGAAGTGCAAGCTAACTCCATCAGTGCCTTTGAGCCTTGACTTGTTAATTGGCATTACTTCTAATTCCCAGCTATATTTTAAGGTATGAACCTAAGGAATTTTAAAGTCATTATGTGGGTGAGGGACTGATAAAAATAAATCCTTCAGGTTTGAAAGTGGCAGAGAGGGAATAAAAGGTGTTAAGAAATCCAGGAGTTTTCAGCCAATTGGTTCAAAAAAGCATCCGGGTGGACTGCAGCTCCTGGAGAAAGGTCACTGATACTACTCTGGGTACCTCTTTTTATGAACTTTATGCATCACATAAAACAAATTTAAAGCAGTTTAATTTAACAGTCTAATTAGTCATGGCTTTTTCATCTTGTCTATTTAACTATACATGGAACAAAGAGAAAGACACAGGGCCAAATTCAGAGCTGGCACAAATCAGCCCTGCAAGTCAAGGAAGCCGTTCCTGCTCATCCAGGACTGAACACAGATGCCGGTGGCCAAATCTGTCCCTGGGGATAACACCCCTAACGTCTGGAGACTTGCACCGCAAATGAATTTGGTGGCTGCCAGGAGTTAACTCTCTGCAGAGCGGATCCCCTGTCTCAGTGTTAAAGATTTGAGAGAGTTTGGAACAAAGCTCCTCTGTGTGTTGGCTTCGCAAAGATGTCACCAAAAGACTACTAAGGCTCGTACAGTCCGCTGAATATTATCCGCTGCTGTTGTGTCACGTGGGCACCAGCGATATCACCGGGAGCGGCCTGAGGAGCATCAAGGATCTTTAAAGTCCCTTCCAACCCAAACCATTCTATGATTCCATGATTCATGCAAGTGTTTCGCTTCGCTTCAGTCCCCTCCATTTCCACCCTCTTTTGCTTTAAATTTCATATAATCTCACAATCTCAGGCAAACAGCAGTCACATGAATACACCCTCCCCTGGAAATGAGTGTCTCTCTCCTGCCTGTGATGTGGTTATACCGGTTATACCATTGTACTAAACCATGCCTTGTTCTTCAGCTCACGTGCACAAACCCACAGCATTGACCAGGTCTTGGTGCAAAACTATAAATCGATCCACATTTATGATTGTGATGCTTCTGAGCAGATATCCAGCTAATAAAGTCTTGGGCCAGATAAAACCTAGACCTCTAAGCCCATAGTTAGAGTCTGGTATTCGGGAGGGTTGTGATCCTGCTGCCAGCTTTCATTAACCCAACAAATTATTTTTCAAATGTTGTCGATTACAGCAGGAATCCATCTCCCATTGGTTGAGGCACAGATTCCATTTATTTTGTGATGTTCTCTTGCAAAAGCACGTGCTAGGGGCAGGTTGCCATGTGATGGTGGCAGGCGGTGGCGAGGTGCGGGGGGGGACCGAGACGGCTTAGCCATGTGTCACCCCTGCCCTGGGTGACACACCAGTCCCTTCCAAATGGCTCTTTTCAAAGCTGCTGCAAGTTACTGTTGCCCCAGCCAAAAATAACTACAACAAACAACACGAACACAATAAAGAAATTCAAATATATCTTAAACCACCTAATAATTAACTGTGTTCAATTAGTCTCTGAGGTGCTCTGTGCTGCTGTGTGGTCTCCCTGGAGGCACTGACAGCACCACAGCGGTGAGTTAATGAGTTCTGGTTGTGTCTTGTCCGCAGACTTGGCTGCATCACTGTGCTCCGCCTCTGGCCCGGTGTTCCTGGGAAGCACACCCACTTCCGAGGCCTTTCTCTCTCTTCCTGCTGGAAGCCGATGAAACGCTCAGTCCTGCCCAGAGGAGCTGCCTCTGTGGGGCTGTGTGAGTGGGAACGGGCTCAGCAGGATGCTGCCCCGTCCTGGGCACCCTGGCGCAGCCGGGCTGGGTGCCTGCTGGGTGCAGGTCCCCTCATCTGCCGCATGAAGCCCAGGTCTCTGTTTTGACAATAGAGTTTCAGGAGCGTAACATAATCCTCTCTTTGGGGGGGGCTGTATACATCAGTGCCTCCTGGAGTGTAAGTCACTCCTGTTTCATTTAGCTTTTGCACAGCAATACCCTCTTCTCAAACTTTCTTGGAGCTCTGATTATACTTTCATCCTTCTTTTCTTCAGGGTCAGCCAGCACCTGTGCAGACCCTGGACCTCTACATCGTCCAGACGTTGCATTTTCCCATTAAATGCTGCAGGAGGGAGCCCCCAAAGGGAGCCCCGAGTGTGAGCACCTTTTCCTGCAGACTCCAGCCTTCCCTGCTCCGTGCCTTCCTGACTTGGGACTGTTTCCTTGCAGCACTTGGTATGAAGTGCTTTCCAGGAACTCTGTTCTGGATATGATTAATTCCTTTGTGTGGCAAATTTTAATTGTTCTATCAAGGGTTGGTTTTTTTTTTCTGAATTTTCCAATCTCTTTCCCCGGTGGTTTGCCCCAAGTCCCAGCCATAATATGTTCTCTCTAATGAGGGCCTCAAACCTGAAAATTGTACAACTGGCACTGCAACCTCACGTTACTGCCAGGCTCTTTTATGGTGTATCCGGAGCTTGTACCGTGTTATTTTTCTCTATTGAAAAATCAGATACTGAGGTATTGTATCTCTCAGCAGATGAAGGGTGAGAGAGTGCGAGGCCAACAGTGGGAGGCTAAGACAGTAACGGCCGAGAGGACGGGGGGCTGAGAGAAGGGAGGGAGGCCAAAAGAGGCGAGGGCCAGAGCGGGAGGCTGAAAGAAGGGGGGCTGAGAGCGGGAGGCTACAAGAAGAGAGGTCCAGAGAGCAGAAGCCCTGAGTGGGAGGTCAATAGTGGGAGCTGTGGGTGAGAAAGTGGGTGAGAAAGTGGGAGGCCGACAGGGGGAGGATGGGTGGCGGAAGGAGGGGAGGCTGAGAGGGTGAGGATGGGGGAGGATAGTGAGGGGCCTGGAGAAAGCCCTGCCCGCCCAGCGGGGCCCAGGGAGGAGGCAGGGGCAGGCCTGGAGGAGCGGGAGGCCGGGGAGGGCAGGAGGCCCTGCGAGCGGCTGGGAGAGCCATGGCAGCGGGTGTGCTTCCCTGAGAGCTGGCGCAGTGAGGTCTCCTGAGGGTGCCGTGAGCTGCTCTCAGCTGGTTTTTCCGTCCCTACTCCTGCTCCGGCGCAACACGCGCGGGCGGCCCCCGCGCCTGAGGGGGGGCCAGGGCCCCTCTCAGCCCGGTCACTGCCGCTCCCGCCTTCGAGCTGGCTCTCTCGGCCCCAAAAGGCTCCTAACCCCCAAGTTGTGTCTAATCAGCCAGCACCTGAGATTAATTGCAAGGGCTTTTCTCTCCCCACCCACAGCGATAAATGCAGAGAAGCCAATTTGGGAATTGCCCGGAGTCCTGCTGCGCTTCTGAGTTGCTCCCAGGCCGGGACAAGGCCGGGTGAGGGAATATTTGCCGAGGCGTGTCCTGGTCACTTTCTGCTGTGCTGGCTCATAAAGATACCAGGGTGCCTTCAGCAGGGCAGAGCGCAGGAAAGGGGCCTGGTGAGGGAGGTGGCTGGGAAGGTTGTCACAGGTGGACACAATGATGCCGTAAACCCCTGCCTTGGCTTTCCTCTGACTCCATCCTGTTCTCCAACAGCTCTGAAACCTGCTGCCGGAGTTTCCTATGGCTCTCTCGTACCAGAAAGAAAGGGCAACTATTTTGATTGTCACCCCTGACCCATCGGCACCTCATACGTGACAGCACAATGACAAGCCAGCTGAGGACGCCGTTTCCCAAAGGTGAGGTGCTCTTGTTTGGTTTTGGTAACTGACAGCATTGTCAGGTTGGTGTGGGACATATGTTGCTGTGCCATCAAGGATGCTGGGGTGTAAACAGAAATAAAGGATGAGGCGGGAGTGGAGATGCCATTTGAAGTGGATTGGAGCTTTACTGGCTGTGGGTAGGTGGAGAGGGAAAAGCAGCCTTGGCACCTGTTAGTGGCCATTAAAAACTCCCATGTTCTGCTAATCTGTGCTCATAAAAAGGCCATCTGCTAATGCTCAAAGGTCATTAAGTTACCAGCCCTGTTTACTCCTCCTGCACTGCTGGGCCAAGCCTTTCTGAGAAAAGAGGGCTTAAATGGTTATTATGGTGGCGCCTGCTCACGCTGCTGTATGGTTAAGGGTCTGTCAGTATTTTCATTAGAAACCCAGACTTTCAGGGCTTTTTAAACTTGGCCATTAAGGTGCCTGCTTATCACTGCCTGCACAGGCTCCGATGTAGCCTGGCAGGTTTCAGGGACAGAAAGAGTTGTGGTAGACATATTTTTTTTTTTTTTTAATTTAAGAAATCAATCAGCCTTCTGTTTTAATTTGAGGAATTGAGAAGGTCAGAAAGCTTTGGTCTGGGGCGCTCTGGCAGTGCTGCTTTAACTCAGCCGGGCTGTGCTTTGGAGAGGGAAGTTTTGTGTTGGATTGGTTTATGGTGAAACTGCTTATTGCTTTTATATTTTCATTACAAAAACAAACCAAGAAGAGAAAAAATGTAGAGAACATAAAACAATTAACGTGCAGCTCCAAGGGCTGCTTTGTTCCTAGAGGTGTGGGGCTGGACTGGGTGTCGCTGTTGGTGCTACAAGAGTCAGCAGTACGGTCTTCCTGTATAAATGAGACTGTGTCCCCAGGCTGGCAGCATGTGTGTCTTGCACAGTCCAGGCACTATGGGTGGGTTAGGGAAGAAGCTGAGGCCTGAACTCTGAATAGCCTTGATTTCTTCAGATTTAGTCAAACCTTTAAGGTTACATTAACATAGTTTTCTTGCGGTTAAATGGAACTATCAAAAACTTCGATAATTCTTTTTTCCTTCTGAGACTTCTCGGTGATAAAATAAGATGTAGCTGCTCAGGTTTTTATCCTTCATTTCTGATAATGACGGTGTCTGTCTCATAAAACCCTGCCTTTTATCTTCCCCAATTAGCTGAGTCGCTGCACCCTTGTGCTGTGAAGTTCTGAGTGCGCCGCAGCCTCTTCCCAAATGCAGTCAAAGCACCCTCTCCCCACCTCCATGGGGCCAGCCTGTCCACAGCACCCACCCTCCGTTTCCACTCCCCTTGGCATCGGTTTAATCTTTTGCTTCCTGCATAACATAAAGAAGAAACCTGGGTCAATGAATAATGAAAGCTCCTTCAAAACTGGACTCTTACAGTTTGGTCTCTGCTACCTTTTATTTTAAATGGAGCTTCTCTAGCCTATCTGTTTAATTTTTCTTTTAATTTTTTTTTTTTTGGGGGGGGGTAATGCATTCAGGCTTTCCCTTGTGGATTTTGTGGGGTTTTTCATCCAGGATTTAGGGGAAGTTCATGATGATGTCTGTGATAGACTTGTTCTTCAGATTGTTTTCATTTCTGTTCTGACGGAGCTCTGAGGCCCGCTGGGGAGAGGATGCGGTTGTGCTGGTCACTGTGTGTTAATAAGGAATATGGAGAGCTGAGTCATAAAAGAGCATGCAAAACAGAGGGAAGTAGTGTATCTTGGGTTTTTAAAACAGCCTTTCCAAACCATGATGATGAACTTCAAAACAAAAAAACCCACCAAACAAACAAAAAGCTGCCCCAGCAAACTAACAACACAAACCAAAATAAACCACCAACCCACCATAAAACAAACAAACAAATCCCCCAAGCCAGAACAAAAAAACCCCACAGCCCAGTCTCCCTAACTCAGCAGAGACGTTTTTGCCAGAACCCTCTTCTCACCAGCCAGTCCTTCTTAAATCTGTAACAACCCAACAGGTAGTTAAAATAGTCCTGACTAATTGTAACCAGGACTGCTGGCTGCTTCTGAGCTATTGTTCTGATTATGCACCACAGCCAAAAGCTTCAGGAGGTATATAGACAAAGCAGTTAGTGTAAGAACTCAAAACATGAGCAGCTACAGGCCTGGGGTTTTTGGTTTTGGGGGTTTTTTGGTTTTTGTTTTGTTTTGTTTTTTTTTTTATTAAACTGCTCTAAAAGTAGGCCCTGGGTCTCTGCTTCACATGTGTCACAGTCCCCAGCTCCAGTGCTTCCTATCATACTGTTTTTAACCTTTTTAAACCGTGGAGAGAACCTTTGGCTGTGGTGGTGGAGCTCACCGAACTCTCATTATAAACTTTCTTTGGTTTATATCTATCTCTCGAGTGTAAGTCTGCAACATGGTAGGCTTTAGTTGAATGTAATCCCCGTACAGATCCGTATCGTAGCAGTGGGTTGCCTTAAAGGAGGCTGGCTGATGGTAGGCCTCCAAGTGGAGGAGAGAGGAAGAAGTTGTTCCCTCCTTGGCCTTGCCATGCTGCTCAAATTGCAGTTGCATTTTCTAAAAATATTAATTTACTGAAATTGCAGTTTACCAAAATTGAGGTTTGCCTTTATCCTTGAGCCACGTAAACAGCCCTGCTTTTGACTGGTCTTCAGTCTTGGTTTCTGGCATCATTTGGGACAGCCTGCCGACAAGATGCTGTTTGCCAGAGGTTTCCCTGCAACAGTTTGTCTTGCCTGGTACGTGTAGGACACTCTGACATGGCAAAAGCTAAGTATTATCTAAGTTATTACAAAGTAGACAATAATTAGGAGTGGTTAGGGAGAGTAGTGATTGATGGGGATCTCTGATCCGCAGATTGAGGCATGACTGTAGCATAGCAATGTGAGTACGGTGCTTGGGTAGGAGATCCTCGGCGGGATGGCCACCACAGCCCCGGGAGGGCTGCAGGTGAGATGGAGGTGATTGTCCAAGGCAGGTCAGCTTTCCACTGGGCAGGCAGACCTAATGAGCAATGGGGCAAGATGATGTCCTTTTCTGGGTTTTCCTGCTCTGGGCCAGATCATCGGCTAATATAACTCAGCATTGCTCCATTGGCTTCATGAGAGGACTGGATTACAGCATCTGTTACAAGTTGAGGTTTTAATTTGGATTTTCTTGAAACTCATAGAAGTGATAAAATTTGTACAACCTCACAACACTATTCTAACATCTACTGTTCCAGGAAAGGTCTTTTTTTCAAAATACAGTCTTTAAAAAAAGTTTCAGTTCTTTATATATTTATTGGAAATTGTATGTCAAATGCTGGGTGGAACTTGTGAATGTAAGAAAACATCTCTCTGTCAACAGACATGTGGTGCAGTAGCTAGAAGTGTGAGGACAGAGGGGATGTAGTGTACGCTACCGCCCCCCCTCTCCCCCAACATACAGGGAGTGATGTGGATGGAGGTACTGGTGGATGAGAAGCTGGATGTGAGCTGACAAGGCACGCTGGCAGCCCAGAAAGCCAACCGTCTCCTGGGCTGCATGCCCCTCTGCTCCGCTCTGGGGACCCCAGCTGGGGTACCATGTGCAGCTCTGGAGTGCAGCACAGGAGAGACATGGACCTGCTGGAGCAGGTCCAGAGGAGGGTCACCTTGGTGATAATAAGGAAATTGGTGATAATAAGAAGTGTAGGCTTTAAGCTAGTAAATTGATCAAAAAAAAAAAAAAAGAATGCAGTCGTCATGATGGCATAGGAAGCCAAGCCTGGGACTCTCTGGGACAAGAGAGTGTGGGAGGAGTTGTCTTGTGGTAGATATATTTAGGTATAAGGAAAGGCAATGACACAGTGAGCAGCCACCCTCAATGCCAGAGTGGTGGGAAGTGCTGTTTTCCTTTCCCCTTTATCCCTCTGTTTGAATCAAGTACTAAAAAAGGTGTTTCATATTTTTGCAGTAGTCAGTACTTAAAATATTTTGGTTCCTTATAGGTACTGACAGTCTGCTTTGGTAGTACACGCGAAAGCAAACAAGGAAAGAGACAGAAAGCACAGGCAGTTCCTTGGATGTCGTGTTTCACTGAGGCTGTACAGGGGAGCAGGCAGCGTTTTGGGGTTCTTGCTCAGCACACACAGCCAAGTGGTTGGTGAGTTTTGGGTTGAGGGAAAAAATATTTCGCCTGGAGAAGGGTGATTTCACTTTGCAGATATGCTTCTATTTTACTGCATGTATTTATTTGTTTATCTCTTGCTTAAGAGTGTTGGGTAGGTCTGCTCCATAGGATTAAATAATATCCCAAACCTTCCTGGCTTTGTGACAATACAAACATTATTGGATTTAGTTCCCTTCTGCTTATCCACCTCCCGTCTTCTAGGATCCCCATTATTATTATAATAATACCCACAAAACTCCTGCTCTGAGATCAGAAGGGTTTTCAAGTGCCAAAGCCATCAACAAAACATACCTGGTCCTTTTAATCTCCTTTAATCCCATCATGTGGGACTATCCCAATAAATGATCACGTATCCAAAAATTCTTTCTCTGTAATGACACTTGATTTTTAGCTCACAGTTTTCATGAAACTGTCTCTGATATGAAAGAAGATGTACTGGGACCTCCTTACACCATCAATAAAATAAGTTTGGGTTGAAAAATTATCTTATGGAATAAAACAGAATAACAAAAATCCATCATTATCTATGTTTCAGAAAAGGATTGTGTTTTGTTTAGCATTTTAGTTAGAAATGATGTATGAGTACATCATAAAACACTTATATTAAAAAGATCTTCTCACCCTGAATTCAAAATATATATTGTACTCTCTTATCATCCAGTCATTTTAGAGTGAAAGTTAAAAATGCCCATCCTGTGGTAGTAGTCACTGGTATTATATCTTATAGCTGATATATTCTTCTAATACTTTTACTTAAAAGGCCTATTACTCAGGGCTTGTGAGTGTAGACATTTATTTTCTTATTGAAAATGGTAATGCCATGGACAGTGGTTTTGTATTTAGATCAGCATTTTATGGGTTTTGGTCTCTGGAAGTTTGGATCATGTCTGTGTGCCTCATGGAAGAGGGGGAAGGGCCTTCCATGGGGTAAGAAGCAGTGGAGAACCGGAGATTGTATTGTTTTGCCAAGGCACGGCCTGTCCTTTCTGTTGGTTTTTTGTGCATATGTAGAAAACCACTCAATTTTAAAGAAAGTCAAATGTTAGTAGAATAAAGGGTAGTCCATGTCGTGGCTCAGTCTTGAGGGCTTGAGCTGTCCAGGAGTTTTCACAAAAACCCATGTATCAGGAGCAGGTGATATGACAAAAAGCAGGACCCGGCAACATCCTGGTTTGATGTTTTAGAGATGAAAATTTATAAATTTTGGCTTGAATGAGAGAGCCTAATCCTAAGGTGAAGATGCTGGGGCCCATATTCTTGTTACTGGCTTGAACCATGCAGAGCAGAGCCTTATAACTGATTTTATCATGTCCTAAGTGAACACCCACGCCACTAAAAAGTCACTATTGTGANTATGGTGATAAGGGGGTTTTTTTTGTGTTGTTTCATTTTGGTTTTTCTCCTAAAGAACATGGATCCGTGCAGAACACCAGCATATCTGAAATATCAAAGTTTCATGAGGATGAGAAAAAACCAGCCCTTTTGCACACATTTGATAGCAGTTTTTGACTCAAGGCATGGGAGAGTATAAGGCAGAATTTGGTAAAACCAGGCCAGTCGCTTCTGTGGGAAAGGAGCTGCTGGCAGAGGAGGGAAGTTTGCACAGTGACTAACCTGAACGCTGCCCCTCTGGCCTGCAGAACGATTTACTGAAGGGGCGGTTAAATGGCACAGATTAAGCTCATTAATGGTTCAGATATTTGCTTGGTTTACACAATGCTGTCCAGCAAATTATATTGATGCTTGACAGAATTATTGTCATTATTTATTTTGCTATAAGCCAGATTTATAGATATTTGTAGCTTTTGTAAGGCTAAACATAAGAAACATTAATAGCTTTACTAATTATATCACTGCTTTAGAGATATAAATAGTGATAAAAATGCCAAGTAAAGTGAGCCAGTAAAACATTTTAAAGAGAATTTTAAAGTGAGTTACTGATTGATGATCCCTTGGGTGAGTCTTAACTTTTGAACGTGAGAGTGGAGCTTCCCGCCAGGGTATGAGGGCCTTTTACCTCCATCAGCTCTTCCGGGAGAGAGGAGGCAGAACAGTAGTTGTACTGAGTGACTGATTATTAAATCAGATTGCATAATCTGAAAAATATTGGAATTCTATAACAGCATAAACTGAAGCTGAAGTTATTACAGCACAGCAGGGGGTTTTTTTCACCTTTACCTTGTCCTCAACCCCTCCTGCCTCCTGGACGGTTTATCTGCAATTCTTTGTCTCGTATAGAGTGCTAAAATTCCAGCCTCTTTAGAGCAGGAGCTGCCTTCTCCCTCTGTCTCATTACAGTCGTGTACATGCCATACCACAGCACAGCGCTGATGAGGAATTCGGGTTCTAACAACAATATGAATAATAACTTCATGGCTGTTAGAAAAAAAAAAAATCTTTAATTAGTAAGCAGTGCCTATAGAGGGCTATATACAAATTTAAGGTGTGTTTTTTACACATCTGTCAAATGAAAAATCTGTTTTCCTAACTATTGATCCTGGTTTTTCTGTGAGCACCCTTTTTAAGGAGGGAGATAATGAGTGAGAAAAGAGTTAATAAATGTTCAGCCGTTACCGCAAGCATGAATGGAAATCCGTCACCAGTTTAAGTGCTGGATGGGCTCTAGACGATAATCCAAGCCTGTTTGACCACGATCAGTGCCACCGTGAAGAAACCCGCAGGGCCATGGGAGCCGTGATCCTTGGGGACGGCGCATGGTTCCCTGTTTTTCTCTGATATATGGCATTGTAAAGCCCGGAGTTTTATTTTTCACTGAGTTTAGTAATGACCTGGTTGAAACTCCCTTGAAGCTAGCGAAAGACTTGCAGTCTCTAATGGCCTTTGGATCAGGATTGCTGCAGCGCTTTCTTGGAGTGAACTGCCAGTGGGAAATTTCTCCCAGGTGGGGAAAAACAATTTTCTTTTTTCCCCCTACTTCCTTTCTTGCAATGTCTGATTAATTGATCTTCCTAACACAGTTGTGAATAGTGTATTGCGGATGTTCCTAGAAGGAGAAAGTTGAACCCATTATATCTGTGGTGACATCTCACTGCTGTTTGATGGGATGAGCATGATGGCAGTGGATTATGGGCAAAGCTTTAGAGCAATGCACACCAAGCTTGTAAGGAAGATGGAGAACATGGTCCTGACCCACTGCGATCCTTCATGTCTGGGCTTCCTCTTTGCGGTATGAGAACAGGCCAAGCAAGTGACCGCAGGGCTTGGAGTCCTCATTGGGAAATTGGGGTGATGCATCTCCACTAAGGCTGGGAGAGCTAAAAAAGCTTGGCATTGGTGCCCAGCCACATAGAACCTGAATGCTCACCCACACCGCGTGAGCGTCTTAGCTGTGCAAAGCAACTGGGAAACCTCATAGGACAGGCTTTGGTGGAAGATTTCTGGAGTTTCTTTCTAGTCATGCTATAGATATCACAGGGGCTGTTCTCCCTGTGATCCCAAACTAGAGATGAAAGGAACAATTCACACACATTTTTGAACCATAAAAACGATGTGGCTTGACTTTGGTTACAGAAACAGGCCAAGACGTAGGATAATCTTATTTTTTTCTGACATATTTGAGCTGTCTCTTCTCGCCATGTCATGAAGCTGTGCCGTACCCTTAGAAAATGAACAGCGTGCTGTGGGACATCATTCTCAAAACATGGGCAAAAGTAAGTCTGTTTGACCTAGGTTAGCAGAACTTTATACTCAGTACTAAAACTCAAAGTAAAATCACTGCCTTGCTCCCTTATTTCCATCTGCTCTACTGTGCTGTGCAGCACCGAGTTTAAATTTAGAATCTTTAGAGGTGAGGTTCTTTGACTGTTGTGGGTTATGAGTATGAAGAAAAGGCTTCATGTGTGGTTCTAGCCTGGGAAGCGATGAGATAAAAAATGGTTTTAATGAGTAAAGCTACTGTGGATGAGAGTTTCAGGTTGAAACCTAATTAATCCAAAACCTAAAAATGTGCTGCTCTTTCTGCCTTTTTGTCCCCAGAAGTGTAACCACACTTGTGGGACTGCACTGGCTTCTCGTCCTCTGTTAACCTGGACTATATGAACCAACCGGTCAACCTGAAGAGCGTAGGTAGCAGTGTCCCATGTGCTAGGAGGACTTCTTGAGAGGACTTCTAATTCCTCCTCCAGTACCTTTAGGTAAAAGCCTGCCTCATAGCCAAATTAATTGACCAGTGTCAGTCTGTGGTATTTGGAAAGCAGACAAGACTGCGTTTCATCCACTTCAGCAGATGCGTTGTCAAAATAGCGTATCCTGCTTCTATGAGCACGTTTGGGACCATGGCTTTCCACCGGCACTCAGGTTCGTGGGCTGCTGCTTCTCTTACTCTCCTACCCAAGATGGCTCTTCCATCTGTAGGTATTTTAAACTTCTTGGAGACCCCACCATCTGGTCAGCTGTCCTAAAAGAAATGACATCTGCTGGTCTGTGAGTGTAAACCCCAGTTTACAGGTAAAACCAGAAATTATATTTGCCTTCTGCTGCTCTTCAAAGGAAATTACAAAAAAATTGTGGGAACTGAAAGGGTTTTACGGTAGCCAAGAAATACCGGTCCTGAAGTTTCAGAATGACTGTCTGTATTGAGAAAGAATACAGCCCCAGCTAATTATCTTGCACCAATAAGGATAAAGGTTTGGCAGTTGGGTGAGGTTATGTCAGGACTAGTGGAATAATGTCGACAATTTTTTACCTCCATGCTTTTCTCCAAAAAAGGGGATGTTGCATCTTTAATTAAATGTTATATGAATACATTTCAGATAGACCCAAACACAGGGCAACTATGTTTCAGAAATGCTGTTTCTACATTTAAAATGTATTTGAAATGTAATTTAAGAAAAAAGATAATGGAAAAAAACCCCCTAAAATAACTCGAAACAAGCCAGAATATAGTAGCTCATCATTACACTAATATATCAAACAATATGAGCTTAGCTTAATTATCCCCTTTGAGAGTTGAGAAAACTAAGCACAACCTTCAATTTACAGCTGTTTGGTGCCGGGAACCTGAATTATTATTTAAGAAGAAGGGAAAAAAAAAAGTTTATTTATTGTGACCTACACTCAGTTTTTATTCATCATGGAAAATCTGTATATTCACAAATGAGGGCTATTCATCTGCAGACTGCAGCATTCTTCAGCTGTCCGGGGCTGCATCAGCCGCACTTCTTCAGCTTTTGTGTTCATCTCGAAGCCTCTTCATCCAAATTGTTCATCATCTTGATGGCGGAGCTTTATCTTGCTCTAGTGCAGCTGCATTCCCCTTATCCAAAGTGCTGAGAGATACAAGGGAGAGGGAGAGAGGGAGAGAGAGAGAGGCAGAATAGAAAAGAGAAAAAGGAATGGCCAGTGCTCATATGAGGATAATTTGTAGTTTCTCAATAATAATAAAAAAAAAAGGGAGGACAGGCTAATTACTGGCTTAACTAGGGCAGCCTGTGGATCCTCATGTCAAAAGGACTAGCGTAATTATTTGCCATCAAAGCACATTCATATTGTGGTACAAAAGAAGGGCCTTTTGCAAATGGATCTCACTAATAAACAGGGCTGAGAGGAGCATTATGTGTCTCCCTGGATGCAAGCGCATTAACACAGTGACATGGAGCATAACTCTCAGCCTGGAGAGAGAGGGGGGAAGAGGAAGAATGATAATTATCCCCCCTCCCCATCTTTCCTCTCTTTTTCCTTTGTGTCGGGCTAGCAAGCCGAACGCGACCCGCTGGAAGGCCCAAGGCAGGCTATTAGTGACCTCTGAGCATTGACAAGGTGGCTACACTCTTAAAAGCCCGGCTCTCCATGTCAGGAGGGTCGCAGGAGCCCGCAAGAGGAGCTTTAAATGGTCCAGCAAACACTTCAACCTTAAAGACACCTGGAAGGTCGCGACCAATTTAATGTAGATGAATCTGGCATAAAGAGGGCTCTTTTGAATCCACAGACAAAAGTGGAGGGGTTTTTTTTTCTCCTTTTTTTTTCCCCCCACATTGTTTTTTCACAGATCTTAGCATAAGAGATACTGGAGAGAGAGACTTGATTCTGGAGACCACTTCTGCACTCGCTGAGCAGATGTGGTGCCAGGCAGCCTCAAAGGCCGTGGCTTTTCTTTAGGAAAAGTAAACAGGTCGGGAAAGAAAGAGAAGGGACGTGTATATATCTTCCGGGGATGTCTGCAAGCATCAATGCACTAACACATTTTGAACTTGGATATATTGCAAAGCGTGTGTGTGTATCTGTGAGTATATATGTTACATGTAAAGATGACTGTTTGCTTTTTTTTTAATGCTTCAACTACACGAAGCTATTCGCTGCCCGTGCCCGCTGGCAGGCGTGCCCCGGTCCCGCGCTCGCCAGCCGGGGAGTTTATCTGTTGGGCTGGTGTCGGACGCTGGCTGTCGCCACTGCAAACCACCACCGAGTGAGCCCATTGCTTGGGAGTGATGGACTGAAAGGTTTCACAGCCAGCTCGGGGGAGCTGCTGGGAAATATCAGGCAGGGCAGTTTGTTTCTCCCACCCCCAGCTCTTGCTGCTGTGCCACCTCAGCACCGGGGTGCATGAGGCCGCCTTGGCTGCGCTGAGTCCTGGGGGGTTTTCCCCAGGAGATCCATTCTGCCCCTCCTCATCCTCTCACCGAGAGGAGGTGCAGGCCGTAATGGAGGCAGACTGTGAGTAATGGGGACAAGTCACCCACCCCCAGTGCTACTCTGCTCTCGAGGAATTTACAGGGTTTTCTTGTAATGCCTATTTTTAAAAAAGTTCTGCTCTGAGCTCAGCATTCACGTTGAACCTTTTTGCTCTTTAATCAGGATCTTTGTGGGTTACATACTATAGAATAGCTCTGCTGGTCACTGAAACAGTGAACTGGGATAGTCCTTTCTTGCGACAGCCTTGCCTGACACTGCAAAACATGCAACACACAGCTAGAAAGAGGAAAGGTGTTTGTATGAGCAGGAGCCGCGTGGCACACGGTGACATGAATCTGTGCATGCAGCCACGTGTGACAGGGATAAAAGGATTTTTTGAAGCCCAACTCATCTGTGTAATGAGGGGCTGAAAACCAAAGTTGTTTCCTTTCCAGTACTTGTCTGGGTCCCCTCTACTTCGTGCTACGGAGGAACCCCTTTTCCTTGCCGCAGAATTTAGGGATTTTGTCGTCAGTGTCACATCGATGGGCAGTAGTAGCCCTGGGCTGCAGATGCCTGTTAGCATCACTTGCCCTGGGAACAGCTCACCGAGCCACTGGGTTTAGGATGAGAGTTGCCAAACTGTCAACCTCAGGCACCCAATTGTGAGTCAGATTTGAAAAAAGATGAGATGGCTTTAAAATTTGTGGAGTTAAACCAGTGACAGATCTCTTGTTTTCTGTTGTTCCCCCTCTAGCTTGGTAACTTTAGAAAGGCATTGGATGCTGTCTCCATATTGTGCTTTGCAAGGAAAAAGAGGAGGAAGCATGGGCTTGAAGTGTGGGAAATAACCCAGGAGGAGACTCTTTAGTACAGATCACAGAAACTTGATGCAACTCACAGTAAAATAGCAAACATGGGCAATGCAGGAGTACAGCTGAACTGTGCGCTCCTACCCGGGCAGGGTTTTGGGGCTGAGCAGTGTTTCTAGGACATGACCCATGTCTGCGACCCAAAAATCCCAAATACTCACTTATCCCGGAGCTATACAAGCCCTCACCTCAGAATTGGATCCACTGAGGTATGGATATATTGGAGTATAAAGACCATAATTAATTTCACCTTAAAACAAATTTCTCTAGGAAAGGGATTAGAGAAGTTGGCTTTATAAACTTGGGGTGCTGGTGGTTATATTTTTAAATTAATCCAGGTGAACTTTCCTGGTTTAGTTGCATCCAGCCATGCCAAGGACCAAGTGCTGATATTAGCAATAAAGACAACATTATTAATACCGTTACATCAATGTAAAGAAGGTTATAGAGTTAACGTTTGTTAAAAAAAAAATAATAATCCTCTCTTAATGGTGACTTTTTGCCATTAACTCGCTCTTTTGCAGTATTTTATACACTTATATAGTGTTTATGAACCTGGATATGTATTTCTAGTGTTGCCAAGAATAATCAAAGACAACTCGAACAGTTGCAGGGCTTCTTTCCTGATGAAATTGTATTGCAGCTTCTAAACCCAGAGCTGGCCTCCAGCAAGGGACTGTGTCCTCTTAAAGTAGAAGTGTGCCGCTTGAACTTTGCTATCACATAATGCTTTCAAGGTTGCTTGTCTAAAGTGACTTAATTTGTGCTGCAGAACTAGCCTTGTACCCACAAACGCGCCAAAAGCTGCAGCGAGCCCGGGTAGCAGGGCTATTACTAATTTTTTATTAAAATCCCTTAGGCACACACAGAAGGCCCAAAAGCAGCTTTAATAATAGACAACATACAGCACATTTTTCTTGTATTGCCATGTAATCAAATCTAAAGCTTCTCTTCACTTTCTTTGTTTTACCTAGAGGACCAGCTTCCAATTTAGTTGTGGCCTGCACTAAACTGATTTTTCATTGTAATTAATGCCTACTTTGGCCTCAGCCACTTATACAACTTTCCATTAGAGGTTTGCAGCCATCCACAGAGTATTTCACCAAGTTACCCTCCCGATCCTGCTACAGTTGCAGTTTTTGTTAAACTGTTTTTTTTTTATTTTATTATCATTTTGCAAAGAATGTTTAAATTACCCAGCCAAATAGGTTTCTTTTTTCCCTTTTATTTTTTCCTCCTTTCTCCCCCCACCCTGCTCCCTCTTTTCCCCCTGCCTGCTGCACCTATTAAAGTGGTTGGGCAGGAATCCAACTGGAAGGAAAGCCTTTAAGTGATTTCAGAAAGGGCTAGTGGAACTTATTTAGGCCTGGGGTCTGCTGTGGTTAATTTTCAGTCTGTGTTTTGTGCTGTCCATTTCCTCTGAAATACTACCTGGGGTTTAAGGTTCCTCAGCACAGGATGTTAATAGGCCTCTGCAAACATTCAAAAGGCAGCTTTCCCACCACTAACCTTAAAAAGATTGTGGCACCGGGCCCAGGGTCAGATTGAATAGATGAAAAAGTATATGCTGTGCTTTTGCTCGCTCCTTGGACCTTTCCCTGTTGGCTTGCCTGACATTTTCAGTGACTTTTCTTAGTGCCTTATTTTCAGCGTGCTTCCTAGAAAATTCTGCTTATTACTTTCTCCTATCNTCGGGAAACACAACAATTTGTAACTATACTTTGCTGACTTCTTGGACTTTTCCCTTGCAGCCACAAGGCGCTGCTTCTCGTGGTCCTGATGACCCAGCCAAGCCCTTTGCCATCCAGTCCATGCGCCGTCGCCTCTACCCAGTGCGTTTGCCAACACTGTGCCCGGCGTGCTTTGTGTAGGTCTCTTGCACACCTCTTACCGGGGGGAGCATCTCTGCTGGGGGGCTAAAGCAAAGACCTAATGACCAATGACGTGTGCCTCTGCTATATTGGCTGTCCTCCCCCGCGCAAGAAATGCAGTCGCGGGAGCTCTGGTGTAGGTGGGCAGGTTTTGGGGCACTGGGCTTCCACCTTTTGCAATGTTCAGGTTTGGGCATCAGTGTTCTTGCCTTGCTGTGGCACAGCTCAAAAGGAACTGAAGGGAGCTGACGCCATGTGTACCCTCCTGTGTAGCTTAAAGCAGAAACTGTCACCTACCTTTTAATTGTACTTGAGAAATTAGGCAAAACTAGTGCCAAAAGGTGCCTGGTGTCCTCTGGTCCGTGATGGCAAGTCATTGATTGTGTTGTCTGAATATACTGGTCTGATGGACTCCGTGCTAAGGGACCAGTTGGGTTGGTCTCCTTTATGTAGGTGCAGCTGCCCTTGGGACGGGAGGCGGATGCATTTAACTTGGTTTAATTTAAGGGCTCACTTGGGTGCAATATGTGGATTTTTAGAAATGAGTCCCAAGCCGATGGATTTACATCCCTACCCAAGCCAGCTGCCCTTCTGGCTTTTGACTCTGGTCTACAACTTGACTCATCTCCCTCGGACCCATTTGCGAGCTCAGTCCTTTCTCACCCCTCTGGAAACCCCAAGTGTTTTGGGTGAGGCAGGTGGAGACGGGAGACTGGACGAGTGGAAAGACAGGGCACCATCTGCTCTGTGTGAACTGCTGTTGTGAGGTGGCACCACGGGTATGCTGAAACCAGAATATGCATGGTCTGATTTTCTCTTGTAAGGATCTGGCCCCTTACACCTAGGAATATGATTTCCAGGGCTACTTTCTCCAAGAGTGACCTGCACCTCTGCCCCTTCTGCATGTAGAGGAGCTGCAAATCCCTCACTGTACCTCTGCCTGTGCGAGCACCCCCCGCAGAGAAGCAACTGATATTGGTCTAAACACATTTGTGTATCTCTCCCTGACATTTGCTCTGTTAAAAGGTCAGGCTTCTGCAGCAGAGACAAGAGCCGTCTTCCTCATTATCACATATTACTGCAAATTTCCATTTCCAGCTCCAAAGTTTCCAGTGATTTCTGCTGCTGTGGCTGGGGCAATCCGGCACAAAGCGCCATCTGCCAGCCTGGAAGCTCTGCCCCAAACTGCACCAATGATGCTCGGAGAGAGAAGCAATGGGTGTTTGGGGAATATTTGGGAAAACCCAGTGAATTTCTTTCTGCAGTAAGTTCCTTGCTTGCAGTGGCAAATTGGAAAAAAATGTGGCAAATTTAATTTAGAAAGGCAACTCTGCAGAAAGAGCGGGCTGCTCTGCAAAGAGTCATTCATATTTTTTCAGTCTTCCTGCAGAAGTGCTGCTCTCGGTTTCCCTGTAATCTCTGATATTTCCTAGTATCAGAGTGTGGTGCTGGCAGAGGCAAAACCTGAGGCTAAGCTTCAGTCTGTATTCTTGCTCAGAGGAAGTAGGTTCTGGGATCTCTTTGGCTTTTGAAGGTCAAGAAGCCAGACTCAGACGCCTGAGGGCAGGGGGGAAGGTGTGTTTTTCTTGTTAAGCTAAGGTCTTGCTGATGGGAAGACACAGATGCCAAAATAAAAGCATGTGTGACATTGTGGGCTCTTTGGGAGTTCACTTTGTAGAGGCATCCGCACTCTGCTCTTCATATCGACCCTCTTGTTCAACCTCAGGAGCAGTTATATGTAACTTTACACATAAAAGGTACCACCAATGTTGATGGGGTAACACCACTGTAGAGTAAGCAGATAGTGTTCGTGCTTTTTGCACTTATTTGTTTACGTACCGGCAAACAGGCACAGGAAAAGCATGTGCTTGATCATCAGATGACCTGGCTGGGAAATGGAAGAGCATCTTGCTGGTACTCCTCCAAGTCCCACGTGCTGCGTGGATGGCCACTGGCTGACTTTCCTGGTTTTTCTGCTGACTGCAAATATGCTGCAAGGTGGCCACTCAACGGTGGCCTTGGGAGAAGAGATGATAAACTGCTGATTTAGTAATGGAAGAGTTAGGGGAGAGGAAGGACCTTACTTACTTTGGCCTTGGATATGGGTGAGACCTGGGGAGCCATTCTACAACAGCAAAGTCAAAAGAACAAATGCCACACAGCAGAGTTTGAATGTAGATTTGGTTTTTTTTCCAATAACAACCATAAAGAAAATATACTTTAGAAGCAAAATATTTTTTTCACATTCTTCCTTTTAGTTTTCTTCCTTAATGTGGTGATGGCAGACACAGAGCTGTAGTCGTGGAATGCAAAGCCTATACTGGTATCTAATCTTCAAATAGATCTGCAGTTCTGAAGAAAAGGATCTGGGGGTCTGGGGTAGACAGTAAATTATCCACGAGCCAGCAATGTGCCCTTGTCGCCAAGATGGCCAAAGGAATTCTGGGCTGCAGAGGGAAGAGTGTGGCCAGCAGGGCAAGGGAGATTGTTCTCCCCCTCTGCTCTGCACTGGCGAGGCCACACCTGGAGTGCTGGGTCCAGTGCTGGGCTCCCCACTTCCAGAGAGACAGGGAACTGCTGGAGAGAGTCCAGTGCAGGGCAACAGAGATGATGGAGGGATTGGAGCATCTCCCTTCCGAGGAAAGGCTGAGGGAGCTGGGACTCTTTAGCCTGGAGAAGAGAAGGCTGAGGGGAGACCAGATTAATGTTTACAAGTATCTAAAGGGTGGATTTAAGGAGGATGGGGCCGGGCTCTTTTCAGTGGTTCCCAGAAAAACGGGCACAAGCTGGAACATGGGAAGTTCTGATAGAGTTTGAGAAAAAACTTCTTTCCGGTGAGGGTGCCAGGGCCCTGGGCCAGGCTGCCCAGGGAGGGTGTGGAGTCCCCTTCTCCAAGCCCCATCTGGATGCAGCCCTGAGTGATGTGCTCTGGGCAATCCTGCTTTGACAGGGGAGTTGGACTAGATGTTCTCTAGAGGTCCCTTCCAACTCTGAAATTCCGTGATTCCATGAAATACACAGATACTAAAGATTATGGTACAGTAATTTCTCCGCGTGTGATGCCCCTCCCCGCTTGGCTCTGTGATGCGGTTGGGTACCCGCTGGAGAAGGGCTTCCAACAAGTGATGGTGTGGGCTGCCACGGCAGCAGCGTTAGGCTGCAGGATGCTTTCACTGTGCTCCTACCCCGAGAACTTGCAGTTTGTCCATTCCTGCCAGATCTGGAGCAATAAAAACACCTGATCAGGAAGGAGTATTTTGCATAATTTCCTTGCCCTTGCATTTTTGCCTTATAGAGCACATTATTGGGCCTGATGTTTTTAGGTACTTGGAAAGTCCCTTTCCCTGAAGTGTTTGTAGATACTTTGATTGCAATGTATTGCAACGTGTGTGTGCCAGGTTTTCTTACGTTAATTCAGTAAAGCAACAGCGATGCATTTGAATTCTTTACCATTGAAGTTGTGACTGAGGACAGTTGCAATGTAACAAGACAACCTCCTTTTAGCTCTTCTCCTGTCTTGCTGCTATAGAAAGTTGGTGCTACCTTAAACCCTGTTTGCCATTAATGAAAAATTCCGCTATTTTTATTAAATTTCAGAATCACCTCAGCTAGCATGAAAAACAATGATATTGGATTTCTTTTTAAAATTAACAATGTATGTAACACAGTAAAAAAAGCTGACATTTACTTAGTGCCTGGAAGCAAAGAGACTGCGAGGCAGACGGCAAGCTGCGGCGCTTCTCTCCTTCATGCTGCCCCCTGCGTATGCGGTTAGGAGACGTGGGGCGAGGTGGCTTGGGGTGGGTCGCACGGTTAGGATAAAAGCCAAGAAACACCACCACTATTGCTACCTTTTTCCAGTAGGAGAACGTCAGGGCTCGGGGCGGGGGGAAAAAGATTTGTTTTAGCAGCTGGCCTGGATGTCTGCCAGAATGAGAGGGAACTCGGGAGTGAAGCTGAGGATCTTGGTTTGAGGATGCAGGAGATGTGAGCTGGGACCGGACAATCACCAGCTCCAGTCTGTGCTGTGGTCAGGCTGGGAAGGGACAGGACCTAAAGCCCCGCTCAGATGTCAAAGGGACATTCACCTTCCAACCAGTGCAAGAAGTGGGGATGGTGCACAGGGGCCACAGGGATGGCCAGCGAGGTAGGAAGGGGAGCTGATAAGAAATGTTACTCTAATTTCACTTAAGATTTTTAAGGCATGTTTATTTGTGGTATAAAATTATGGCGTTAGTATTTTACCCTAGGTTTGTTTTAAAATTCACTCTTCTTAGGTAGTTTCTACTGCAATCAACAGGATCCCTTATAAACCTAAAAGCAGGGCGTTGCTCCATACCTGTTTGCAGGCGTGGGGAGGGTGCGGAGTCTGGCAGAGACCAGCCTATCCCAGGCTGACGCTGTTATTTGATTAACGGTCTGGGGCAACCTGGAAATGAGCTTGCTCTCAAGGAGAGTCCACAGATCACCAGGAACATACTCTTGCAGGGAAGTGTCCTCATTGCCTTCCTAATTCATTCCTCTCTGCTTTCTCCAACATGCATTGCTACTGGATTATTGACTATGTGATTTCTTTTTGTGATGTGAGCCACAATAGAAAAGGCATTACTGTACAAGACAGGGAAATAAAGCAGGGCTGTCTGGGTTGGACTTGTGGTAATACTGAGCATGGTGGGGCCGTGGCATACTCATTCTCATTTAGGGCTTGGTCCCCACCCTCCTCTGTGGCTTAGAGGATGCTCTAGATGTGTAGACCAGATGTGGGACCAGAGACCTACGCCAAGGTCTCCCTCCATCCTTGTAGCCCTTCGCTGTAGGGGCAGTGCAGAAATTGCTCGAGTCTAACGCAGGGGTGGGCAACAACTCAAACAATAGCGGGTGGGACGAGCCCTCACACTCTGGGTTGTGAACTAATTCACCTGGAGTTGGGAAAAAAATCATCTACCTGCAAATACAGCTGGACACTGAACAGCTGAGGGGGACAGCCCAGGGGATGTGCAAAGGTCTGTGCACCGTCGAAACACCAGCGACACGAATCTCCTGCTCCTGGCACTAGAGTGCCTGTAAACATACATGCTCCCCTTCCACCCTGGTTTCCCAAGTGCTGGTCAGGAGCAGGATTTCAGCGGATCACGTGTCAGGTTTAAATTCCTTCCTTACAAGGAGAGCTTGTGAGAGCGCGCTGCAGATTCCTCCTGTTACCTGCCTTGGCTGTTTCCAGTCTCGGTTGGGTTTGCTGCCGGCTTTGAACTCCCGCACGTGCTAAGCACAATGCAAAGATGTCTCAGTCAAGACCGAGGTACCCACGCAAAGGGTTCTCTGTAAGCATATACGATCGGCTGGTCGGTTCTGATCTGCAGTTGGGAATTACAAATAGCCAAAAATCAGCTAACCATCGTCCTCTGCCACCGTAGCAATAAATAAGAAGTGCATGTTTTTGAAAGGCTTTTACTCTTGGAAGAGAAAAAGATATAATAGCTTTTTTTAATATGTCACATAATTTATTCTGACAAACAGATGTATTTTGTTGTTGCCATTATCATTTGATGAAATAGTTTAAAGCTGGTCCAAGGTGGTGCATTTTCAAATATAATGTATACAGTGCATCTAGCAGTTAACAAAATTTGGATGTGAGGCATAGAATGGTCATTATTTTTACTGAAAAAAATAAAGGCACTAATTACTTACAGACAAGATACTTAGCACAAACAGATAAGCTTCAAAATGAAAAATTCCCGGTTTATGATAATTATGTTCTCTGCTTTGTTTTCAGAGACTGATAATTTGAGGCTTTAAAATCACCAGGAAGCCATTAATTGGAATTCTTCAATAAAAAATAAATTACATAGAAGTTCATGATGAGTTGTAAAAACACAGAGACTGTATTATGCAGTGAGCGACATAGCTCTACTATTTATAGACATGCACAGCTATGTCTAACAGCAAAACTGTAAAGAATTTGAGATGTGCAGATAGCAATTATTCATGGATCCCAACGATCTGCAGATATTTCAAATAACTGCTTTTAGCAGATCAGCTATCCAATAAAAGCAGGGCTTTATTTCCAAGTGGCACTCTTGTAACGTGTTGCTGCTTGTTTTTGACATCTTACATGACATTGTTCTTTTGGAGTCGATTATAATGAGAAGACATGGAAATCCACGTATCGGAGCAGACGCTCCACTCCATGCGTGTGCTTATCAATAGGAGTTGAGGGGATTTCTCTTATGAAGGGTCAATATGGTCCTTCCTCCTGTGCCGGGCTCAGATCCTGAAATCCATAGCAGGTGACCAAAAGAAAGCATTTGATTTCTCTTTCTTACCCCATCTTTCTGCTCTCCCCTTCTTCTCTGCTTTCACCTGGGACCAAATCCTTAGTGGCTGATCCTGGGAAAGCTGGCAGAGCAGGTTCAAGGACTAAGGATCTGCCCGATGGCACCCATCACAGAATTTCTCTTGACTTATGAAGGAGCCGGACTGAACCCTTGTTGGAGCGAAGTGAGCATTTTGGGGGGATTTAGGAGACCTGCTACTGACAGGTTCCACGCTCCCAGACCCCTTGCAGTATCCACTGCTGTCCTTCTAGACGCATGGGGCAAACAGCGGGGCAGGCCCGCCAGGCTTCAGCAGTGTCCCAGCAAAAGTGAGCCTCTAAAGAGTGGCAGTGCATTGCTTTATTCAGTTTTTCTCCTGCCTTTCTCCAGCAAGTGGGTGAGTCCCACGAGCAGACTGGGCTTTCCCCTTTCCCGAGGGAGAGCTGACACATCTTTGCTAGTGCTCAGGATCCAGGCCTGAGGCTCGAGACAGAGCCGCTGATGGGCCTCGGTTAATTGTCTGACCCAGAGGGTATAAAATACTGTTATATTCCAGCTATGCTCTTTTCGTGACCACTAGCACCCCGGGCTCCTGCAAGGAGCTCTTTAGATAAAGCAAGTAATAAAAGTGATCGCGGGGATCCTTGACACATGCCACCTAGTAAAGGAAACAGAGCAGATCTCAGCTCATTCACCAGTGAGCTCAAGGGGATGCACAAAAGAGTGAAGTGGCCTTGGTAGAGCCTGGTCTAAAGTTACACTTCAGGAAGAGGGAGGAAGTATTTCCCGAGGACCTTATGAAAGGCGCTCTCTCTTCAGTGCCGGGATAATGCCTTCTGCCTGGCGCCGTACACAGGTAGCATTCAAGGGCTTTCCGTGACTCTCGGGTGAGAGCAGAACGAACATCATCAATCTAGGCGCATTAATTCTCACAATATCAGCAAGCACAGAGTTGCAAACCATCTTGTTTAATATTTTGTAGCTAAAATTAGTCAAAGGTATCGGCTGGTTTATTCCCTCCTCCCAGCCCTGTTTGTTTAAATCTGAGTTCGCGTGATCACAGGGAAGGCCGGACAACGTGAGTCTGGGGAGACAAGGATAACAGGAGACAATAGCAGCGGGGCTGCAGGGAGACCACTATGATGTCAAGACAAAGTGACATAGTGTCAGGAGACAAAGCTATACAAAAAAACCCCATACTGGGGCTCTGCTGGCACTTGAGGAGTATCGTAATTCTTGGAGAATAAAACCTACCATACATCATCCAAAATCAATTGATAAGAGATCTCAGAGAGATTAAAAACTGTTCCCTCCCATTCATTAGTAAAGGTGGCTTCCGTCCAAAGCTGATTGTTGGTGTGGGCCAACTATGATAAATGCTCTCTTACCCACCGAAGAGAAACACTTCTTAACGAGCTATCATCGTGTGTACGTTTTAATTTCCAAATTGCTACAGTGGATATGCAGAGTTCCCCAGAAGTGACTGTGCTGCTCAAAGGCATGCTACCCTAAGCACGTTTTTTCTTGTAGATTCCCAGAAATTTTTGAGGCCAAACGAATCCCGTGGCGTCACCTTTGCCCAGGATTACATTGCAACAATAAACAATTAACTTTTGTTTGTATGTTTTGTAGTACTGCTGACAAGAAAGAATTCATACGTCGTTAGTGCGTGGCACCTAAGCATTTGTGGGATGGAATCGCAATGGCTGGGCACCCGCAGCTCCTATTTACTCATAAGGCAGGTACTGATGCTCAGCACTTCTGAATATCAGGACATTTCTTTGTGGGAAAAGCTACTTCCCAATAGGATGGTTCTGCCTGTGCTCCATGGCTTGCTTGTCCCCTCTTTTTCCATGTGTGGCTTAGCCTAAGAAATGTCCCTCCACGGTCCCCGTGCTCCTCTGGGAGGGCAGAGACAAGGATGTCCCATGCAGCAGCCCCCAGAGCAGTGCAGAGGAGGTACAAAGACAGCCAGAGCCCACCTTTGCTTTCCTCCCGCGTCCCTGAATTTCACAGCTCAGCACGGAACCAATTCTTGGTCCTGGAAATGCCTCGCGTGTCTTGTCCTGCCGCAAACCCCACAGCTTTTAAAGAGCATCGGTGACATTTATCCCGTGTCTCTAAATTATTCTCAGTAAAGCGGTGCTTGGGCCGATGACAGTGATGCTGCAAAAGGTCACTTGATGGACCTCAGTGCTCTGTTTTATTTACTTAGTTTATTCCGCTTGCAATGGAGACAGGAGGTGCTTAATACATTGGCCACGTCACAGGCAGCCAAGCTCCGGCCCCAGCACCTCCGTGGATCAGAGCATTTATAGGAAGCATTAGAAGAAATGGAAGGAGTTCAGCACATTTTTTTTGTATGTCAGAATTTCAAAGGATTTATGAAATTTAATGAACTCATTTAATAGGCATAATTGTCTTGAGTACATGTGAGAAAACTTCTGAAATAGCAGAATTAGGCATGCTCCATTTTGTAGCCTTTGAATGACCTCCAGCAAACGTGTGACCCAGATATGAGAGCCTCCTGTCCACTTGCATAAACATGATGTTTTAAAAAGGCGGGGGGGACACGAATAAAAGAATTGAGCTCTTAATGGCACATGGACAGAGACATACTGCAATTGCAAAACAAATTCAGAAGCAGATAGAGAATTGCCTCGAGACTCTGCATGCTGAAAACTCAGCCGCTTCCCGTGAGGCGGAGGTTTGATGGCCATAGACCTTCGGTCATCAAAACCGCTCTGGGTTTTCCTACGCGGAGGCTCAAGTGGCAGTCAGGTGCACAGATCTGCTTTAGGCCCACGAAAATCTCTGCTTTAATGCCTGAATGATGCCCAGGTTGGTGTTTCACACATTTATTGTAGCATTCGGGACTTTTTATTTCCTGGCCTCGCTGGAGGATGAGCAGGGGTTGCAAAGGCAGAAGTTATGGCCGTGCCAGGCAGCAAGGAGGTGGTAGCTGCCTGCTCCACCTGTGCCCAGCCCTCCTGCCACTTGCAGGCCTGTTATGGTGCAAGAAAAAGCTATACCTTTAAAAATCTCATTAATTAACATGCATTTTGAATACATCATTAACTTCCTATCACATCCCATTCCTGCTCCCTTGGTCCAGAGGAGCTCTGCGGCTGGATTCTGACCACGGGCTTCTTCGCCCATACTCACAGAGATGGGTGAGTGGCTCTTGATTAGTTTAGGCCACCATTACCATAGTAACGAGCCCTAATTGACAGGACTCTGAATTAATATGCATGCTTAGGAGAGGAGGATGGAGGTCCTGCCAGGCGTGCCCGTGCCAGCACACGCGGGATAACACCATTGCTGCTGGCCCCGCTCATTGCAGGCTGCGGCTCCAGCCTTGCACCTATCAAATCGCCGGTTCCTGCGTTGTTACGAGTCAGGTTTAATTAAAAGCAGGAACTAGCAAAGTGTTGCTGGGATTTAAAATTATATGCCGTTAGTTATTAACCACTACAAATTAGGTAGACGTTCTTTCAAGGAGAGCAATTTCCACGGCCGGCGCTGGTAAAGTGAGCTGGCATGGGATATCACTCAACTTTCCAAAACGGGGATCGCCAGCTTTCTCAGAAAAGGGCTTTTTGGCCACTTCTTGGGTTTTACGCGTGACCGAGATCTAGCATTGTTCATGCTTGCTTGCAGCAATGATACTTTTCCGTCTGTGAAAACTCATTTTTCATTTTAACAATAATTCCCAGGCAGGAAAAAACATGTCCTGGTTTCTCCACTGAGCCAAATACTGAAACAAAATATTGGGCCAAATTATGCTCTGATTTTGCAACTTTAAAATCTGCCTTTGCAAGTTAGTGCTGAATTTAGTTCACTCCCCTCAGGCGTCTTCCATGCAATAAATATTGTGTTTCTTCTCTCTTTTCTCTCTCTCTCTTTTTTTTTTTTTTTTTTCCTTCTGCCATTTGGAGAAAATAAGAACTCAAACGAGAGAATGAAGTCAATTGTTAGATTAAAATTTTCTGTACTCTTGGTGTTAGAAGAAAACCATACAGAAGGCTCACTCCGAGTATCTTGCCTGGAAATCTGCATTATCAGTGTGAGTAAAGCTGCTGATACAGATGAGGCATTTTGAGTTGCAGTAGCCAGTGATAAAAAAAATAAAATGGTGAAAAATAAAACTTTGAGACCTTAATACTTCTGTTTAGCAGTTTAAAGGGAGAAAGTGGTGAGCTGGTCTGAAGATTTTCCTTCTCCACTACTTTTGCTGCTTCCACAGCCCTGCAGGGGAGAGGAAAACACTCTTTGAGCTGTAATAGGTGTAAAACTAGGCAAATTCAACAAAGTTTTAGGGAGTGAGAATGGAGAGCAGCGTTCACAACATTTTACTTGGCGATCTCTTTATAGGTACTCAGACACAAAGAGCGGGAGCGTGATGCACGGAGACAGACTGCTCTGTGCTGGAGAGCGGGGAATTTAAGGTACCACACACACTGCAACTTTTGTCAGGCTAGCAAATGTAGACTGCAAACTATCGTCTTTGGCACAAAAAGAGGAAGAAAAAGCTCTTTAGCACCAAAGTTTTTATGTTAATCCAGTAAAAGCTATCACAATATCTATCATCGCTAGCTTCTTAAAAGCCTCTAAGGCTGAAAGCCACAACTTACACATATCTTCACAGTAGATATATCAATTTTTTTTCCAGAAGTTAACTGATAAATTGCATGTGTGTGTATATATATGTATGTATGGGTGTGTACATGTTTTCCTGTGATTGTGAGACATAAAGTAGATAGTAAGGAAATGTAAAAGCTCATTATTGTTTATCATTGAGTGTGACAAAGGAACCAAAATTAAAGAGGCTGGGGGGGAAGCGAGCAGCTGTAGCCATGCTGACACCAATAACTTCTCACAAGGGTGAGTCAAAGCATCAGGATGTCAGACCCTCGTTCCTGCCCTTTTGAACTTACTTCTATAGATCATGACAAAATGGAGAAGTGAGAGAAAGATACCCCTCTCCCCAGCAGGGCAGAGAGGAAACCGGCCACCCATGCAAATATTTCAGATGAGAAGTTGAACACACACCCTGCTCACATCCGCAGGGATGGCCGTGTGAAGCAATACCGACACGTTTTGGAGGCAGAAAGATGTATAAAGTAATTAGTACACGGGGGGAGAAGTGGAGCTTCTTCATGTCCACTCACGTGAAGTGTAAAATAGTAATTTAGCCATGATGGGGCCTTGCAAATGTGCTAAGCGGAGCCCTCAAATGTGGGTGATAGGAGGTACGGGAGGCAGGAGCTCCATGGGAGCGTTCTGGCCAGGCTGGGGCTCGGCTGTCCCCGGGGACAGGCAGCAGCTCGGCGCGTCGTGCTCTCGCCCTGGGTACGTGGCTGGTGGCTCTGCCTGCAAGAACCAACGAGCCACATCCCCTGCTGCATCCCCGCTGCCGCCAGCTGTGGGGCAGATCACGCTATGTTGGCACAAGTTGCCCTATGGGACCAGCCCCTGAGAGCTGGCCCTGAATATCCCCTCCTTGCTGGGGACGAGCAGGGACACAGTACAGCAGCAGACCTGCTGCCGGGGCTGCTGGCCATGCTTTCGAGCTAGCCAGGGGGCTTTCCACTGGGCCCCGCGTTGCAGGTGTCAGATGCGGAGTGGTCACCGCACGCCCCGGTAGGTCTTCAGGTTTTTTTGGTGTCTGTCTGGTACTCAGATGGCAATGGTTGAGGTCCCACTGGGCTCAGGAGACTCTGCACGTTAGTGGAGAGTGGTCTATGTGTTTGTTTTAAAAGCAAAATGAGAACTGAGAGGCAGGGGGTGTGCTCACGGGCTTTTCATGAAAAGATGGCCCCCAACTTGCTCTCTTGGAGAAAGAAATAAAGTAATTTGCAAAACCCGAATTCCCCTGTGGTAGCACAGGCTGCCTTTTCACTCATTTTAACAAATAGAGATAGCAAGGGATGCTCAAGCTTGCACAATACCCGAGTGTCTTTGGCTCTCTTGGATTAAAACAAGCCACCTCTCAAATCAGAACAGTTCCGCTGAGGCCAAGAGGTGCTGCTTCTCACCTCACCTATTTCTGCTCCATTTCTTACCGCAGTACCTCAAGGTCCCAGCTGAGACACAAGCCCCGCCGTGGCAGGAACCATGCCCACCACACTGAAGAAAAACATTTGCTGTCTCACAGAGGTTCAGATCTAAATAGACAAGGGTGGAAGGGGAAAAAAAAGAGGCAAAGTGACTGAGGGTTGCGGGTCTGGCTGCAGGTGTGGGACTAAACTCCTACCTCTCCTGCTGGACTGGAGGCCCCAGGATGAAGCCATCCTGCATTGTCCTGGTGCACTGAGTGTGTGGCCACCCAGGCTGGGTGGGCCTCCCGCTGGCGTTAAGCAACAGCAAAGAATTGCTTTTTTATGTATGTATGCATGGTCAGCGTTGTTGTTAGTATTACAATGGACTATAGTTGATTAGGAAGTTCAGCTGCATTGCACTGACGTGGGTTGAAAAGCTGGAAAAACCTTGTATTTCCAGAAAACGCCTGTATTTCTAGATAGCATCACAGCTGCTCGATGGCTACTCCACCTGAGCAACGGAGGTATTTTACGTGAGTGGATGTGTTACTTAAAAACACTAAGATCTCTTGTTTTACATGAAGAGGCACGCTTTCAAATAGGGAAACGGGTACATAACATCTGCTGAAAGGCCCTGGAAGTAAGAGTGTCGTTAATATCTCTGTGAAAGTTGCCCTGTCTGCACTCCTCTCGCAGTGCTTTGGTGACAATTTGTGAGCAACACTTCCAGGCTGATTTTAGTAAGCCCAGTTCTGCCCGTGCATTCCAGCCTTATTACCCACGCCTCAGCTGTCTAGAATTTGCTGTTATTTCAAAATATGGTATATCCTAAGAAAAAGGCCTCCTCATCTCCGTAGGTTAGCCCAGAGTTTGATCATCTGCGTCTTTTTCAAAGCATTTCCGATGGCACTTAGATAGTTTGGTGACTTGTGAAGCAGTGAGGGCTGGTTGCGCTTTCATGCACTCTCAATTTCCCCTCGTGTATCCGCTGACATTGGGGTTTATTCTTGGCTTCAAGTCCAAAGGGAAGACTTGGTCTGAGCTTCCCTGATGGTGATGTTGCATAGCCACAGTCACCTTCACTCTTAGCAGCACAGAATGTTTTCCACAGTATTTTGGTTTATATTCTGCATTTCTTTCTCTTTCCGCAGCAGTTAGGCAGCTTGGGTCCCAAGCCTCACCTTTAATATAGTTTAACACCACTAGGTTGCATAACCTTCCTGAAGCAAAAGGCAGGGAGCGTGTTACATCTATTTAGCTTATTACAAAAAAAAAACCTTCACAATCCTAATGGCTGCCCAGACCTTTGGGGAAAATTCTTGCTCACCCAGCTCTCAAACCGCAGGTATTCGTATTTTGGTGATATGCCATGGCTCAGGTGAGTGTTCATCCAAACCCTCTGCTGCTGCTGGGGACCAGGGAAAACAAAGCAAAACCCTACATTCAAATGCTGAGAGATGGAGATGTCCTTTTTGGAGGAAATATTCAAACGAGGCGCGCAAACAGCCTGAAGACTGGCACGGGGCAGGAGCCAGGGAGCAGCAGCCTGTCCCTTGCAAGAGAAAGCAGCAAATAACGAGTTGGTTATAGAAGAGATAAAAGAAAAGCTGACCTCTGCGATAAGCGTGGAGGTGGTGGGAACGGCGAAGCAAGGAGGCAATTATCACAACTCTCTGGGATGAAGTGGGTACAAGAGCTAACGCGGCTGAGCAGTGAATTTCAGCAGCAAAAAAAATGGATGGTGAACAGCTGCAGGGGTTACTGCTGGAGACTGTATCAGAAGGAAGAAAAATGGATATTGCCTGCAGAGGGACTCGGCACTTTATTGGGCTTCCAGGAGGAGTCGGCTCCAGCGTATGCAGGAATTTCTGAGATGATTTTCCAGCTACTTTAGATTCACTGCAAACAGGTTTCAAGTGATGAAATTCTTTGGGGGATATGGGTTATAATGAATGATCCGTTTTAGAAGGGGAAACTAATAGTGGGATGTTGCAATGTTTTAGCGGTGAGAAAGCCATTGTTTCCAGATTTGTATTAACGATAGGAGCAGGAGGAGAATGGCGGGATGACAGTGTTTGTGAAGGAGGGAGGCGATCAAAGATCAACAGCAGTCCCAGGAGAAAGGGCGAGAGCGGGTGGAAAATACTAAATTTCAGCTCCGATTCTCGTGTCCCTTAGGATACTTTAGAAATTTATTTTTTCCTGAGGAGTTTTCTGGGCACCTCGAGTCAAGATGGTGCGTCAAGCCTGCATACACCTCTGTCATTTGGCCAGCAGTTGAATCCAGCTTCAGCTGCTGATACCGATGAGCTTGGAGTCAGGAGAGGCTGCAAGAGCCGAGCCTTGTGAGCGACGGCCAGCTGACGTTATTTCAAGACTCCTGTCATGAGCACGGCTCTCGCCATGTGAACGATTATGGGTATTACTCACAACTTGTAAGAACAAAGTGAGGAACACTACTTGAACTGCCTTTTCTAAATACAGCCACATGAACAATACTTTGAAAGGAAAAAATTTCCTGTCAAGAGGCATTTATATGCGGCACCAGGAAAAAAAAATTATCTGCTCTGGAGATCTAGATCTGTAGGCAAAAAGATGCAAAGTAGGAAATCCCAAAACACAAAAAGAATTATGTTGCTCAACTAAAATTATATTTCTTGCATGATAATAATTATAAACAGACACACCATTTGATGGTTTGCAGATTTATTTCTCCTCTTTACTTAGTTCAGCTAAAATTTGTAAATTATTTCCCTTCATTTGTGGAATAATTGACTTGTTCTTATGACATCCCCGGGCTTACGATCCAAAGTGTGATTTTTCAGTCAAAGCCGGATGTCTCTGCGAAATAAGCACTGTGATTTCATCACATCTCACAGGGTTCGGTACAAAAATGCCTGTTGCGATGTAATCACCTGGGCTGTGCAGAAAATGAGGCCAGAGGAGCGGAGGGGTTGCTCGCACCCTTTACATTCGCTGAAACGGCAAACCCAGTGACTCTCCCCTTTACACAATGTCTGTAGGGATGCCAAAACCAAAAGTTTTGGAGAATAAAAAGTTTTACAGAATTGCATGTCAGGGAACAGCAGGGGAAGACTTTCCATTTCTAAAGCTGCACGAGCTCTTTGGAGGGACCTGCTCTGCAGCAAACCGCTGGCCAGGCTTTCCATGATTCCTTTTCTTCACCTGCCCCACCGCCACCGCCCCAGATTGCCTCATCTTCTCCATTTAAAGATGATTTCAGCCTTTGACGTGTTCTTTGTGTGAGTTTGCTGGCTTGTTTTGTGAGGCTGTGTGATGCGGGGAGCTGCCTTGGCAGGACATCAGCTGTGCTGCAGCTGGGCTTCACCCCTGGGCTCTCCCCAGGCAAAGCCCTCGTGTCTCCTTCACCACCCGCGATGCCTTCCCCTAGCTGGGGTGAGGGTGCACGTGTGCCCCAACACCTCCCTTCTCTCGATCAGCCTCTCTGTCTCCTCCTTGCATGAGCGTGGACCTAGAGGGGGATGCCCCTGTACCATGGAGTGGGCAACCTGTCTTGTCCCTGAAGGCACAGGTAGATGCCGCACTTCTCAGGCTTTTCATGTGACAAACAAATACCTGTTTGTGAATACAGACTGAGTCACCTTCTGCCCGCAGTTGCAGTCCTCGTCAGACATCGTTTCAAGCATTATTCTTGGCAATAACATCTTGTTCAGCTCAGCCTCTTCTCTACCGTGATCATGCACTTTGCTTTCCCATCTTTATCAGAACGGGCAGCTTTGTACTTAAAACCTGCTTTTGTTATTGCTGCTTTGTGTTTGTGATGGGCATTTTGTGGTTGGGAAATTGTGTCTTCCCTGTGGACCGTGCTCCTTCACACTGCTAGTTTGGTCTGTGCTTCACTGCCTGGTTTTCCCAGGAAGCTGTTCCCAAACAGAAATGGGAGGTCACCTCTTGAGTGTTCTGAAAATTTGCAAGAAATGTTCGCTGGAAATCGGATACTAAGATATTATATGTGCGCATAGAGTTAGAAGAGAACCTGTTAGTGGCATAAACTTTTTTATGATATTCTGTACAGGTATTAAGGATAAATATTTTCGGTGTTGAACAAATGCTACCCTAAATCATTTAATCACTCCGTGTAGGCTGTAGCTCACTCAACAGCAAAGCTTAGACCTGTTCCCAACCTCTCCTCAATGCACAACACAGGATTGCTCCATCACATTCACTGTTTTCTCTTGTGCTGCCATTTTCCACCTTTCTTGGCCAGGTCCTTTTTCCCCAACAGGACAACTGGTAAGCAACCAGTACCTCACTTTGATTAGTTCACTCAATTCATTTCTTCTTTGCCTGTAATCAGGTGCAAATCTAACCATTAGTAGTGTCAAGAGCTTGTTTTTCTATGGGTGACATACCTCGCCCCATCATGGATGATTTGGGTTGGGCTCTCATGGACATCTTGTCTGTCAGCAGAGTTACACCAGGAAAGGTTTGGCACATGCTGTGAAAACTAAACCTGGACCCAGGCATAAGCACGTGAGAGAGAGGCGGCTATTTAAGATGCTGGATAGTGAAGTCATCTGAAGCCATTTCAATATTGACCGAAATACTTCATTTTATTGGGACTGGCTACTATTAATGTATATTCCTCTCAGTTAGAAGCAGTGGGATTACGCAGCTGACAGATCAGTAGGTGGACTCTCCATCCTTAGCTCCCCTCTGCGGACAGGACGGGGAGAAAGGGTGATCCTTCACACAGGCCATCGTCCCCATGGTCTTACGCCTCTGCCCTTGAACCCAGGGGGAAAATGAGCCAGATGCAATTGGCTGGTGATTTGGTTTTCAGCCCAGTAGTTTGACCAGAGGATGTTCGACTCTCTGTGGCCAGGAGCCAGTTAGCTGCCAGCACGGTATTTGTGTGAAGATTTGCGTAACATCTTCTGTCTGACAAACCACATTATATGTCTGTCCCTGTGCCCAGGAGTAAGCATCGCAGGTCTTTGCCTCAATGCACTGTGTTATATATAGCCAAAATTGTAAACTTCTTCCATTGTTGTCTCCAAGCTAGCATCCAAGGCGGGGCTGATGTCAGGGACCTGTCTTGAGGTGGGGAAAGGGCTCCATCTCAACTACTGCTGCTTGCTGACACCACAGTCCCTAAAAAATTGGCTTAGCAGAGGGCAATATCCAAGCCAGAAAATGGCAGATCAGCAGCTGCTGGAAGCAGAAACTCCTTCGCAAGTTCTGGTCCTCTCTGTTATCGCCCAAGCTGCTTTTCTGACTTTTAGTAATGTCTTTTCATTAATTAGGTCATGCCTGGCCATTGTATATGAAGTGCTACACGATCCAGCAGGAACAGTGTTTTGTGCCCATGTGTTTTTTCACTTCGTAAGTCTTGCATTTTCTTTGCTCTCCAGGTTACGCTGAGATGGAAGGAGGGACTTGGAGAGGGAAGATTAACCTTTCGCTGGTCACAATTCGTTCCCTCTCATCACGGAGGATTCGGCAACCCACCCCCTCCCATCCAGCCTATCTGTCTGAATTGCTGAAAGCATAATGCTCCCATATGAGAGATAAGTAAGTGAGCTCTCTTTCTTTTCCGTAGGGATGAACTATAGTGTATGCAGATTATTAGGAGAAGAAAATAATATCAGAGAAAGGTGGCTTTCTTAAAAGGCATCAGTAGCATTAGTGTCATGTGTGAAGCACCCATTTGTGACAACTGTACAGACCTTTCAATGGAAAATTGTGCCGTGCTACCTTTTAAAGTATGAAATGCTAATTTTGGATTTACAGTTTTTGAACTGGAGGGCTGCATTTTGCATGGAATTTTGTTTAATTTCCCAGCGAAAAAAGGCATTTGAAACACAACTGCCTACAGCCAACTGTCAACAAAAATCAACTGTAATAACACGCAGCCTGTCACTGATTTATGTGGTGATGTGGTAATCTTCTCAATTTAGCTGGATATTTCTTCTTCATACCAAATAGCTGAAAGTCTTGCTAGACACTTATGAATATCGGAAGGTACTATTAGGATGATAATGGGGCAAGATTAAAGAGGTGTTCACTAGTTCAAAGTGCCAGTTAAAGAGACAGGGAACCGAGAGGTGCAGATATATATCGCCCATTGGTGTAAGTGAACTTTATATTTTCAGAGTTGCTTAAGATTTGGGAGACGGCATATTGAGATCCATCTGCCACGAGAGCATCTTTCTAGAGGGAGACTGGGGGGAGCAGCTATACACATCTTTTCCCCCTAAAAAATCTGCTTTTGTTTAGCAGGGGGTGGGTTGAAAATCTTAGGCATTGAAGATGGAGCAGATGAGTATGTGTGATGTTATGGCAAACAGGGTGCTGGGACCCTTCACCCTTTTCTCCAAGAATCTGAGCCTTGGACGTGGTGACCTGGTCCCAGGCTGCGTCTCGGGGAGGACTGGCGAGTCAGCTAACGCGCCCGGCATGGCACAGCTAAGGGAAGTAATTGGCCTCTCATAAAGAGCTAGAACTAATGCAGACAAAACGATACTGCAAGACTAGAGCTACAAATAAAGAGACAAGTTTGTGTTTTACAAAAATGTATAATTTACCAGGCATTTCATTATGCTGTATAAAAAGGCAAAAATGATAATTGAAAATAAATGCGGCTGCCTAGCTACAGTATATGCTGCCAGCGTTACTGGAAATAGAAGCGCTTTCTTGCTGAAGATAGTTAAAATTTTGATACAACTTCTGTCTGCAGATTTGTATAATGTATCTTGTTAAATTTGTTTCAGTTTGTGTGTTTATTACAGAGAAACAGGCAAAATGTGAGGATCTGTCTGTGTATTTATATACCTAGGGGTTTATACAATCATATTAATTATTAACAGCGTGTTCTGCAGATGCATGCATCTGCAGAGTCTGAGTGAGGATACACATTGCTGAGTTTATTTCAGAGTGCACAAAGTACACCAGTTACCTTCAAGGTTGCCAAAGATGTTCCATTACAAACTTCTCTCTTCCAGGGAACACGGTTACAAATATAAATATACCAAAGTAAAGCTGTTGGTTTGTTTACCCTGAAGCAAAGGGAACTCTGAGTTGCCATTTCTCTTTGGCGTGTACAAAGATGGGGCTACCTGGGGACGCTACCAGAGGAGGAGGAAATAGGTCTGTGCATTGTCCCTGCTTCTGCTCCGAAAGCTTCTTCTCACCCCGCCTCCATCCTCTGGTAAGGGCAGGTTGCCACACACGTGGTGTCCATCTGTGTCCTAATGCACGACTCTACCTGCAGCAGTCCTGCTGCTCTCCACACCCTAAATGGGGAAAATCTCTCCCAAGGGAGATTTTGGGGGAAAAAACCCACGCTCCTGGATTGTGATTTTTCTTCCAAGCTCTTCAATTTTGTAGCAGAATGAGCTGCAAATGTCTCTAGGCTCACTTCTTCGTGGTGTCCGCTCGTGCGCTACAGCAGCAAAGGCCGTGCAGCTTACCCAAGTTATGACTGAAGCTACTGAGTTTCCATTAGCTCTGGAATTAAGTTAAAAAAGGAAAGGTAAGAGGCCTTCCCTTAACCGCAAGAGGCTTAACACCACTGGGCTGGCTTTAGAGGCCAGAGAGGTAGAGTCAGAGAAACAACAAATGAAATGAATTGCTTGTTGGGACTCCCATACCAGGATCCCCCACCAGGATGGATGGGATGGGATGAGAACACAGTGGACTGAGAAATGAACTGGTCAGAAAGAGATTTATACTTTCATGTATGCATTCAGATCCGCTGTTTGAAATAATCTTTTTTTTTTCCCGCTTTCCATTTGGACTCCTTTTTAATCTACAGATTCAGCTGGGCTGCGTTGTTCAGCCAGCCATGGTTGTGTTTGGGTGGGTCAGGCCCTATGAATTCTCTTGGCCTTGAAGCAAAAAACTCATCACGAATAATGAAAGAAAAGGAAAATAATGCCTGAGACCGAATGACTTTAACAATGATTAACATCTATTCTTTCCCTCGTAATTTGCCTCCAGACTTTTCCCTTTTCAAAATAGCTTGCCATTAGCAGTTGAACTTTCAATAGTTGGTACTTTGACGGAACTGATGCTCCGAAGCCAAAGGGAACATTATTATTATTAGTATTATTTTTATGAAATCAAAGTTCATTTTGATAAGTTCAAAGCCCTAGATGAATATAGAAAGGACTAAGTTCTGCCCTCAACCACATCTAGTTTGCTCAAATTGGCCATCTGAAAGACGGCAACGTTTGCCAGAGAGATACTGACGTTCTTGAGAGCGCGGAGGTGTAAACACCACCATCAGTTCCCAGCCGACAACCGCTCGCAGGGAATCCGGTCCTGTGCAGAGCATCACGGAGGGGGATTGCAGTTGTGAAGGAATGGGATATATCAGGGAGGCAACTGACTGCCACTAAGTAGCTCAGGAATTCTCAGGGGCCTCCACTCAGGTTCCCAACAACTCGTCTCAGGCAGGAGATTTTCTTTCTTCAAAGGCTTTTATTAAAAACCAGTTCAGGTAAATGCTGACAGTAAGCAAGCAAACCTGTTGAGCCCCGAGTCTACAACTGCCCAGGCAACAGGATGCTTCTCCGTGACATTTAAGAGAGCTAACAGCTGAAGAAAATATTGCATATTTTACCCTTTCTACTTAAAATAACAAAAAAACTGCTGTTCTTGCCATTGCATTTAGGTTCATTTTCAGCAGACTGTCCCTATGCCCAAGGTCTCAAGGCTCCCAGCTGCCTCCTGTTTAAGGAGACCCTTTTCCCATAGCACCCTGGCCAGTCCCCACTCCAATTCCTTGTCCAGAACTTTGAAATAACCCAAAGCTGCTTTATCTACCCCAGATCCACACCAGGACTTAGGGAGTGCGGAGTGAGGGCAGGGGGAGTCAGCTAGCAGGGTATGGGTGTGGAGCAATTAGAACCAATGATTTGAAGGGAGTTAATGAGAGTATCCCAAACACCTGCGGAGGTGCTTGCTTTGAGCTGCTGGTTGCTCCTGGTGCACACAGCTCTCCTGCCTGCTGCTGCACGCTCCCTCTCAACACCTCCAACCAACCACCTAATTCTTCTTCTCGTAGGTCCTGAACTTCAGGTAAGCCTTTCTGTTAGTCCTAAAGTCTTAAAAGCTTTGTTGCATTGCAGTGTTTCACGCTTTTTTGAGGTGTTGAGCAGAGAAAGTTTGATGGTTGTAGGACCTGAAGTTGTTCCTTTCTGTGGCAGTTGGAAGGTGGAGTAGTTCCTTGATGTGAAAGATGATGATTTTGTCCTTGTATGGCAAGAACTTAATCTTTTATTTTTTTACTTTTTAATCCCTCTACTCGCCTGTATTTACCCCCCGTTACATGCTTCTGCTTTGTTGGCATATTTAGCCTTTAGACACCTATATGCATTTATTGCCTCTCTTGTGAGTCTTCAACTAGCTGATCATCTGTCGATAGCGGCAGGATTTTTGTGGGAATTGGTACTTCTTGAGAAAGTCAGACTTCTTTGATTTTCTGTCAAAATAGCGGATGATGATTTTATTTGCAGTGGTCAGATGTGCCAGTTCTGTGAGCATTATCGTCTTTGCAGTACACGAGTTCAAAATGGTTATGGTCTTTAAGCAGGCAACACTCCTATTGAGTATGTGGTTTCTACCCCTGGTTAAAGCAAGGATTGTCCCAAGTTTCTACTTCATCCTTTTCCTGGGGTTCTCTGGTCTCGGGGAATTGTTGGGAGAACAAAACCTGCATGGTTTCCTCCCCTGCTGCAGCTTCAGAGACAGCCCAGGGTATTAATGCAAGCTTCAGGTGTCCCGGCTAAACTAATTTGTGGGCTTGTGGTCACAGGTGAACTTTGTTAAAACACCGAGGGGTAAAGGATGGCTGCAAAGGACTGAGAAGCTGCTAGAACCTTCTGTGCCTTCTGAATCAGGCTCTGAATTATCTCTGCCTGCTCCAAAAGGTGGAAGGAGGTCTTTTAATGTATGCCAGGGGATAAAGCTACTTTTGCTGCCCTCTGAAAGCGTGGCAACCTCAGCTTGCATGTCTGAACCTGTGTCAGGTGCCCCATTATGGGGACTTTAATGGCTCAGGGGAGGAAGGCTTATATGGCAAACCCCCCTCCCCATGGAAAATCCCCCTGATTTCAGGGGTTTCACCTGCAGCATATAGCAGTCTGGCTTTTAAGACACAAAAACGCACTTGCGTATTATCTGCGGCTCTAATTGAATGTATATACAAATCCACAGCAGGTACACCTGTGCTGCCTCCCTGGCATGCATAAGTATTCCCTGCATGCCTGCGTGTTCCCTGCAAGCTACACTACACATTAATAAGACAATCCATAGATTGCATTAAGACATACTGTATGCAGACAATGCTCCAGGTACTGAATTTTTCTTTTTTCTTTTTTTTTTTTTGTAAATCCTGAAATATGGCTGATATGGTCCACTGCAAAATGAACCTATATTGGAAATGGCAAAATTGTAATGTAAAATATACTGGGGTCAGTGGGGTGTGATGTTTTTTGCATACATTTTTTCTCCCTTGACCCATGCCATTCTCCCGCATATAGGGGGGAAAAAAGCTTCATCTCACACAGAAATGTGATGTCCTTTACTGCCAGAGGCTGTTGCTGTTTTAAATGAGGAAAAAGCACAATGCATGAAGAAGGAAAATTAAAGCATATTCATTTTGGAAATTAGATACGGTGTCAGGAGACTCTCTGGAAATAGCAGGGTTTGAATGGAGCACCAGACTACAAGACAGTTCACTGAACTTTTGACCACTATTTATACTATGGGAGCTTTTGAAACGGGAAGACAGCAAAGTATTTTATAGCTGTTTAATAGTGGATTGTGGTTTTTACTAGACATTTATCTTCTCTCAGAGTGTATATAAGATAAGTAAACATTATGTAGTGTAATTGCATTATGTTGGAAGCACTTTAATTTAGGGTTGGTTTATTTTCCCTGCTTGTGGTACCTCTTGTCTCCGGCAGCCAAGACGCCCACCGCTGCCAGTGGGTGCAGTTGCCACCTGAATGCCTGAGCCCATCCCGGGATCTAACGTGGAACTGGGGTCACTCCTGGGATCTAAGGGATGCTTTTGCTGGTTGTTGTACAGGGCAAAAAATTAAGTCTAAAACAGGAGCGGCCATGGCCACAGACCATTTGAGAAGCTCAAGTAACTTCTTGCTCCTGGCCTGTCTTAATATCTCTCTTATTTCTATGTTATGAAACTCATTTTAATCTCGTATAATGGCTTCAGTCCCTCTTCAGCATTCCAGGTACGCTGAGCAATATACCCTTCCAGGGTTGGCAGCTATCTCATTACAATTGTAATGATGCATCATCGGGCAGACGTGCATGAATGAAACACTGTTTGCAAAACTAAAAATGTGTTTGGGGTATTTTTAGGTCCTACTGGCTTTGGCTGTTGTTCACAGAAATAATGTGGAAAGATCCGAATTTTGGCGTTATCCAAGAAAACGTGGTCTTGGAGGATTTTTACCCCTTACTCCAGACTCTTCTTTCCCTTCTCTATTTGCTTTCCATCTTCACAAATTTAGCTTGAGTTGGCATGGGGAAAGTTGCGCCGTGGTGCTGGGTGTGAGAGGGCTCGGCCATCCAAGAGGGGAGTGCTCTGGAGAAGGAGCTGCCCCCATCAAACCAACCATCCCCTAGAGCTGAAGGTTGGGATGGAGTTGTGCTGTATTGCCATAGCCACGCATGGTGCTAGCTCCCCCTCCCTTTTCTTTTTCCTTTCTCTTAGAGATGATTGTAGAATGGATCTGTTATTGCTGAAACTGTGAAACACTTTTTTGCACTGTGAAACACTTATTGCTGACACATGACAATAAAGCCTTTTTTTTTTTTTTTAATGTATTTGACATCAGGAAAAGTGGAAGCTGATGGAAGTTCATTGTGTAGTCCCTTTTGTCTTCTCTCATTTAACCTTCCGTACAGTATAGGCTATGTGGGAAGAAAAAAAAGATTCTCCTTCTGCCATGGAAGATGCTTTTTTTCCTTGGACCAGAAGCTTCTCTCCTATCACTAGCCAGTAACAACCCTTCTGTTCATCCTTATGTCAAAGCCACACTACTGAGCTAATAGAGATCGCTGACAATTAGAGATGAGCTAAAATGATTTGGCAAACTCCGGGTGCTTGTGAACCTGAGGGTGTTCTCGGATCCCTTTGAGCCTGTCGGGTGTATTGCCAGCCGTGTGCTTCCCACGTCCCCCATCCTAATGGGGAGAGCAGTTGGGACATTGAGTCCAGCTGGGCCCGGAGGTTGGAGAAGAATGAGAGGGGGAGTCTATCAAGATGCATCTCCTCCCTGCCGAGAGATGCATCTCCTCCCTGCTTCCCTTCCTGGCTGCTCCTCATTGCTGCTTCTTGCCAGGATGGCCAAGGTACTGTCAGGTTTCTTCTCCCTGGGTGAGATGATGTGACAAGATCCCAGGATGTGAGTAGCTAGGTGGGCCATATCGGGAGAGATGATGTCACTTGAACAGACAAGGCGGAAAACTCACAAGATAATGTTTTAAAAGGAATAGAAACTCCCGATCAGTAAACACCTCATCGGGTTTTTGTTTGGTTTGTTTCTTCCTTCCTGTAATGACTATACTTTTTTTTTTCCCTCTTCGTTTTTTTCTCTAGACTGATGAAGCATTTCTATCTTCTGCTTCCTGATTGTCCAGAACAATATACTGAAATATCTTGAGATACTATTTATGTCAAAACTTTATAGGGCAAGTGGTAATTAAAGATGTTCTCCTTATTGTTTGTTCAATTTGAAACTGGCTGAACATAACCGCTTGAAACAATGTCCTAAGTCACTGTTGTTGAAAAAACAACCTATATTAGCGTACCCCAAACAAATATCTTGAAATTAAGAGTGTGTAATGGGATGGTGCGTGGCTAGGAAAGGTGGATGGCTGACGGGTAAGCTATGGCCAGCAGATTGGCATCAGTACTGCGATCCCCACCTTGAAGGACTGAGTTTACCCTTTAGACTTGTCGCAGAGCTTCCGTTCAGCCCCGACTAGCTGTTTGTGGCAGCGTGGAGGGAAGCTGCTTCCCCAGCCTCATTAGGGAGCTGTGCTGCAGGAAAATTGCTTAGGGAATTTTGGTAAATCATTTGAATCCCATGAAATTGAAATGAAGAGGTGTATTTTCATTCTTTTATTTTATTTTTTTTCTAAGGCTCCAGGGTCTCTCTCTTTTCCATCATGGTGTGGAAATCTGTACTTCAGCGTTTCCATCTGCCAGCGTGTCTGATATTTGTGAAGGACTTTGGAGGTGTCTCAGCCTTGTCTGGCAAAACTTCTATCCTGCACCATGTGCACACTCGTATCTATTAAATTGTAGTGGTGAAGAGCAACAGGTGGCAAAAAACTAGAAATAAGCAAATTTCAGTTTGCGTTTTGTGTGCATATGAAGTGTTTCTGTCCAGCCTCTAGAAAAGCAGAGAGGGACCACGCTGACAGATCTTTATCCTACGTGGCTGCGTGTGCTTTGCTGTAGAAAAACCTACAAACCCAGACGCGAGTGGGGGCACAGAGGTAATCAAACAGAAAAACGAATGACTTGGCCCCATCATTTGCATCGTAGCCCATGTGAACACGATAGACACAAATTCTTTGTGTGTGAAGAGATAACAGATCCACATTAATTTTCAAGCTGATTGCCATTCTTTATTAATAGAAATGTAAGGTAGTGCCAGTGCCAAGTCCTGCCAGCCTTTCCTTTTTATAGACATAGACAGTGTGGAAGGTCTGATCCTAGTCTCCTCCAATCCCTACTTACTTAAAAGCTGCTTGTTAAGGCAGGGGACAGCAATGGCACCTTATCGTGGCTGAAGTGGTGATGTCTTGTCAGCAAACACCGTAAATATCACTCGGAATTTTTCTTAGGCTGAAAATAGTTTCTGTGAAATAATGCTAATTTAATATCGTTTCATAAATTGAAAAGAATTGAATGAATGACGGTAGATTTGTGAATAATTTGCAAATTGAAGCAGTGATAGAATTTGTCAAACAACGTGTTCCCTTTTAATAGTTTGCTCTGTTCTACGTAGCTACCAAGCGGTCTTGCTTCTCTTTGGTTTTTGAGGAAAAGCTGGTTTCTCTTATTATTTTTGTTATTTTTTAAATGCTATCCTTTTTTCTCTTCCAAGGGCCATTGTTTACTTTTGAAGTGGATGAAAGATGAATTCAGGTTACATTCTGACATTACAATGAAATTGTCAATAGAAATCGATGCCTTGTCACATGATGAGTTAGGGTCTATAAGGCAGCCTAACAGTGTCCTTATATCTTCAGCCTCCTTCATTGTGCTGCTCTCCTCAGGAGCCAAGCAACTGTACTGTTATAGAAAGGTGTTGTCATCGTTAAAGGGATTATAATGGAGTTTAATAAACCTGGAAGCTGAGGCATGGAACCCTAATATTGGCGCCAGTGTTATAAAGCGGTGTATTGTCTGCAGAGCCAGGTCTTTGTATCTGCATTTATTGACCCTGGAGAGGTAATATAAACAGAAGAGATAGAGGTCAAAGAGCTCACCTTCAGCTGCTACAGATGGCCATCGAGCGGAGCAAGTTTGCACACTGCATTGAAATACCGCCATGTCAAATCTGTCCTCCCAAAGACCTCGGCTTACTTGGCAATGGTTGCTTTTTAGTGTCCGTATGGGAACGGTGTCAGGATTACCTAGCCCTGGGGAATGTCAGTGTTGTAAATGTGGTGTCACAGAATGGTTTGGGTTGGAAGGGACCTTAAAGATCATCTCGTTCCACCCCCTGCCCTGGGCAGGGACACCTCCCACCAGCCCAGGCTGCTCCAAGCCCCATCCAACCTGGCCTTGAACGTTTCCATGGAGGGGACATCCACAACTTCTCTGGGCAACCCGGGCCAGTGTCTCACTGCCCTCACAGTAAAGAATTTCTTCCTAATATCTAGTCTAAATTTCCCCTCTTTCAGTTTAAAACCATTACCCCTCGTGCTACCGCTCCAGTCCCTGATCAAGAGTCCCTTCCTATCTCTCCTGCAGGCCCCCTTTAGGGACTGAGAGGCTGCTATAAGGTCTCCCCGGAGCCTTCTCTTCTCCAAGCTGAACAACCCCAACTCTCAGCCTGTCCTCACAGCAGAGGTGCTCCAGCCCTGGTGTCACCACCCGTGAAGGCGTTGGTGTCACCCAGGTGCTTGCTGATGGGTTTTTCATTGTGCCATCCTGGGAAAACTGGGTGCTGGTGGGCTGCTGTGTGTCCCCGGGACACTTCTTCCTGGTGGAACAGGGATGCAGCCGAAGCTCTTGGCTCTTAGCCCGCGCTTGCCGTTTGCAGCCCTTTCACTCAAGGCAGCTTGGAGCCGATTGCCCTCTCCAGCTGCCCGAGCTGCAGCCATGCCACCGCCGCTGGGAGGAGGTGGGTGCCTCAGCCACCGAGTGGCCTGGCCTGGATGGGAGAGCAGTTGCCCTCCCTCAGAGGGATGGTGCAGCCGCTCGCTCCCCCCTACTGCCCCCAAATTCAGCCAGATTGTACAGTATACAGCCTGCCTTCAGACCCTTCCCAAAACAGACGTGCCTTCAGCTTAAACTAGCTCATCCCCGGAAAGAGATGGCCCTAAACAGAATTTTAAATTTTTTTAATTAAAAAAAACCAAAACAAACCCCAAACAAAACCAAACCACCAACCCAAACCCAAAAGAACATGATTTATAACAAGACACAGGAACAATTTATTCTCTCTCTCCATGGATTAGAGAGGTGGTGCTTGGAGCAGCTTGTTAAACAGAAGTGCTTGGCCCCTGGCCTTGCACTGCTGTTTAATGATCCACTCTTCATGTGCCACCTCTCTAATCCATGGAGAGATAGGTACAAATTGTATCTATAATGTTATATTACTTAACAGTATAATGTATTATAAATCATAGAATTGCATCCCTGCCTTGTAATTGGTGAGATGTGTTGCATGAGAAATCCCCTAATTCAATATAAAGTGGTTGCTCTTATGCATAACTACCTCTCTGGATCAAACCAATTCAGCCCAGAAGTGGTGAGGGGAAAGTTAAAGCTTTTTTAATTAAAAAAAAAGCAAAAATATGACTTAACATGGCTTTATGGGCCCTCTCATTGGCTTTATGGGCCCCTGCCCCGGAACGGCTGTTTAATGGTCCCCCGCTGGCAGGAGCTTCTCTCTGCAGCCGGAGCTGCTCTGGGGCACCTCCTGCCTCTTCCCAGAGGGTGCCTTCCTGCCTGCCGCTCCATTTGCACCGGGATTTATCCTGGTGCTGGATCTTCCCCTCTGCCAGAAGGAAGGAGAAACATCTGTGGTGGGGCCTTCAGCAGCCTGTCCCCCCCTGTGCGCCCAGCGCCCGTGGTGGTGACGTTGGAGCCCTCTTGCCCAAAGGGTGCCAAGTAAGACCCATGGCTTATTCTTTTTCCCCTTTAAACAAACCCAGCGTCTGCTCCTTGAATAGCGACCAGAAACAACTGTGGCTTCAAGGGAGGCTTGAAACTATGGAAAATATCCTTATTCTGTAACACTGTATCCATAAAAGAAATATTTTTCCTGACCCCGATAGTAATTCACTAATGTCCTAAAGCGGGTTGAGTGATGGGCTGTGAGATTTACGCTGTGAAGTTGCAACTACAGATGTGTCTCCCCCCAATAAATAACTAACCTTTCTTTAATAAATAATAAATAAACCCTGAAGCTATTCTAGGCAAACTATGCTTAATTAAAGTCTGTGACACTAAAACAAGTTACCTCTCTTTTCAATTAGAAAATGCACTTGTGGCAGAAAAAAGAAAATTTAGGAGTAAGAGTTTGTCTAAACGCGTGATGAGAATGGGCCTTAATGAAGGCGAAGAAAATAGCCTTGTTTTGGTTTATAGGAAGGCTCGGCTCTGGAATTAAGGTCTCTCTGCAGGGGCAGTGGGGTGGCAGGTCCCCGCACCCCAGCCATGGGCGCCAGCGGAGCTGCTGGTGTTGGCCTGGCTGGGCGAGATCCTGGTGATCTCAGGTGGTTTCCGACAGCACTAGGGATCTGCCGTCAGACAGGCAGCCGAACTCTCCAAGCCTCCTGACAGCAAGAAGTTTGGAGATCTCCTATGATTAGTAATTTTTAGTATTATTTTTTTTTCTCTCTGCTTAGTTTAGGTTAATCCATAAATATTTAGGAAACCTATTCTCTCATCCCACTCCTGCAGTATTTCATCTGCAAGAAGAAATCCAGTAGGCTTAAAATCAAGAAGGAAAAGAAATAAACTCTTTGGACCTCCTAATGACTTAGGCTGGTACAAATTTGCATTGGGGCTGGGGGGGAACAAGTCGGTCTCGTTTTAGGAGAAAGCGCTGTGGGGTACGTTAACGAAGCGAAGCACCCGCTCGGCCATCCCCATCTCCTCCTGCAGTCAGGGGGCAGCCTGATTTACTGACTCAGAAAAGTTATTTAGTGTCTCGTGCCGCCTTATCTTATCTAAAATGGGAATGCAAAAACTTCCCTCTGTGAATTGAAGGTGTGGAGGCTGAGGGTTGTTCCCCCCCAGTTTTATACACGGCATCTCCGTGGTGAGGCAATACCCTTTACTTGGTCTTCTGGAGACGGGAAAGGAGCTGAACTGTTTGTCTTCGAAGTTTGTTTTGCTTGGCAAATAATACCTAGAGAGAGCCTGAGAGATCAAACCTTTATTTGCAAACAAGATGTTTGTGTTTTCTTCTTAATTTGAAACTCCCAGAAAGGTGGGGGATGTACAAAATTGATGCTTGTTCCTGCAAGACCCTAAAATCTAATGAGCTGATGCCTTGTGCTGTGGCTTTTTGCATTTGAATTGATTTCTCTGAGGTGCAAAGTTGCCACCAAAACTCATTGTGAAATTTGCAACAGTTTTTTACCAAGAAAAGCCAGCAGAGTAATGACAACACTCTTGAGGGCAATCGGACAAGACTGCTTTTCACCCAGGTTTTTTGATATATTTAGCTCTGTGGTACCCAAATTTCCTTCCTGCTCAAGTTGTTTTGCTTTCACTGGGTGTGAATCGTCTGCAAACCGAAGGTGGTGTTACCCATTTCCTTCTCCTCTCCTCTTTCTGGTGGAGTTTTAGCTGCTCTTACAAGCGAAAGCCTGGGGTGGGGGAACAAGAAAATAAATAAATCCGTTACTGGTTTCTTACTGAAAGCCCCCAAATAACTATGCTAAGTGGGGCAAAGTATTTCACTCTCCTGTGACCCCCCTGCCCTCTCCCAATTCCCCCATGCCATCCCCCTGCCACGAGCCTTGGGACACTGGATTTTCCACCCCTCGGTGGGCAGGGGCTGAAGTTCCCGTCCCCCTGACAGCGACCCCAAGCAGATGGGGGGCTGCCTGGCAGAGCGGGGTCGTGCCATAGGGAGCAGAGGGTGGGATTAAAAAAAAAAAGAGAGAAAAAAAAAAATAATTAAAAGCGTTCTTTTGTCCACAAGCTTTGATCAGTACTCACACTGTACGTTTGTAAAAATGACTGCCTAACCAGTGAAAAAAATCTATTACTCTGGCAGCATGCACTCACTCTTAAATCAATCCAACGCAGTAGGGCTTTTTTGTCTCCTCCTTCTGACTTTTCTGTTTATTTGCTTTATACGACAACAAACTTGCCTTCTCCTGGACTGAAGCGAGCAGCGGAGTGCTTCGCCTCCCTCCTTCCCCCACGCTGGGGGATTATTGTGAGGAGGGTGTAAACGCAGGCTCATTTTGTGGAGTGTTTTTATATGCGTGTCTGCATAAAAATAGGATGTAATGATTTTGAGGATTAAAGGTATGGTCAGAAACTTTTTAATATGGTATGAAATACTTGCACTGAGCGCAGCCCTTTTTGACCCTCCAAGACCTCCATACTGAACGTACAATGGCAATAAATCCTGGAGCAGATTAAGCAATTTCCCCACAGTAACGTGTCTATTGGAGTTTCAAATAACCCAGAGCCGCTTGAAACATTTGGATATTCCAGTCTGTATCCCTTCTGTATGTAGAAAGTTGATGGCAGGGCAGCATCCTGAACTTTGACTCCTTGTAAAAGTTTAAATTGCTGCCCTGCTGGGCTGAGTGAATGCTAATTACTTTGTCTCTTACAATACATCCAGACTACTTATTTAAAAAAAAATCCCCGAAGACACAGCTTTTGCATGCCAAATATATTGCACTCAACAAAACGCACAAAATAGCAGCCCTGTTTGCATACAGAGGATGCAATTGCAAATTTGCTGTTTAGCAACCTGTAAGAATAATTTCAGTTTTGCACTGCTCGTGTGAAAACTCCCAGCAATGCTTGCTTGGGTATCGCCCGTCGTGGCAGCTGCAACGCACAAAAGCTGTGCGCGTTTCTCCTAGGACCACGGAGCGTGTCCCCAAAACAAAGATTGTCTCAAGACTGAACCCGTGTATGTCTGAAATGAGCAGTTTCTTGCAAGCAATTAGGCTTTTCTGGGCTCATACTGGGGTGGGTATTATCAGAGGCACGTCCAAAATAAGGAGAAAGCTGTAAACCACGGAATGGGAGTTGAGCATCCTGGAGATGCTCAAAATCTTTGATGCTTCCTAGATTGACAGAGTCTAATAATTATTAACAATTCTGTAATAACAATATTAATTACCAGGGAAGCTGAAGTTCGCTCGTGACTGTTTGGTTCCTTTCAGCAATCATTAAGCACAATTAGAAGATCAGAACTGATGAGCTCCTGGCAGCGATGTTCTATATACGGGCCGCTCATCGCCCCACCGCTGCAGAGCCAGGAACTGGGGGCAGGGTGGCGTTTTGTGGAGGTCATGCTGCAAACGTGGCATCAGTGTATCCCGAGGGAAAAAGGAAGGAGGGCAAAAAGAAAACAGCACTCACAGATAACACAGCTTATAAGTAGGGATGGACAATCACTCTGGGAAGCGGGAATCTAAAGAAACGTTAGCCCCCTGCCCCGCTGCGGTGCGCATTTCTGAATCGTTAGCGTGTGGGCTCGCTCCAGCGCAGATCTCACAGCAAATCCAAAAGCTGCTTGTTGGCCACTTGGACTTTGCACTGGACCAAACCCCAACAACCTAAAATTTTCCTGACCTTTGGTGGAAAGCACAGTGGTTGCGGTCCCATTTATTCTCTCATGGACCTTGAGTTAACTGGAAAGTGGTGTTATGTTGGGGTTTTTTTCCCCCATATACAAAGAACAAAATTGTTTATTTTCAGCCAGAATAAGTTTATCCTGGGCGATGAAGGCAGCCGGGATTTAATTCTCATCTTGGAGTGCTCGGGACACTAAGCTTTGGAGAGGAGCTGTGGGTTTCAGCCCATGATAAATCCTTTTACTAGAAGATGGTGTCCCAGCCCAGAGTCCGGGAGAGCTGCACAGTTCAGACTAATCCCGAATGGTTTAGCCAAGTCCTACTCCCATGTGAAGACAACCTTGGAGACCTGAGCTAACGCGTACCAACTGCAGGGGGGTTGATCCAACTGCTGGGATGTCCCAGGCCGGAGGGTGTTGGTACTCTGGAGCGATGCTGCCGTCCCCTCCGGGGCCCTTGCAAACCCCCGTCCCCGGCTGGTGGAGCAGCCGAGGCCTTAGGGCGCCCTGTGGCTTTCCCGGGAAGGTGCGAGGGGATGAGTGAGTGTGCCTCTGGGCCAAGGGAATAGTTTGGAAATAGGTTAAATGAAAGGCATTCCTAACGTGCTACCCACCAACTGCTTTTACGTAATGTCTTTTATGGAGGGGAAACAGCCTGCAAATAATTAACTGGGGAAAGCTGGGAGGGGGCAGGGGGGCAGAATTAAAGAATTTCATATTTCACAGAAAAAGTGTCACCAAATCAACAAACAGAGTATTCATTAGGAAAAATGTGCTTAATTTCAGACCAGGGATGTGGCAGTGTCGTGAGAGTTGTTCTCAGAGAATTTTTAGCCCAATCAGAAACAAGAGAAGACCACAATTATTATGGGAGCCCGTTCTTCTGAGAACGCCAACCCAGTTTTGTGGACCCAAGAGGTCTGAACAATCTCAAATCAGGTCTGGCTGAACAACTATTCCTCTCGTCGCTGTCTAAGCCGAGGGAGACGTGAGGTTTCTCATTACTGTTTTCAAAATCAGCATAGTGCTTAACCTTTGAGACTCTCCTGACTGGAAGGACAGGGGAGAAGCATGTTTATTAGGGCTATCAGCGTTGATGAAAGGCTTTAAAATCTTACCTGCAAGTAAAGTTTGACTCCAGAAAACTGACTGAATTTGCTGAAGCGGGTTTGGCGCAGGCCAGGGCTGCGGGGTTTGGGAGTGTTACGTACCGAGAGGACTCGGGGATGCTGGCCGTGATTTAGCCCATCACAGATGCGCAAAGCGCGCATTTTCTGGGCGTTACATTAAGAACCATAACGAAAATCATCAGAGCATGGGCCCCAGCTCCTCCCTGGAGGAGCTTACGAAAGGTCACCCCCTCGCTGTTCCCCGCTCGTGCGCTGTGCCGAATACCAAGCTGGCAAGCTCTTTGTGGACGCCTTGTCCTCACCAAGCAGATGCCTGAGGATGCGCTCGCATCCCGCTGCGTGCAGATATCCGACAGGTACCGACTGCTTCTCAGCCGGGGCTGGTTCAGTCGTGTACCCGTACGGCAGGCAATGGCCTGGCGGTGCTGGAATTAACAACTCGGTGGTTTAGATTACTCCCTGGGTTTATAACCTTCTGGGAAAAGAAGTTATTTCTAGACCCTCTGCCAACCCTTGGTTTCTAGTAAATGAGAATATACTAGTTCTGGGACTTGGGATGCTTTATGAAAGGAGGAAAAAAATTACCAAGGAGAAATGATTTTGATCTGAGACAGAAATTCAGACAAAGGATTACCCGTGTTGTTTGAACAGACAGTGCATAAACATTACCTTATATTAGAAGGAACAGAGACTCGCAACATCCAGGAAACTACTTTATTCACAAAATAAAACTAGGCCCGGTTCTGCTTATTCAAATACCACCCACAACTTTCTGGGGAAAGATCATATGCAGAGCATATTTGGAAACATTATTAGGAATGCATAAAGTACAGTATTAGTCAATTTTATATGCTCAGTTGCATGAAATCTGTGTGTTTAAAAAATATAATAATTTGCATTTCATGGCTTTTGATAACCTCAGGAGTGCACTTGAAATTCAGCACATGCCCACAGCACCTCCCAGCTCACCCCATTTTTAACTGAAGACCAATGGTTTCTATTAAGGGATCAGGCAGGGACTCTGACAAGCCAGTCAATAACTATGTGAGGTTACTTCATTAATGCTATAATGGCTGATAGAGTGAGAGGCAAAAAACAGGTTCCTGACAGCAGCAAATGAAAATGATAGAGATTCCTGAAGCAACGCGTCTTTCCTTTGTCATTGTCTTTTGCTTGGCTTATTCAAAATGTGGCATTTATGTATTCAGCCTTGATGAATGTTGCAGGCTTTAAGTACTTTTTCCATCTCTAATGCAGTGCCGATTGCACATTGTTCTTTCTTTCTCTCCCTTCTCTTTTTTTTTCCCTTTTTTTTTTTTTTTTCCTATAACCTCTGCTGTCAAGGCATTGCGGGCTGAAGGGTTGCAGGCACCGGCTAAATAGCTTTCTTGCTGTAAACGGTGAGGGTGACGGGACGATGCATCATGAGCGCTGGCGGGGTCACACAGCGAGTGGGTGGCGGGGGCTGGAGCCCTGCCAAGGTGGCACAGGACTCCCCGGCCAGGGCGGCAGGTCTTCGGGCAGGAAAGGGCAGCGCCCCACCGCCTCGTGCGTTACTGGGATGGTTAATGGGACCCCATTGCAGAAAGGGCCCATAATTTCCCTCCTGAGCAGTTCTCACCAGGGACAAGCGAGGGCTCCATCCCCGGTGTCCCAGAGCTGCTCCTGGTGCGCCCGTCCCTCGACGCCCTGCTGAGGTGTCCCTCCGGCGGCTGTCCCAGGGTGGTCCCCGGAGGGGAGTCACATTTCTGCCGCTCCCTTGGAGCGGAGTCATGTGTGGAATTTGAACATCAGGATAATGGGGCTGGATAATTTAGCTTCTTTAAACATTTTAAAGTATTGCATATAAATGCCCACATTACAGTTGGAAACATGATATTCTTACAGTTTGCTTTCTCTCTTACTTCATTTCATTTAACTATTTGTGGTATTGTATGCCTCGTGCTATTTTATTTTTGGTCGCACATTCTTTCTGCGATTTGCTTTCCTTTAGGCCAGGCAAACTGGAGAGTCAAGGCAAGGCTGACCTCCTGTTCGCCCCCTGCAGAACCTGACACGTTTGTGCTAGGGAAGAGCCCCACTGATTTATCATTGATCGGTCTTGGAAAAGGCGATGCTAAAGGTGACATACATCTCCTCAAACTTGTCAAAGTCGCCATATGATGAGTTACAAAAATATTTCTTGTTTATTGTTCCATTCGCATAATTATTCCAGATATCTCAGCCATATTTTTGTTAAAAAGAGTCTATTCCTTTAATGTAGGGTGTTTGTGACACCTGGTAAATACCTTTCCATCCTCTATTTTTTTCTTTTATTCCAAGGCAATTCTTTATTTGCCCAAAACCAGTTTGCTTAAAGCCAGTTTCTGAAGGCTTACTAAGGCTTGATTCAGCGCAGCGTTTAGGCATGTGCTTGTCTTTAAATAGTCCCCCAGCAGTCACGTTGCAGGGGCAATATTAGACACATGCCTAACTGTCTGCTGACTTGAGCCTAAACGGCCTGAATATCCAAATAATTAGATTAATTTGTGGCTTGATAGTGGAAGACTTTTTGGCCTAGGAAATGAAAACGCAAAAAGTATGTAGAGCAGCTGCAGATGTGTGCTTCCTGGCTAACTTGGAAGAGACCGTGAGGCAAAGTGTTGATACTGGGTGTGCGAGTGTGTCTGAACGTTCAAGTGCTTGAAGCTTCCTTAAGGAGTAGCTTGGGTATGAACCAGAGCTCGGATTTGAATTGTTTCTGCAGCAGAAGCAGAGAGGCTTGGAGCTTGCATTATTTATTTTTTTTAAGGCACTGGTAACTTCAGGGATTTTCCCATGTTTATGGTTTAACAAGAGGAGAGCCAAGTATGCTGTGGTTAATGACATAAGCATTAAAAGAGAGGGATGCGGGAGACCCGGATTCACAAACCTCTTTTGGTATTTTGGGCCAGCTGAACAATCCCCTCGGCAAAGAGGGTGGCCACTGCTTTCTCCAGCTTGTCCTTCATACGTACTCTCCAGCAAGGACTGCTGCTCTCCACGGGAAGGGTCTCCAGGAGAAGGTCCTTGGGCACAACTGCAGTCCCCGTGATAACAATTCAAAATCACCCAGATGCAGAGTGAGGCACGAGCTGCCCGTTTCCGATCATATAGGAAGACCTGTCGGAGACCTGGGGCATGGAGAGGGACACTGGTGGGACTGGTGTTTGTAGCAGAGCTGGAGTTGTTTGATAAGAAAAAAAGCTGTTGTGTTATTCTTAACAAAAATATTATAGCTAACATAAAGTTAAGCATCTTGCTCATGTTTAGCCATCTAAGAATTGTGTGTCCAAGACAGTATCCAGAGTCTTCCTACTTGGGTTATGCACAGACATCTGAAGAGTGACTGTGCTATGGAGTTATGGCCAGCACGGGGCATGCAGACTGTGTTTTGCAGTTGTCTGACTGTGGAGTCTGGAAAGGGAAGCCTAGTTTGTAAACATAACTTTTTTTTTTAAGGTGTGTAGTGAAAGTGTCATGAAACCTCCCTTGAGATGGAAGTCTGTGTTTGTCCATATATTGCAAAATTATTTTCTGTCTGAAGTAGCCATGCTCCAAGTATTTTCCACCGATTTGCTGATACAAAGCTGTGTGGAAGCCACAAACCTCCTCCAAGAAGGAGGAAATCTCAGTTGGGACTGATAGGGTTACCTGCCAAACCTTTGAAGTGCCCCCAGCTTCCACCCTGCTGCCACTGTGGGACGTCAGAAGCAGCGTGACCTTGCACAACGTGCGTTTGATTTGCCCTGCGGTTGCACGTGGTGCTCTAGTGTAGCCTCGTTGGCTGTCGTGTGACCTGCTTCTCGTGCAGGCATCGGTCTGGGTTCAGCCCTAAATTATTCCAGCTTCTTCCAGGTGCTCAGTGCCTCTCTTCCCTGGCCCATGTCCCAGCTGGGAAAGGCTGCCCTCCCTCCTGTTACAGCCAGAATGGGCTTGACACATCCCCATCATTGCAAATACTGGAGCTCTGGCAATCCCTCTGGGACCAGAGCGGTCCAGCGCATCCCGCTGTGGAGCTGGGCTTGAGGACTGTCCCTGGATGAAAGCTGTTTTCCAGGAGAGGAGTTGCTCAAAGGGTAATTGTGCAAAGAGTGGATGCCCTCTTAAGATCAGCCCCTGGGGAGGCAGCTCCAGGAGGTGCAATTTGCACCCCTTTGCACAGGCAGAGGTGTGAACTGAGTGAGGAAGCCGCCAAGATTTGGTTCCTTGATGGGAAACCACTGGGATTGGTTTGCACCGGGCAATAATGAGAAGTGTACAGTCATTTTACCCTCAAATTCCCATTTCCCATCCTCACCCACGTGTCAGTTTTTGGGTCGTAACAGGCCGGGAAGCAGGTTTATGGGAGATCCAGCACCTCCTGCCCTTCTCCTGTAGAGCGGGTCTGTCCCGCTGGGCTGGGCTGTGTGCGTCGGTGAGCGGTGGGCCTGCGTGACAAACCTGGCCCCTCTGCCGTCACTCTTCAAAATCACTAAAAGCCGTTTCTGTTGCACTTTTGGTTGGTATTTGGATGCAAAATCACACCCTTTTGAAAGGTAGCAAAGCTCCAAAACTATCAATACAGCGTGGGTTTATGTGCAGAGAGGAGTGTTGGCAGAGTTCAGTTTTCTTCATTATTTTGAAGTTGCAAAATAGCTCAGGAGTATCTGGAAAATGCTTTTCTGTAAATTTCACAGGAAACATTGCACCTATTTTACCTCATATTTATAGACTACTCCGAGCACAAAGGAGGGCATTTAATGAACTTAATGAATCCATAAATTAAATAAAATTTCATATGCTTTCCGTGATCGGCTTGTTATTTCAAGGCCAACTTCTGTTCAACCCAGCCCAGTGGTCCCTAGCAGATACAGTATTGAAATATATCAATTGTTGCATGTGGTATGTTTTAAAAAAGAGATATTAAGTGAAAGGCATTAATGCATGTGTGACACAAAGATCGAGACATGTGAAATGCTTTCACAGAAATGGTGCACAAGTGCTTTAAGAATCTTCTGCAAATTAGTCTGTGCTTAGTCATTTTCTCTTTTAAACAAAAGTTAGAGAAATTTTTGCTAGCAAACAAAAATCTATTTTAGACAAACACAGTATGTCCTGAAAGATCCAGTTTATCATGCCAATAGTCTCATTGGCTGTGATTTGTATATTAAAAAGATTTTAATTGCCCAGGTAAGTGCCTGCACCTGCTAAGACATTGAATATTAGAGCACTTTATTCTAATCTCTTATAATATAGGGCACACTTCACCCATAAAATTATTCTCTACACAATTATAGCTCAGTTTTGCTGAGGTAGAAAGTGCAACTTAACAGTTTGGGTTTACTCATTATTATTAAAATCATGCAAATTAGGATCATTAGGTAACAGTTGTGTAGTTAACTACTCAATAGCCTGGTCACTGCTTTTCCTTTCCAATACAAACTATGCCGGGCACGGAGATGCGTTCCCTTGCAGCTCTGGCTGTGCCGGGTAGGGAGCGGGATCCGGCAGTGTGAGGAGCAGCCCCAGGACCTCTGGGATAACTCCTCTGTGCTGGAGCTGCCGTTTGTTTGAAGGACAGAACTCTCCTGCAAATCTCCTCCAGCACCTGGCTCCTTGAGGCATCTCTGACCCGCTCTCCCAAGGGGATAGGATGTTGGGCAGCGGTATGGGCCATCGGTGAGTGGTGGCAGAGGTAGCAACACCTTTCCTGGGAGGAAGAGGGTTTTTGGAGGCACCCTGCTGTCCCCACGGCACCGGGGTGTAGCACAGCTCTCTGTCGCACAGGGCCAAAAACTGCAGTCAGGATCTTGCAGCCTCTTCTGACCTTTAGGCTGAGATTAAGAGTGGGTAAAATAAAAACCGTGAGCTCTCCAGCATATAATGAAGGAAGCAAAATCAGTATAACATAAACTAACCTCCTTAGAGCAGAGCCATGCGTAACGCTAATGATGGGATCCTTTAGGGATGCCCAGGGCTTGTTTTGACCACTGAGTTACGTGAGTTTTGAGTCCCACCCAGTTCCCTGAGCGTTAGGCATCCCTGCACACACCTGATAATATCTGCCTAGAACAGCACTGTATTTCCTATCTGACCCCTGCATCTCTAGTCTCATCCTGTTTCTTCTCGTGCTGCTCAGTTTTGTCTATTCAGATGGACTCCCTAAAGCTGTTGAAAAGTCGCTGGAGAAGGGAGTTACATGTGATATTGCCATCCGCTTTGTGTGAGGGGCTTGGTTTTCTCATACATCATTTTTTGATTTAACTGGGAAATTTGTGATTTTCAAAATGTAGAGATTTGTTCTGAATTGGAACAAAAGCACAAAGTTGAAAATGCCTGTGAAAAACACATTTCTAGGACGTGCTATTTTGAATTAGTCAAAATGTTCTAGTTCAATAAATCAAAAGGTTTCATTCCAATTATGTATTTCTTTTCTTTTATAATTAGGGATTTTATGTGAAGTAACAGTTCAGAACAACTTTTTCTTTTGCAATGAATAATTGACTCGCTCTGTTCCAATGAAATTTAATTTTAGAGTTTACTCTCACCAAAACACTGTGGTTCAATTTTGTCCTAAGAGAAATTCTATCAGAACGCGCTGGCTCCTGCACCAAGTTCCTATCTGACAAAATTGCGTTTCCTGATGGAGAATGCTTTACCCCAGCTGCTCTGACCAGCTCTTGCCCAAGTCCCCAAATCTCTAAACAAAACACTGGCATTTGTTACCCTTCCCCATTATACTTTTATTGAAAGAATCCCATGCGGCTGAAGAGGAAAAAAGCCGTGCTCTGGAGCCCAGGGTACTTTATGTGGTTCTAAATTGCGGCTAGGAAATACAGCACAACTGGTCTGCGCTACGGATACCGGTTCAAGTTAATCTCTGGAGTAACTCCAGTGCCTTTAGTGGAGTTGCTCCAGGAATAAATTTGACCCCCCTGTTTTCATGCAGGTGGGTTTCTTTAGACATCACAAGGTAACTGCGTAGCCAAAGGATTCCTCATTCTTGCAGCCGGCTCCTGCAGGTCCCAAAGCGGGTTGCTGTGGTTATCAGGGTGATTTGTTGTATTTTGTCATACATGAAGGAGGAAATAGTCATTCTCTTTTGGTATGTAACCCAGAAATGCCGGTGTTGCGGAGAGGAACCCGAGCACCTGGGGTTCAGGTTGAGTTTCCACCCAAAGCTAGGCTCACACTAAGGCTCTTGGGCAACGCAGGGGGGTCTTGCAGCAGCCGTAGGTGTAAAGGACCTGCAATTAGGAGGAAATGTACCTCTTCAGACAGCTACTCACCAAGGTGGTGAAATCCAGCCTTAGCACAACTGGCTTGTTGACTTCTTTGGGAGCAGAAGAATTCAAGGTGTCTCCAGTGAGGCGTTTGGATACATGAGAAAGCTACTAGCATATGTATGAGAGGAATTGTTTGGGATATTTTAAGCGGAAAGAGTAATGGGATGACACTGAGCTAAGGAAAACTGAAAGTGATGCTGTGGGAAAAAAAAATGATCTAGTGATCTGTGGACTGGTCTCCCAAGAGATCTAGGAAAGCCACCCCACGCTGGCCAGTGAAAACCGTGGTGGGAGTAAACTGAAAGGAAAATATTTCAGATGTCAGCAGGATGGACAAGGTGCCCTACGGGATTTTTAGGGTGATTCAAGGAGTATTTGTTTTCATGCTTTGTTTTCTAATTGACCAAAATGTATACAGCAGAGTCTCGCAGGACTGTGCTGAGCCAAAACTCTTGCTGAAGTCAGATGAAGAACTTTTGAGCCTGGCCTGTTGGAAAATGTTCACGGGTGAAATTGTAGGAGCTACGAAACTCAAGACATTCCCTCCAAAATGCTCATTTCACTGTATATCCTCCCTACAGGGAACATGTGTGTAATTAGCAATTGCTTCCAGTAAATGGCTCTCTGATCATGACGACAATCCAATTTGAAGGAAATTATTGTAAAAACACAATTTGTGGATGGGCCCTTACACTAACAAGGGCCTTGCTGCTGGAACGCCTCCGTTTGCAGCCGCGTGTCTGCCAGCCGTCGCGTAAAGTGTTGGGTTTATGGCTCGTCTGCCAGAGGCATCCTACGGCGTGGTGGGGAAAGAAGTGGCCTCTTGAAGACGCCTGATGTTCTGCACCGTGACGTTTCATGGTTCACGTACCCCACAGCAGTGTACGTGCTCTCGGTATCTATTGGCTGGGAAGGATACAACCCATGAAGAAACCCCTTAAAAAGGACTCACTCTCATTCTTTTTTTTAAGGCACTTAGAGTAATATTGTCTCTTGATGTGCTGCTGATGTAAAGTCCTTATTGTTAGATGTCCCAGGGGGGAAATCCCTTTTCCTTCTCACCAGCTGGAGTGTCTGGGCCTGGCATAACCGAGGAATGAAATCTCTCTCCCATTAACTCCATCCTTTGTGAGACTTTACTACATCTTCAGGCCAACACAGTCTCTCCAGTATCCCTGCGCTACAGAGGATGATCCTTGACTACTGTGTCGGTGATCAGCCTCTCCTGGTTGTCTTTTGTCCCCTGTGTCACCTTTTCCTGCTCTTCCCAGGGCCCTCGGTGGTTGTGCACACACGCTCATGTGCAACACACAGAGAAGCAGCTTAACACTTGTGCAATGCTGGCAAAGAGGAGTTTTGACCACCTTGGTGTTGAATTTTAGCCCCCTCGGGTAAAATTGCCCTGTCACTGAACACCCAATGGGAGGAGAATACGCTGAAAGTTTGTGCTTTTTTACTACTGGGTTTTGTTTTTTTTTCCCAACAAGACCATTATTCTGCAACTGCATCTGCACCTTGTGAATCAAATCTGCAGACACAACAGCTCCTTGCCATATAGGACGCTTCCCTCTTGGTTCGTTTTCTAAATCATAAATATTAGAATTCTGGAGAAATTCTATAAACAAACAGGTTTGTATCTGAACTCATCAGGACAGCGCTATGTTTATATAAACTGCTACTTGTGATGATGGGGTGTGTGGCATTTTTTATTGCAAGCAAAGGACATATTATTCAAATAAATGTAGGGAAAATAAAATGAGCCCGATAAAATTGGCATGCCCCTAGCAATCAGAGTTTCACTTTAAAATAACAATAATAATTGAAGCGCCATTCTGCTCGCCTGAACTGCAGTCAGTGGCTTCGTACTCCGCTTGCTTCCATGGGCCGCTTTCCAGCCGGAGCGCAAGAAGAGGACTCTGACCTCAGCACAAAAGTCTTTCGCTTCAGAGTCTCAGTAAGTCCCGTTTGCAAAGGAGCACAGGAACGGAGGCGGCTTCACTTCCCCACCAGGACCCCGCACCCGAGAGGCGCATCGACAACCCCGGCGTGTGCAGCGTAAGGCAGCGGCCAGGCAGTTTGGGCTGAAAGTCGCAAGCAAATCACAAGTGTCAGAAGCTTGTTATTTTGCTCCAGCGAGGTGTCTGTGGTGGGCAAGGAGTTCTCCCAGCACGCAGTGAGCATCTCGGGAATGGGCTGGAGGCGAGCTGCAACATCTCACCCACTGACGGACGGGCTGCCCTGTGCTAAAATCTGGCTCTGTGGGGCTGTTGCCTCCCAGCTTCTCCTGCTGACCTCGGCACCTTATCCGGAGTAACCACACGTGCATTTATCATACAACTTTATGAACAGTGGAGGTTTATTGCGTTGCACTTAAACCTCATTTAACCTTTCCCCAGGAAAGCAGTGCTTTAAAGTGGGACTGCGGGCATTTGCGAAATCCTGGCCAGCCACTTCCTGAGCAGGATGTACCCAAGCTCCCCCCAAGACAAAATGTGGATGCAAACCCTACACCTGCTGCCTTCACTTTTCTGCCATGAGGCAAAATAGTGCAGCTTGGTAAGGATTTACTGGAAGACCTAACTTTAGATTTTTTATTATTATTATTTTTTATTTTTAAATTAATCTCTGACTCAAAAATGCACACGTCTCCCTCTTCCATGGTGGCACCTGCAGCCCCCGACACTCCTCTGTGCAGCTGGCCTTGGGGTAGTCCTCAGGGCCAAAGATCTCCTGCGAGCTGTCACGCTGCTCAAAAAGCTCTTCTCCTGGAGGGGAAAGTGAGAAATAGAAACCCAGAGCTGAAGAGTACAGAAAGCTTCCTGGCAGGAACAGTCCCCCCAGGGAAGCTAATGCAAATCCCATCACTTGGGATGTTAAAAACTTGAGTGAATGAAGTTCCAACCTAAAGACAGTGGGGGAGCATCCTTCACGGGTGAGGAAGGGACTTGGGCAACTCCAAAGCTGGGTAGTCTGTTTCCATGTGTCCTTTTGCTCATTTCCATTCATGTCCTGGATCAGCCCTTAGCATGTAAAATGTTTGCGGCACTTGGGAATGGACAAACACAATGAAAAAGGTGTGAGATATGATCAAGAGCATTTAGTGAAATTAAAGAAACCTTAATTCTGGCAGAGAAAAAAACCCTCATCTTTGGTTCCTGCAGAGCTAAAAAAAAATAGTAAAAATAGCCATATTTATAAATTCTCACTACACCAAGGCTGGGTTGCAAAACATGAATCCCCTCGTGTACGCCCGCGTTGTTTCCTTTCCACTGCCGAGTTCGGCTCCTGTCGGCACAGAATCGGTGCCGCCGCAGTGCTGTGTTTGCCAGGCGAAGGAGATGGGCGTTTCGTTAGATTTTGTTTTGATTGAGCTGATGTATTTATTTATTTATTTTTCTATTTTGTAATTAGGGTTAAAGGGTCAGTTTACCGGCGTGGTGTTTTAAGCAGATACATGCTGCTTTGTTTCACAGCACCCCAAGTGCTTTGCAGTAAACGTTGTAATCAGCAGAGGTCACACAAGTGAGAAAGAAAAGATGAGCACTCTTTGTTGGGGCCGCCAGTCCAGTTTCCCGTGAACTCGGGGTTTTCCCTGTCAGGGAACGTTTTTAGCATCCAAGCTTTACCTGAGCTTTGAGCATCTTGCACCTGACATCCCCTCAGTTTCTGGAAAATCATCTTACCACCTCAGATAGAAGCTCATAAACTCAAAGGTTCCTCAATGTCATCAGTGAAGACGTTTCTTCTTAGAAACTCTGAGCCTCTGCTAGATGCAGCCAAAAGTGAATGTTGTGAACAGGTCTTCCAAGTCGGTGGCAAATGTACCATGTTGATGGCAAATGTTGATAGGAATGATTTTCATTCATGGCCTGGGGAAGGAGTGGAGGAGTTGTAGAAATGGCTTTGTTTAAGGTGGCTGGGCCAGAGAGTGCTGCTCGCCAGGCAACCTGTCGATGGAATCAATAATTTACCTGGTGGTTTGACTGCGATGGGTTGAGTCCTCCCAAGTCAACTTAGAGGTAAGCAAGAATGTGCCATAACAGCGTGTTTTTGAACCACCGAATAGAGACTTAATTGATTTATTCTTTATTCTTTTCAAAAGACAGCTGAGTGTCAAAGGTCTTTCTTTTGTGAAGTAGTGGAAAACCCGTTGTCAAACAACCTCTACTCATTTAATAATTTATCCCATTTTGTAAAAGAAAGGCAGCTGACACGCAGTAAATCTAGTCCATGTTTAAATTACTGCATTGAACAATAATAAGAGGAATGAATAATCTAGTACATCTATTTAAAATTAAACATATATGAAACTGTTTTTCCAAATGATCACCAAGGGCTATAGTTTAAAGGCAGGACAGAAACCACGAGCAGAATGAAAATGCCAAACAGTAGTTTGCAAGTGGCAGCAGAATTATTTATTCTATTTTTTCTATACATACGGAATAGAGCTAAATGAACAATGTTTAAGCATGTCAGAATTTCATCAATTTTGCATGAGCATTCACAAATATCCTGGTGGGGGTAATTGCTTGCAAATACATTTAAACTAATGATATGTTATATCCTTACTTGATATAAAACTATTAAAAGACACGTTATTGCATTTGACAATGCCATGAAGCTGGGTCAAAGCTTAATGACAGATTTCTGCATTTGTAAATTAAGATACACTCTGCTGGAAGCAAATATTTTGTAAAAATAAAAGCCATCTAGTACGAAAGTTTGATCATTGATCTAAGGTCCTTTTTGGTTTCTCCAAGCACCGGGCTTGCAAAACTAGAGGAAAAGGAGATTCCTTTGCAAAGGCAACTCTAAAAATCCAGTGCGGCTGTTGCCCATGCAGCAGGACTAACGAGGCTTCTCAAAGATTTCGTGTGGTCTTAACAATCCGATTGGAGACTTGAGGAATGGAACTTAGGCGTCAGCTGGCGAGGTTGCTTGGGTGTCCTGAAGGAAGAGCTGGATGCTTTATGTTGTCTAAAGTTGAGGCCGCTTGGGAGTGTTTTTAGCCTGGGAAGAAGTTCAGACTCTGGTACTGAGAGCATCAAAAGGCTGTGGCGCAAACCAGTCCAACTGAGGTCAGTGCGCCGAGTTCGTTAGGGTCTGCTCCCTCGCTCAGATGCCCGTCTGAGGCACGGCTGGAGCGTGCCACCGAGCAGCTCCCTGCGCATCAGCTGTTATTTTGGTTGATTTCTTACGCAAGTTTGCAATCAATGCGGCACTATGCTGGTGAGCGATTTCAGTTATTTACTGGAGATTATAATAAATATGAAATATTTAGAAATGCCCACAGGATGCAGCCAGGCAGTCTTCAACAGGCAGCGGAAAGATCTCGGAGCTGTGCAGATGTCTGGGAAATACCGTGTTGTGCCAGGAGAAGCCACAGAATGTCGTGGCTGTAGGAGAGATACTGATAAACTTTTACTCTTGGTGCCTGGGTAGTTTGAATTCTGTAATGGCGTGGTTACACAGCTGTGCGTTATATCCATAACCGCAAAGAACGCGTATCCCTTGTGAAGGAGGGTGCATCCCGCAGAGATGCTGCTGCTCTGCGCCCAGCAGCGCACCTACAGCAGGGAGGCAGCAGGGGTAACGGTAAAATCCCGTTTTCCCCACCCGGAGAGCTGCCCCAAACCGCTGCGATGGCAGCGTACGTGAGCCCGGACAGGTCCCAGCCCATTCCCGGGAGCTGGCCCCCACGCTGGCCTGGTGGTGGTGGTTCGAGCATCTGCTCTGGGGTGGTTTATGTTCCCGCTGCAGCCTGCGCTCCTCCGCTGCCTGGCAAGACTGAAATATCCTTTCCCGTCACCTCTTGCGCTCTCTTTCGCTCCTTGAATTGCTCCGATTCCTAACATCGTTGAGGATTATTATAACCTTCCTTCGTAAGGTACTATAAATTTTATTATAAAGCACCAATTCTTTGGCTCCCAAGCCCCATCTTACCGGGAGACAGTGCGCTGTAGTTCTTCCGCTCGCAGTAATGTGAGCAGAGAGCTAATGAAGGTCTTTATGTAAATTTTCCAGTTATCAGGTAAAATCTTCACATCGAAATCTGTCACATGTTATAAAAATTCTTTATGTTATCAAATGCTAATGATAACTCAGAACACAGAGCCCACGGAGGAGCTTTGAAATCCTTCATAAAAACTGCATTCGGCCCCGGCAACCGGAGCCTTGAATTTCTACTCCGACTACTCCAGTTTGTAATTAGCATAGTGCAGGCTTCTCTGCCCTCTGAAACCATAATGTTAATTACAAAAATTACACTGTGTTTAAAAGTGCAATTAAGAGACTGTGCTGCACAAAGGGAGCCGTGGAACCTCTTTGCGCACTTTGAAGCCAGGTCACAACGCAGCCCATGAAAGAGAGTCCAAGGCTCGCTCCCTGCTAAAGGCTTGGGAAGATCATAGGGAGAGCTCAGTTAAAATGAGCTCTGGTGGGCTCCGCTGAGCCCTTCATGAATAATACTCTTCCTTGGGAGGGAAAGTGGTAAAAGGCGGAGGGACAGAGAGCAATATCGAACTAATTAAGTTCCGACGGGTGGGTGTTGTGTCTGGTTGGGATGACCGTCGCAGTGGTGAGTAGGTGCAGGATCGGGCCCTCGGAGGTCACGGTGTGGTTGCAGCCCCAACCAGCCTGTGATTGCTACAGGATTTGCACAGCACCTGAAGGCAAAAAAAACCCATGTTCCTTTGCGTCTTTGCTGTATTGAATAACTTGGAAAAAAACGTAATGCGTCTGTCCCAGTCCTTGGCTGGGGGTTTGTTCTGCCCGGGGTGTCCCCTGTGCGCGGGGTGGTGCTGGGGCCGAGCGCGGCGCTTGGTCCTGCCCGCAGCTCGCGAAGGGAGGAAAAGGCAGAAAATACTCCGAAGTATTTGTGGGCAGGCAAGAAAAAGGTGGAAAGCTCAACCGCAGAGTGCCAAGTGTTGCACGAAAGGCTTGGAAAAACAATTACAAAAAGATTATTTTTTTTTTTCTTAAAACCATTTAATAATATGACCTTTGGTAGTCCCCTCCACCAAAGGCCTTCCAAGTGTCTTGCACAGAGGTGTTAATTAATTAATTAAGACCCAGAGCACCCCTCTGTGGTCGATACCTGCACACCAGCTTATAACTGGAGAAACCGAGGCACGGCGGGCAGGGGGAGGTGGGGCGGGGGCTGTGCCCAGGGCAGGACAGCCCGCCGGGCCCCCTCCCTGCCCCCTGCCCCACCGAAATGTCCTTCTCCTGCGTGGGCCTGGCTGAGCAAGCGCTAGGCAGCTCCGTGGCAGCGGGGGTCGTGAGGGACCACCACACCAGCAGCCCGCACCCCCATCCCGCTCTGGAGCCCCCCGCCCCAGTGGAGACCCAGGGCCACCCATCACCCTCCGTTGGCACGACCTGGGTGTTTGCCCTGAGAAATGTGGCGAGGGCAGGCCGGCACCTGAAAGGCTGTCAGCCCGGGTCTCCTGAGAACTGGGAGCTCTTACCTTTATTCACTCGTTCCTTGATTTTTCCAGTAAGTTTTCCATATAGCCTCATGTAAAAAAACTTCAATAACTGTTCAATAAATCATCAACCTGACCTTTTCCAGTAAAAACGAGCGCTGCCACGGGTGACGCCAAGTGCGTGTGTGTGCGGTGGGGGCACGGGGGGAAGGCAGGGGGGAGCCCAGCTTTGCCGAGAAACTTCAGTGCAGCCGGCAGCCTCGGGTTTATTTTGCTTTGGTGCCTGAAAAAAAAAAACCCACCACTTTCCTTCTCTTTGCCTTCTACCTGCCCAACTGGTTATAGACCCAGACAGTTTACATATGTGATCCTTCCTATTTAGAAAATTAATGGTGTTTTCTGGCTCCAAATCACAGCTTGTGGTGCTCTGCAGGCGATGAAAAACTTGGCCAGCTTCAGCAGCAAAGCAGCCATTAGAAAATTAACCCTTGGTGGCAAAAGAGCAAAGGTACCCCGGCGAGGTCCAGGAGAAGTGGCAGGCTGTAGCTTTCAGGTGTACCTACATATGTTAGCAATGTAAAACCAGCGCCGGCGCTCCCCCCGGAGAGCGCCCGTCAAGCGTGTTTGTAGCTGGATACTGTGGAGAGGGCATGGCCATCGCGCTTGGCAGCCACAGCGACCAATATGCCACGATTTTCATGAGAGCACAAGAGAGGCGCTGAGCGGAGATTATGAATCCGAGGCGTCTCTCTTCCCTCTACCTGGCTGCGGAGCAGGGGGGGCGTCTGCCCCTCGGTGCTGCCCCGCTCCATCACGCGTCTCTCTATCGGTTATCGGCGGTGGGAGGGAAAGCAAAGTTGCAGAAAACTTAATTTTTATTATTTTTTTAAAGTGGGGCTTGTGCAGCACTGAAGACTTCTTTTTGGCTTTGAGGTGTCAGCTCTTCCGAGCAGCGAAGGGCTGCACCCAAAAGCCGCGGGTTGTGCGAGGGCCCTGCGTGTGGCCCCTGCGGCGGGGAGGGGGGAGCCGTCGGGGGGCGCGTGGTCCTCTTGTGGGTTTTGCAAAGATCTTGAACTTCTGTGCTAGGGAAGTTGTCGCTTTGTGCCAGGGGGGTTCAGTGCAGCTTCCCAAACTGCCCTGAAGCAGAGGAAAAAAAAAAAAAAAAAGAAAGAAAATGGAGCGCGCAGAGGAGGACTAGCACTGCCTGTCCCAGCGCCTCTCCCAGGGGGCAGGTCGGCTCCCAGCACCTTCCCTGCGCTGCGGGGATCCCCAGGGTGCCCCGAGCCCTGCGGGGTGGCCACAGCAGGGGTGAGAGCTGTGCTGGCTCTAATCTGGACGCAAAGGAGGCAGTGTCATTTGGAGGGGGCCTTGGGACGGGGCAAGCGGGAGGAAAGTGCAATGCCACCAGTGCCACGTCTCCTGATGCGCCGAGAAGGGTCTGGCTGGGGTTTTGCAGCAGGGGGCCTGTGATGGACATTCGTGCCGCGTGTGGCTGGAGGGGTGGTCATCCCTTCGTCCCCTTGGGAGAGGTTTCATGGTGCCATCACACCATGCCAAGTGGTGGGAAGGAGCAGGGCTGCCCTTTGGGTTTTGCTCCTGGCTGCCTCCTGCCCTGCGGGGACTGCAGCATCCCTGCTCCCCAGCCGCTGCCTTCCCCCTTGTACCAAACTGGTGTTTATTTCGCAGTGTGGTTTGGAGGTAGAAGAGGGCAGGCTGTGGCAGTCGCTGCCCGTAGCAGAGAGTGAGGAGACAGGAGCAGGGATCCCGTGCTGGATGCGGCAGAGGGCGGTGAGCATCGCCTCTGCTTGCCCTGCCATAGTAAAGCTGGTTTCATCTTTAGGCTCCTGGTACCAGAAACCACAGCCGTTCATTTCACTGCCTCCGAACTGGGGCTGCGCTCGGTGACACCAGGCTGTCGTCCTTCCTGCCGCCGCGCCAGCACGCGCCTCCCCGAAACCGGGGCATCAGTGACTCCTCTTCAGTTTACTTTGACAAAAATGCCCTAAAATGAAGACTGACTCATTATAGATGATTTGTTTTCAGTTAGCCTTTGTTGACGCTATTAATGAGATTAATAACGTATAGTGAAAGCGTCAATAAGCTTATCTCAATGATTTTTGGATCGGCCTTTTGGGCAGCGAGCCCTTCCCTGCTGCAGCCTCGCCAGGCTGAGGAGCAAAGGTGCCGCAGCAGGATTTGATTTCCCGGGAGCAGACAGGGCACGTTCCTGCTCTCCCTCTGGCAGCCGTTGCTAGATCGCTGCCTGCAGACCCGGGGCTCGCGCTCAAAGCGCCGGGAAACTTGGCGCAGCCCAGGACTTTCCAAAGTCGCTGCACTGCAAAATCTTCCCTTGGAAAAGCTCATTTGGTATTACCTGGGCTGGCGCCGGTGACCCTGTTATGAACCGAATGATAAATCGTGCGAGAAGCTTGCTTTCCTTCTCTCTCTCTCTCTCTCTNCAAACGGAATCGCAGTGTTTATTTGTGGTGCTAAAGCACCCGCTCGCAGCTCCCTTTGGCTTGCAGGGCTGGCTGGTTTGGCGCTGGGGATTTTAATTTTTT